>VZTZ01031724.1:131281-308135 GCA_013400955.1 Drymodes brunneopygia
GCGGGGCTCCCCGGCCAAGGTGCATCCAGGCACCACGAGGCCGGCCCAGCCCCTTCCTCGCCGCGAGAAAATCGGCCCGGCCCGAGCCAGGCGGAGTGCAGCCAGCGAGGCTCCTTGGCCGAGAGCAGCAAAAGTAAAGTCTCTCTCTTAGTTCAGAGCGGAGCCAGCGACACTGTTACTGTTACCTCCCGCACAATGTTACCACGCGAAATTGAAGAATGGGCTTGGGCTCCTTCTCCTCTTCCCCCCCCTCCCCCCTCTGCACCAGCACGGTGCAAGGAGGGAAAGGAAAGGCACGTCTTGTCAGTCCACCGGAAGCCAAAAAGAGAACTTCTCCAGGTGCTCACCGGGTTTTTATGAGTTTTTTGGAGGCAGAAGCTGTAATAACTGCTTCGGAATACCTCATTTCCGACTCCACCTCCTTTTTTGTGCCGGGAAGCTTTGATATAAGTTATACCACCACGCAGATGTTTAGGTTTGGAACATTAAGTCTGTTTTAGAAAGAAGCAGGAGAGAAAGCATGTAAAATCAATTTACATTTTCAGAACACAACCCAATCATTTATAATCTTTGCATCATTCTTAATTAAGTCAGATTATTAGTCTAAAAACAGAATGAAAGTGTCATATAAGTACTTCTATGAAAGCAGCAGTAGAATACTTAATGTTTATTAAAATTTGCTGAAAATGAGGTAGAAGAAAGATCGCTCCAAAGAAAGTATTCCATGCTGCATTTTAGAAATTAGTTGAATTTAGTTTTAGCACATTAGTAATGTACCATAAAATTACACTAAATGGCAGTAAGTGTTTTTAAAATGCACATAATGTGGGATTGCTATATGTGCATTTGAATGTAGTGAAAGTAAGAACTGGATGTCACTTGAAAAAAATATTTTTTTCTTTTTTTTTCAAGGCACTCTGATTAGAAACATATAACAGCAAGCCTTTGTGATTTTCATGCTCTCCATTAATAATGTCTGACTACTTGAACAATCAGAAGAACTAGGAAGGGCTGTTTTAAGCATTTTAGATTTCTATACAATAGTGATATGCAGTTACTTAGTAATTAGCCAAAGTATAAGGTTTAAGTAATGTAAATTATCTCTGTCTTAATATTTCCCAGATGACATTAAAGATTTTGATTCTTATTCATCCCCTATTCACTGAAGGAAGAAAGAACCTAATTCCAAGTGGAATTCACATAGTATAAAATTCAAAACCAAGCCTTTTACTCTCATAAAATTATAAGCAGTTAAATTAATGTTTTCTCCATCAGTTTCTTGACTAAATCTATCTTGGTTTTGAAGCCATGAAGAAGAGGAGAGTTGTTGATTGAGCAAGTCTGAGATATCTTTCATTCAAGCAATTCTTCTGGAGGGACAGGAAGAAGACTTGCTGAAGGACAATAAAGTATTATTTTGTTGTGTAAAACTGTAAAAAACAATAAGAGTGGCACTTGGTAAAAGGAAAATGGATGTGATGAATGAAATGGTCTATTGGGGAGGAGGGGGGGAGAACAAAGATAGCTAACACCAAAACTACATTCTTCAGTTGGAGAATGCTTTAGTCATTAGCTAGACAACTGTTATGTTTTTCTAAGATGACCACGTATATTTTTCTTAGAGTTTCATTTATATCTGTCATTGTTTTATGCTGAAAGTGCTTCCTAAATGAATGTTTTGTCAATGAAGCTGTCTAGTAAAGAAATGTAGCAAGATCAGAAATTTCCACTAGCTTAAGTTAATGCTGTCTTCTAGTCTCAAGAGAGAGCAATAGTTATTCAAACGTGGTCTGTAAAAAAAGAAACCACAAAAAGTTAATTTTTCTGAGTGTTGCATGTGGTTTGTGTTTCCAGATTTCTTTTTTGTAAGCTTTCTTTATTTTAGTCTTTGACTTATTTGTGTTACTTGGTGAGCCATTAAATTGATTTAGGAATATACCTGTGTGACAGCAGAGCTTTTATGAAACAAGAGCTCAAAGGTAAGAGCAAGTAACTGATAAGGAAAACATGTGTATTTATACACTTTTTATATGTGAAGATAAGAATCAGAAATGAGCTGGGGTGTTACTGACCACAGCTTTAGGCCCCTCAACACCTAGTGGACTTTATAATCTTGAGCAGTGTACGCTCTCTGTGAAAGCATAGGGAAAGCTGGGGAGCCTAGGAATGGAGTTCACCATAACTAATTCATGGCTACTGGGAATGATGGAAAAATCTGAAGAAGAAATTCTAACTTTTCTGGAGAGTGTATCTGATTGATCTTCTGAGTTTGACACCATAGAGACATCAGTTCTCACAGTCTGAAAATTTCTTTTTGAGATAGGATTGAGACCTACTTTAGAGTACAGGTTGAACTAAACAGCACAAAAGAACATGTTCTTTCAAGTTAAAGTGTCTAGAGCAGTGACTGTAAGATTCATAGGACCAATGAGAGAATGAACATTTGGGAAGTTATGCCCATGGCTCAGTGGGGTATGCCCCAGAAAAATTACATTTAAAGCATGTAAGAATCAAGTTAAAGTGTGATAAAAAAAACCTCACCATAGTAAATGTATAGAATATATAGAACATGTAAAATTCAAAATTAAAAGATATGAAGCAGAATTTTTTAATTTCCAAATTAGAGGACACAGCATTGAAATCCATTTCCTCATCACATTCATAGGTGAACTGAAAAAGGGGTTGCATCAAGAGGCATTCCAAGTAATATGGACCCTAGCAGTTAGGATTAATACATGTAAGGTTCAGAAAGTTCTACAAAAACCTCTGATAGTAATTTGGCAATAAATACATAAATGAAGTACAGTACAATTTTAATATGAAGTTAAAGACATGGGAAAAAAAGGCTCTGATTTGACCTATACAGAGACAGACTCCTGAACTATTTGCTCATAAGAATGGGGAGAATATAATAACGATACTATAAAGATAGATTTATAAAAATGTATAGTAGCCAGAAGTAGGTAGTAATCAGAAAAACCAAAAGAACCTTACAAATTATTAGAAATAAAAGGACAAAACGGTAAAGCATCAGTACATTCTATTACATACCTACAGTTTTGAATACAGAGTGAATACTAGTAATGCTGAAAAATATTCAGAAAGGAGTAAAAAGGGTTCATCCATTCTATGGATAGAATAATTTCCATAAGGAGACTAAGACTCATCAGCTTAGCAAAAAAATACCGAAAATGAAATATGGTGAGATACTACAAAACCATGAGTGACAGTGAGAAGATGAATAATGATGACCAATTTTCACTGTGGCTTCCAGTGAAAGACCAGAGGGACATTAAGGGAAACTGGGAGGTGGCCAATTCACATGAATAAAATAAGATATTCTTTATAACATCTTATAATCACTGTATTTTACAGAAACTGTAATACTATTCATGTTCAGTGGAGAACACTAATGGAGGAGAAATAATCTGAAACACATAGCATAGTTTTAGATTCCATGAAACAAGTATTTGGAAACTAGGAGAATGTTTTGGGGAAATATCACAACACAACTATGAATTTTTTTTCATTTTCATGTACACTGTCCAAAATAAGTCTGATTAGGCAATCATAGCAACATCAGCACAGGCTCAAAATCCAAAACAGCAGCAGGATGTTCACACCACTAAGCTCTAGAAATTTGCTTTCTCCATCTTGTGCCATAATGTTTTTCTTGCAAAAGGGAAAGAGAAAGTGTAGTTTTGAATCCTCATAGGCTATTCTGGGAACTGAACCAAGTCTCTTGGTCCCAGTGTGTAATCCTCAGGGATTTCTGTTTTAAATGGAATTACTCTGCTTTTGTTTCAGCAGCCAGTGTCAGTATGTGAACTTTCAGAGCACATGTAGAAATTGCAACAATCAGGGACACTTGCTTTATTTTTTAAATGTTATCATTTCTAGGTGTTCTCTATCAACCCATGTAGGAGCAAACAGCCAGCTCTTATGAAACCAAGTACAAGGATCTGGATCCCCAATCTCTTGTTTTGCCAGTGTAAACCCATTAAAGCAAAAAAAAAAAAAAAAGCATTCTGGATGAAAATCTTGGATTAGCATCCCAAATATATGGGAACAGTCCCAGTGCTACATGGGTGAATCAAGCCATCTTCTCATTTCTGGATCCTAAAGAGTGACTTCAAATTACTGAGGTGTACAGAATCTTTCAGATTGCCAGCCAAAATTCAGTGACCACTTAGTAGATATTCACTGGTGTGAAAATGCTATCTTTTTAGCTGAAGTAGTCCTCTTTCTCTCATGTTTTGTCATCTGATGCATCATGACAACAATCATAACAACCTGTGCTTTGAATTTTAGTTATATTCAACCAAATCTCAGCTTCTGAGTGCATATATAATTTGAAGAAAAAAGGTTATCATGGGAATTCTGCAGACACGTGGATTGCAAATTTAGCAGTAATCATGTTTTTAATTTTAGATTCTGTTCTCAATGCATAGTATTACATTAATAGCACTTCGGTAGAGATTTTAGAAAAGTGCACTTTTTTCTGTAGGTTGACTTTCAGGGGACAGTCTCTAGATTGTCTGCACTTATTGCTACATTTTTGTCATTTTTACAAATTTAGTCCTTCTAAGAACCTAAGACAATAAATGCAAGAAAGAAATCTTTGTGAATATAGACAGTGCAAACCTTGTCCTTTGTCATGTCAAATTCATGTTTTATTTCCTTAGAGCCATAGGGCTATGACTACTACTACCAAAGAAACAGATAAATAGTGCAATGTTTGCAATAAAGAAAGTTGATGATATCTCATTTACTAAGTGGTTATGCCTATTTAAAAGATATTAATATCTTTATAGAAGATTTTTCAGAGAATTAATCAAACAGAAGTCTCTTATCTCTGCCTAATACATACTGAAATGAAGTAGCTATGTAATAGACTCTCTGTATCTCACTGGTATGCTGCACATTCAGAGATGTCTAAAGCATCATTTTCCTGTGAGACTATTATTCAGGAAAAATCACATGTGCTTGTTAAAAAAATACTAAAAGTTTATTGAGCATAATAATAATAAAATCAATACTATAAAAATGTTCTGAGATAGTAGAGAAACATTAGTCCCAACAGCCATGGAAAATGCTGTTATAGAATCAGCTAAAACAGTTAAAGGTTATGGACTATTGTTCTATTTCTCTGCTTAATAAGGCTTTACTTCAGTGGCATACGGGTGTGATTTAATTTTCAGGCTCTTCTTTTTGTTGTGAGACAAAATTCACTGTACCATGGATCAATAAGCAAATACAAAGTTCAAAAAACACCAGGAAACAGAGTTAACAAGTTAAAATTACATTAATTAAGAAGCATGATTATTCACTTTTACTTGAGTATTATGCCAATGTCACAATTATGTGTATCAAAGTGACCTAGGTCTAATGCATGTCCACAATGATGAAAACATAACCAAGGCAACCACCTTATAAAATTAAACATTGTTTTATGCATGCAGTCTATTTCTTTCAATCAGAAATAAACCACTTTTTTCTTTAGCTATTAATTCTCCTGATTCTTATGTACCATTTGGCAGTCAATTTCTTACAAAGAGAGTGAACACATCTCTCTAACCCATTACACAGACATCCATCAGCAATCACTATATTTTAGTTAGTACTTTCTAGTGAATCTCACATTTTTTAGCATAAATGTTCATTGGAGGAGAAAATGGTATCTCCCTTTCTAGGAAAGACTCCAGTTTGCGACAAGTACATGCATCTTGTCAGTAAGAGAAGCAGGTTTAATGCCTAAATATAGAGAGACAAGAATGGAACCCAACCATTTTACCTGTCCTGTGACTATTTTTCATTTGGCATAGGGATAAAGGCATTCAAACATCTTATATTTTTAAAAAGGATATACTTGTATCTTCATAGTGTTGAGAATTCACTTATTTCATGCTGCAAATCAGGGCAAAACCTCCTTTAGTGATAAAGGGTTTGAGTGTCCAAAGCAAAAGGTTAGTGTTTGGCAAGGTAGCACCAAATTACAAATTTCTGCAAGAAGGAAGGAGAGACACACTGATGGAAGCAACTGAACAGGTAGTACCAAAATTGTAAGGGAAAGAGTAATTTCACCTAATTTTACATTACACGTGTCTGTACCTGAAGTAGCCTTTTTGGGGTCTCTATCTATGCACTAAAAAAGCCAGATTATTCTGATTTTTAACAGTCATTCACATTGGGGTAGCTCCATTCAGAACAGATAGTCCTCCAAGTACTAGGAAAGGAGCTTTGGGGCACTAGCTCAAACACAGACATCTTCTATCAGTCAGGTGGATATCAACATAATTGTGTTATTTCTGTAGCTTTTCCGAAGCCATAACACAAAGCTCACAACACTTCTGAAATGCTGTGGTGCTGCATGGGCAGTGACCAAGAAAAAAAACCAAAACCCAACAATAGCTACAGTTCAGATGAGCCCATTTCTCCAGTGAGAGCCACTGTTGTTATTAGTTATCACTCCTCTAATTTTTTTCCGGCCAGTACAGCATCTCTTGATGTAGTTGAAAATGTTTTTCAGAATCTGCCCCTAGAGTTTCATAGGTCCTTTAGATTTTTATTGAAAGTCAGAATTTGACATTTTCTTGGTTTAAAATATATTCCAAATAGAATAATCTTAAAGGAATAGGTTCTATCCTAAAGGGTACATTGCAGTACTCTTAATTTCTGAATTTTGTTTTGCAATTAATTCTTTCTCTCCTTAGGAAAAATAAAATAGTTAGTGCTATAATGCCAAGCTAACTGATCACTACAATTATTTGACAGTGATCTGATTTTTCATTTTCTTCCCTTTAATTTGCTAAATGGGGTGGTAGTTGTTTGGTTTTTTGTTTCAGTTTTTTTTAATTTCAGTGCACCATTCTTCCCTACTTTTTCTGCACTGCCATTTGTTCAGCTGCATTTGGGAGGAAAAGACCTTGTTAAAATCCTGATAAACAGATAAGAAACCTATGTGGAACATTTCCCTAAATAAATACCCTTCTCCCACCGTGCAGGGCACTCCAGACTATGATAAACTTTACCATTATGTGTCTCTACTTTACTTCACAAGGATATTAATCCAAGAGATTTGTGCATATTTCTTGCAATGCACATGCAAAATAAAATTTTTGTCCTTACCTTTACAGAATGAAGTCAATGGCAGAACTCCAGTAGCACATGACAGTAAGTCGGGTATTTGTAATCTACCCTTCAGATTTGCTGAAGGCAAAGAGTGGATCTTAATTTATATACAGATTTTTTTCCTTTTAAAAGAAGATGTCATTTATGTTGCTCCGTATAATCAAGGGAATGGCCTCAGTCCTAGCAAAAGGTCCCATGCAGAATTGCTCTCACTAATACAGTAACTGCTTGTGTGGCAGGGAACAACAAGGCCTGAAGAACAGCATCTTCTTGAAGGATATATGAAAGGGATTCTTCCAGGAAGTAGAAACACCAATTACCAAGAAAGTACCCCTGTCACTTAGACACTGTTTTGGCACAGCTTGTGTTCAGCAGCACAGTGATTATTGTGTAGCACAATCATATAGGGGAGTATGTTTTTCACACTTTATGTTTGTCACTTGCACACATTCAATCTCATTTTGCAAATGAACACTCTAAATATTAGCCATTTTGAAATTCCCCTGCATGTTTTGGAATGACATGTTTGTGTCGTTACTGTATTTGAGATAGAGAGGTTTATTTTTTCCCTTCATTTAATTAGTTTTTTTCTTCTGTATTCTTAGCACGGTGACTTCTTCGTCAAGGTTTACTGCCTCCATGTTAACAGGCTCTCTAAAATAACAGTTGTTCTTCATCATAATTGGACAGTTTTAAATGTAAGATATTATGAAGTTAATCTTTAATTTCTGAGTCTTTTGATGTGTTTACTTTTTAACATCACTGCTCATGCTTAGGATGTTCTTAATAATTAAAATAAGTCACTTCAGGTCTGGAAATGAAGATGAAACTCATACTTCTCAAAATCTAAAATAAAGGATTCTCTTGGAGTAAAGACTATATTAAGAAGAGATCAGTCTTAAATCTCTGCAATTTTGGAGTAGATTTTTTGAATGAAAAACAACAACTTACTTAACAAACTAGAAATATAAGGGAAATATATGGCCAGAGAACACCCACCATATTTCTTTGTATTACTACCTTTCCATTTTTACAGGATTCTGATCAGAGTTAAATGTGCCATAGTCAAAAAGAAAACAACAGTCCATTATGTTTTAGACTGTAAGAGCCATCTCAAAATAGACTCAAAAAATATATATTTTCAAAATATTTCTCTACAGTACCAGAGTTTAAGGGATTCAGTGCCTCATTATACTGTGAACATTTTTTTACAGCAATACATATTACTTCTGCTGTTTCATTTTCTTCTTTCAAAGGGAACACAGTGATAAGCAAGTGATTAGAAATTTTATCGGGGCATTCTGATCTCTTTTATTTCAGCCTGAGATTTCTTAAGCAGTTCTTCATAAGAAGAAAACCTACTCAGTAATTGGTTTTTAACCTTAATTTATACTCCTTAATTTAAGTCTAGAAAAACTCATGTCAAAATAAAAATTGTTGTGTGAAGTTCTACATTTAATATATCAGAAGGACCTAGGATACTGAGATTCAAACACTTAACCACAATAGGTAAAGCTGTTGAAGCACATAGCCCCTCTTTACTCTGGAAATGGCACAAGCTGAACATGCTACAAGCATACTTAAAAATAGGCAATTACCATATTCTCTTTTTTGCATAAATACTCCTGGGACTGCTTCCACACTGAAGTTTTACTTTAGTGTACAGACTGGATTTTAAAGAGTCCCTGTGAGAAGACAGACAGGTAATGTTATTTAGCACAAGTTCCCTCTTTTCTAATAACAACACTTTTCAAAGCAAAGGACAAGGACACTGTGGCTGATATTCTGTGTATGAGCAAACATTTTTAAGAGTAAATAAAGTCTCTGCTGATGACAGATAGCACTTTTTCTGACTATGACAGATAGCCATTCAGTGAGCTTTCTATGTATCCACTGCACAAATTCTATTTTGTCAGCCTGATAAGGAAAAGCGATAGCAGATAGAAATCTGTATCAACACAAAGTAAATTAAAAACAGAGGTCCTCCATCTGATAGTATCTTTTTATATAGTGTAATTTCTTTAGCTAATGTTCTGTGTTTTATTTCAAAAGATTATAGTAAAAGTATGACTGATGGATTATAAATGAAATAGACAAAGCTGCACAGAAGGGCATAACATCAAGATTAACAAAAGGTAGTCGCTGTAGTATATTTTATAAACCCCTGTTATCACTTTATAAAAGCCATACTCTCCCTCTTGCTCTAGAAAAAAGATAGATATTGAGGAGACAAAATATATTCAGATTTATGAGGACCAACCCTGCCTATTTCCTATTAAGAACTATGACCAAATGTTTGCATACTTCATGCTCTTCAAACTTTCTTTCATGTTTGTTTTAGATGTTATTTGATTCACTCCATGTATTTTAGTATTCAGAGAACTTAGTGGAGCAAAATGGAAAGTTTTAAAATGGGAGTAGAACATTCCATGTAATATTCCCATTAACAGTGGTGGGAGGTCTTTAACTAACTCTCCATTGTTTGTATTGAAAATTCATTCAAAATTTCTAACAATGGAGCTTTAGTAATATACTGATTCATTTCAAAAGATTTTCAGGAACATCTGGTATTTCACACACACACAAAATGTGGCAATTGGGCTATTGAATATGTCAAGGGAGACAGAAGCATACTGATTTGTCACAAAGAGTAGTCCCCATCACTTTATCACCAATTGCTTTAGAAAGATGTTTAAAGAGAGCAATACACATAACACACATTCGATTTGTAAAATCAAGCATTCTATGGTAATCAACATTGTCTTTAACCTTGAATCAACTGACAATATATGATTATAAATACATGTTCTCGCTGAGAATAGAAGAGGCAACATAAGCAAAGAGCACAAAAGAATGGATTAAAATCACTTTTATAAATAGATTCCATTATAATAATTTGATGATCAACATCTTGTTCAGCCATCATTTGTGTGCTATAATTTTTTACCAAATAAAACCATTCACTAACAGCCATACTGCACACTTGCAGAAGTCAGAACCTATAATTTATAAAAAAGGTATTAATGAAAAGAGGATAAGATAACAATGCAACTCACTACATTATGCTGTTAATTTTTTGCACTGCTGATGGTATTACAGGCCATTAGCATGTCATCTCTTTATTGTACATTTAGTGGTTTTGAAAAATATGAGATTTATAATTCTGAAAAGGTCTCTCTTTAACCTAGAGCTAAGATATATCCATCATACATTGTTCATATGATTTCCAGTTTTTCCATATAGGTCTAGCTGTGACATGATATTTCCATTCAACTCTTGACCCAAAAAATGGGCTTAAAACTTAAAAAATAAGAGAAGCTTTAACTTGTCAAGACAGCACTTGATCACATTTTTAAGTATAATTAAGTAATTGAGTCCTACTTAATTTACTACACTTAGATGAATTATAGTAGTTTCCTGCACTTCTAATGAAATTTTGCAAGCCAAGTTTCTGAACCACAGTCTGAGGAATTCAGACAGAACCTCTGTGCAAAGCAGAGGTAAAATGGTTCACAGCCAAAGTTGTCAAAGTACCTTTATAGAAATGTGCAGTTGAACAAAAGGCCACTGTAGGTATTCAATCCACTGAATGACTGACAAAAAAAACCTATAGAATATAAAAGCAGATCAATGTAAGCAAAGTTTCTACAGAAAAGTTATCATACAAGATTCATTTATTTGGTGGGGTTTACAGTGGTGATTCCTTAGGAGAAAACAAAGATCTAATCTTTAAAACAAACAATAAGAAATATAAACGACTAATATATGAACAGGCATACACTATTTTCAAAATTGCAAAGAGGAGGAGCAAAACAAGTGAAAAACAGAGCTGAGGTTTGATTATTTATGGAAATAACAAAACATCCAGTCTGGTTTTTTATTATTTTTTTAATTTAGAACAAAACACAGAAACACAGGACAAAATCTAAAAGTAAAATTACATGCATGGGAATTTGGAGAGATAGGGGCATTCAGAGCAAAATTTTCAACACCTTCAAGTGGCTGTATTGTCTTAGAAATTCAGGAGATTTCATGTGTCTCATTATTATGCTAAAAATTATCCATATAAAATATTTTAGAATTATATAAAAACTGTAACCATTGTACAAATTTTTATTTAATTTGAACTTGATCAGATGAGATCAATATTGTATACTGAACTTTGCATGCAATAGCTCTCAATAAAATAAAATTTGATTATTATGAATACTTATATGAAGGATATTTTTAATTGATTTGCCTAGATTCTGAAACTTTCCTGGTAGTGGAAGTGATACAAATGAGGCAGAGAATCTGCCTGCACAGAATTTTCCTGTACAGAAGGATTCAGCTGTGATAAATTGTCCTCTATACTCACAAATAGTTAGTTTGAATTGAAGCACAGGATATGAAAAACATATCTATTTTGCTGACATAGTGACAATACCATTTTTACCTGGACACTAAAGTGGTTTCTCACTGGTGCAATTTTAAATCTCAAATTCCATTAAATTGTTCATGCACTGAAGAAGCCAGATAAAGTGATTAAGTGTTTTATAAACCAAAATTTCCTTGTTTGTTTTCTTTGGAAATTGTTTGATATAAAAATCTACCTGGGCACTGTCCATTATTGGCATATAAAAGAGCACCACTGTAATTTCCTTGTATACTGTAAAGGATTGCAGGCTGATGAAACTGGGGTTTCACAAAAGTGTTCATTTCCCCTCCATGTTGACCAGATGTTCATCCCCTCCAGTGTTAGCAACTGTGATGATGTCACCCTTACTTAAAAGCAAGAAATTTTACAGGTGTTTAACTAGGTATATTCACCTGGAATTTACTGCAAAACCCTTTTCATATTTTTAAGCAATATTTCAGAATTTAAATGAAATTTCAGATAGATATTTGGAATTTTTTTGCGTATCTTATAGGTTATTTTATTGCTTTGGTACAAGAAACCATTTTATGGTTTCTGTTACTCATTTATTCCCTATAATAATGTTTCTCCCATTTGTGGTTTTCATTCTGTATTAACATTCACAGCATTGCAAGGACTATAAGTTATAAGACAACAGAAAGAAAATTTAGAAAGGCATCTATTAATAAAAATAGCTGAAAAACCTAAGAATTGAGAGAACTTGGTCACTGCAGTGTGTCATGTATCTGGCTTTGCTTTGCAATCTAGCTAATTGTGCCACACTGTCGTACAAAAGACACATAGCCCAACGCAAGCATTATAAGTCTGCAACTTGAATCTTTTCTTCAGAATATTGCAAGTATTTCTTAAGAATCCTATGTGAATGGAGCATTTCAGCACTTGCAGTCTCATCAGCCAGTTAGTTGATGATTAGCAATCCTTGCATCATCTTAATACTTGTTGCTATAACATAAATATAGCAGGACTTGTAAAGCAGACATTTAGGAACTTTGAGTTTAGTGAGGTTTTTTTTCCCAAATAAATCCACAGAATCGTGTTTGAAACTTTTCTTGTCTGTTCCTACCCACAATCTCTAATACTCCCTATTTTAAAACTCTGAAAATGTCAGCAGAGTTCCCTCACAGCTGAGGCCTATAATTGGCAGGATAAGATTAAGAGAGGGGGTTTGATCTATTCATTTTGATCTATTCCATTTAGCAATTGAATCATATTCCCTTTAGTTTTATGCTGGGTTGGGTTTCTGGTTTTTCTGTTGTTGTTGGTTGGGTGGTAGGTTTAATTTTTTTTTCCATAATCCAAAGTCTACTGAAATATTTAACTCTTCTGTAAAATAAAAAAGAAATGAGCTTACAACTTAATTGCTAAATAATGTAGACCAGGAAAGGGCTGATCTTTTTCATTCCTCCCATTGTTCTTTCTGGAAAGCTTTTTTGCTCTATTGCTCTTTCTGTTTGTGAATGTTTGGATGCATGCAGGAAGGTGATGAGGATGAGGGCAGGGATGAGAAAAGCATCAGAAAAATGGTAACTGGATACTTTGCAGCCACAATTTGGGCCAAAAACCAAGTACCTACAATCAATACCTTTACTTCTACAGTGTAGAAAATTTGCTACTTTTGGTTTTTTTACCCTTCTATATTAGGGATGATACTGATTGCTACACACTACCAACAAAGAGATATTGATCAGGACACTCTGGAGACAAAGATATAATTGCCTTGTGGTTGCAATAACTCTTAGCAGGAAAGAAGAAACAAAATGTACATCATACAGCAAAAAGCATTTCCAATGTGATTTTGTCATGTTAATTGACATTCATTCCTTGTCATTTCCAAGAATATTTACGTCCTTCGGTTGGCTGAGGTTCAAGCTTACAATGTCACGGTGAAGAGCTGAAGAAAGGCTTAAGCCCTGTCATCTCAGTACCAGAGAAAACCTTGTATCTCCTTCTTATTTTTGTTCCTTGGTGACTGAAGCATTAGGCAGAAACATTATGTGTCCAGGACTGTGACTTTTGGGAGACAAACTCTCAACACTGTTAGAACACTGGCACTTCCTAGCTTGGTTTGTAGGCACTGACAATGAAGGCAGGGAGCAGATGCAGTGTCCAAGGCAGAGTGGATAAGAAAGGCAAAAGAGCAAAAGAGACCAAATACAGGGGGACTAAATGGGATTAATACCCATTACTGACTTTCTTTTGTCTCCTTGATGAAATTCCCTCTCCTTTTGGTAAAAGTCCACCACAAGAACATATAGACATTATATATATATATATANAACATTTTATTCTACATTACTACTGAAGGAGGACTACTACTTTCCTAATGTGCACTGAAACTAGGATGCCTTCACTCCCTTTCAAGACATTTTCTCAGTCCAGTATTTCACTTATTTTAAGGACATAAGTATATTTTCTGAATAATGAGAGAACCTGCACCTAATAGCCTTATAGAAAGAGAGTAGGACTACAAACACACAAGGTTATTGGTGAAGAATTGGGTGGTAATCACTTGTGCTGTTGGTGGACAACTCTTTATTTTACCCATCCTGCTTTGCCTGTGGCCTTACAATGATTCTTTCATAACTGCACTCAGATAGATTCCTCAGCACTGAAGGAGACCTTCCCCCAACAGTGGTCTTCAGAGTATCACATGGCTAGTTAGTTGAGCAAGAAAAGATGGATGTCCCTGCAGGATGGAATGGAAAGCAAGTACAGCTCCAACAGACTGAAATTACAACAGCTCACTGAAATGCTCAGAAATTTGTGGGTTATTATTTTTTTTTTTTTAGTTCACCATCTGGTCTTACTTTTTAGAAAATGCTGGTATGCTGTTATGGTAACTTATTGGCCCCTGAAGTACACCTGGTAAATATAATAATATACATTTCACTGAACACTGACCTAAAACATTTTTTTATAAAACTAAGAAAACCCTTTATTTTTTGCAAATCTTTTCTGACTGCCATGGATATTGCACTACAAATGGATTTGGGGGAGGAAGGGTGAATAAAAGAGGATGATGACCAAATGCCCAGAAAATTAAAATTTATAAGGTAATTTCAATGCTCTTGGACACTCACTTAACATCTCTCTGATTTCCAGTGTCTGAAAAGGGTATGAAAGAAGTTAGAATTAATTTCATGCCACACTGAAAAAAAAAATCAAGTACCTTTGTAATTCAGACTAAAAAGCTACTGCATGTTTTATATCCTTCTATACAAAACCAAACCAAATCACTGGGTTTTTTGTGGTAGATAGGGACAGGCGAACGGAAGATCTCGCGATGTGACGGAAAGCAGAAGCAGGATGGAATCCTTCCTCCCCCTCACCCCTCTGCGATAGCAATCACCTCAGGTATGCAGACCCTCCTAATTCCAGTAGTTTTCCACTCCTTACTAACTCAAGTATCCCACCGTCCCCCTCTTCCTGACGTAGTGAGACCCTGTAGACTATTTAACCCCATGAGATAAGATAATAAAGGCCATTTGACCATCCACCATACTGGTGTCTGTGTGTCGTGGACCGAGTGGCCCGGGCGAGGCTGGGCTGCCGTGCTGTGTTCTTGAGGACCAGGTCGCCATGTCTTCCTAGCAGAAGGCAACAGTTTTTTTACCCAGAAATGTTCTTTTAATTTGGTCTGGTTTTCTACACACAGAGGTCTTTTGGGTCTTGATGCGAGAAGTATAGAAGAGAAAATGTCATAAAACTGAGTACACAGTTATATCTTTAAGGTGTCAGGAACACTCTTTCACTACTCTCACATTTGATAAAAGTTACAACCAATAAAGTTTCTCACTAAAGTAAGAATAAAATTGATGCTTAAGAATTTAAATAATTTCACTCATACACCTGAAAGAAGGCACCACAACAGTATCCTGGTAAACGTACTTACAAAAGGGGATGTATCTTTAGCTGGAGTCCCAAGACATCTCTGATAAGCTCACCCAAAATCTCTGTGATGGGGAGTAGCTGGCAGAACAAAGAAATACTGATGGGTCCAGGACAAAGAAACTGTGATCATGAACTGATCTCCCAGGAAAACAGGAATCAGCAACAATGATTCCAGTAACTGATGGTGTGCACCCACTTATGTATCTACAGTAAAAAGTACAAAAAGTAAATTGCTGCTGACTCAAAGAGAGCTTCTTTACACATTTTTCCAGTGCTTGACCTGCACGAGGTCTCCTGGAAAGACCAGAATTTTGCTGGAGATGCCTGCCTGACTCTGCACTCCATGACACCAGAGCAGGCATAATCACTACAGTGACAATTTTTTCTTCAATAATTAGAACAACTTGCTAAGTGCTGTAGCAGTGACATCTTGTATGATACATTTATGGGGTGCACACACAGAGGCAAATGTTCATAAGCATGTATTTGCTTCCATAGTTGGAACTCAGTAATTGCTCTGCTCTAATAATATATATACACATACATATATAAATTTAATTGCTCTCCTGGTAGCAATTTTGCAGAGATTTGTATATTACATATACATACTATGAATTTGATTTTAATAACAGTAGCTTTGTAATAACTTGTAACAAAGGCATTTTCAAAAATGTAGACTTCTGTGACCTTGTGTATTGTGGAGCCCTGAGAATCCCAACCTCCATCTTCATACCCCAGCCAGTCAGGGAACCCCCACAGGCCATGATAGTCACCACTACAACATCATAGCAAAATGAAATGTTAAATGACTACAACAACTAATGCAGAAGAGTCTCCCAGAATAATGGAAGAATGCTTAACGCGTTCGATAAGGTCAATTTCCACACATTTTATAAGGTCATTTACTGCTGTGCCCTTCTAGATAGGGATATTTTGTTGTTATGTACCATTTTACATTTCATCAGACTAATGCTTATGAAGGATCAAATAAACCATGTATTTCATAGAATTACAGAATAGAATACAATCATAGAATCATCAAGAAAAGACCTCCAAGATCATTGAAGCCTACCTTTGAACAACTTGTCAACGAAACCCGAGCACTAAGTGCCATGTCCAATCATTTCTTGAACAATTCTAGGGACAATGAATCCACCACCTCCCTGGGAAGTCCATTCCAATGCCTAACCATCCTTTCAGTAAAAAAATTCTTCCTGATTACCGACCTGAATCTCCCCTGGTAGAGCTTGAGACGATTTCCTCTCATCCTGTTGTAAGTTGACTCGGAGAAGAGAATGATCCTCATTTGGCTACACCCTTCTTTCAGGGAGCTATAGAGAGCAAGTCCTTCCCTTAGCTTCCTTTTCTCCAGGCTAAACCACCTTCATTCTTAAGATTCTGGTACAATGCTTAATATAATTATTTCTAAATAAAATATTAGGGAAGCAGTGCTTCCCAGCTTGTAAGGTGCTGCCACACAATGCTGAAGAAGGAGTTAAATCATTAATTGGAGTGGAGTCAATGTTAGGATTTACCACAGAGCTAGGACCTGGGTCCCTAGAGAAAGAGTAACTATAAATGCCCCAAAAATATCTCAGTGTGCACTGAACAATTAAAAAAACAGAACCTTCATTCTGATATGGACAGATTCTGACTTATCTATGAATTTGTAGTTCTTCAGAATAAATTGCAAAAGTGATAAGGGGAGGAATAGCTTTCATTGTTCTCCATGAAGTACAAAATAGATTGTGTTACAGTAAACATCCCAAACATATTAACACCAATAAATAAAGACAACAGTACAGACAAGACCATTGATTTATTCATCAATTCTGATCTGTTTTCACTTTTTCTATGACCCCATTTAACCATTGCATGTTTTTAAGGTTGTCATAACAATCTCTAAGATTTTTTATTATTAAAAGTTGTTTTATAGGACAGTTCAATAATCTTGCCAATAGACATTTCACCATATGTTTTTATAAATGAGACTTACAAGTCTGAATTGTGACTACTCCCTTGTAAGATAAACATTCTAAAAGTTGAATAAACGTAATAAATAAAAATCCTCTGTTAGAAATGTGCCTCTAGTGATAAATGACCAGCTCTGCCATTCATATTGCATTTATAATGCAGGAAATATTTGTCACTTGCTTGGCCCCAGCCCACTCTGTACCTCTTCCTTGACTATGCTCTACTTCTCCCTCTAAAGGCAAATAGTGTATGTGAAGAAAAAAACACCCTTATTTTTTCCAATCATTTTGTATACTGTCACATTACTGCATCATATTGTGCTTCATCCCTGCAAATAAAATAGCCAACTTGGACTATAAGCAATGACAGAAATGTAAAGAAATGTTTTTGAATAGCATCCATTATCCTGCCTTTATAACAAGTCTCTCGAAAAGCTTAGTATCTAGCATGGACTTAAGGGTTATATAAAATTATTATTTGTGTTGATAATATCTACAGTGCAGTTACCAAGTTACAATTCATTTTGATAGTGTGAAAAATGAATAGATTAAGTCAGACAGTAATTTTTTTTCTGTTTTTAAGTTGCTTTCTGAATTTACCAAATTTATTCCAAATTTTTTGCTATTTATTTTATTCCATGAACCATACACTCAACTGTCTATTGTCATACCACATGAATTTTTGCTTTATTGCTTGTTCAGTGGCTGAACTAGCAGAAAGATATGTCACAGAGCAGTAGCCCATGTCCACAATTGTGTCATGAAGCAGGAAACTGAACAGCAGCAGCAATCCAACTCCTTTCATGTTTCAAAACTGCTAGTCTCTCTTCTCCAGCTCCAACCTTCCACATATATAACTTTGTTGTAAGAAAGCTTGTGCAAGTCCTTGACACCACATTACCCTGCCTTGTGTCAGCTAAGTGCTAGGTGCCAAAGTGGAACCCAAGATCCTGCAACAGGGGTACTCAAGGTCAGTGTACCACATATGGAGAGAGCTGATGACTTCAATGCTGGATTTGTAATAATGAGCCTGCTGGAAAAATGGCTCTCTGAGCTGACTAATAAAAAAAAAATGTAATGGAGAGAGCCTGTCTTAAGCTTTTTCCTAATCCACAGTTACAAGCACTTAATTCAAGTCTGAGTGGAAGCAGCTGGTACCTCCAACCAGGATTTACAGTCAGAAGCACTCCCAGAACTTGGAGAATAAGTTTTCTACAAGACAGGAAGGAGGGAACAGCCTGTCCTTTATGATATAGCTAGGGGGGAAAGGGACTGAGAGAGGAAGAGATTCCCAGTTGTCCTTCTCCTAGCAGTAATAACACTAGCCCAGAAGTTAGCCCTAGTACACATTCTCTTCTATCTGTCCTTTGAAGGAACTGCAATTCCCTCCAGGTCTAGGCCAAAGTTACTTCCAGCGCAGAATCAAACACACTGCTAAATCCTAGTTTATTGTGAAACATATAATATTTCCCAATAGTGAACTAATTTTGCAATTCCTCTCTATTTAATCTGTCAAAGCTTATGACTTCTGCTTCATAAGCTCCTTTTCTGATCTTTTATCCTCCACTTCTTACCATAAGCAAATTTGGCCTTCTATCAGAGGCTGCATTCAACAATGTCCCATTCTTCCTGAATCTTGTTTTACCTTAGCAATGGGAATTGTTGCAGTGGCCCTGGATGAAGGTTGCCTTTCTCTGGGTAACTAAGTACTCATAACAATCAGCATCAGATGAACAAATTACCTTTGATATTGTTTTTTCTCTTATTTTGTGAGTTCTCAGTTTTAAGAAGACAGGATCATACATTACAAGAGCATCACCAGCAGTTCCTGAGTATCTTATTTTTTTTATTTTTCCTTCAAATGATAAGTTTTTATAACTTATAATATTGTCTAAAACGTCACCATCCAGGGTTTTCCCCTCTGTTAGAGCTTTCTGAAGCTAAAGAAAAAAGGCAATTGAGAAAGCACTATAAAGTCCTGCTGCAATCCCTTCATTTTGCACATACTGTATTTCTTGGTGCAGATGAGCCATCCATTAATAAGTTTTTCAAATTATCCAAACAAACTCTGAACTTCCTGCTGGTTCATTTCTCTGCATCCTTCTCTTTTCTCTTGTTGTCAGCAGCATGGTTCCTTCCATGCTGTTAGACCACCTGTTCAAAAGAATAATAATAACAATACCCCTTACTGTTAAAAATATAGCATTTCTCCCAAGTTAACAAATTTCCCATTACACCACTTTAAAATTATCTTGGTGCAATTAACATATCCTGATTGATCCCATTGGAAGTATCCAGGCACTATAATGTAACTAGTTAATCTCCACAGGAAGAGTCAGCAAAATCACCTGCTCACACTCATGATGGGGTCTAAATTGAATTCCACAGGAACAAGCTCTGGCAGAAGTCACAGTTTATTCAATATCTGCCAGGAGTAAGCTGTGCTGTTATGGAAATAGCTGCCACATTCCCTGTACCACAGTCAGTGCAAACACAAAAGCTCAGTTTAGTGGGTATGCCACAATCCAGTATCAAACCTCTTTCCTGCAGCTGGGCTCCCTACAGCAACAGTTACCTCCAACAGAGAGATGGTTCCAAAATTAAATTGCCTTTCCTCAAATACTGAATCTAATAGCTTACATTTCTCTAATTGCTCTCACTCCCATGGCATCCCTTCCTGGCTCTGGTAACAAGTTGAGTGGGGCTGTGCCTTGTCCATCCTTGGACATAGGGGTAAGGCTATTGACATTACACCCCTCAAAATCTGCATAGTTTAATAATGCCCTAAGATTAGCTTAATTGGGGGAATTATGATTTTTTTTCTATTGTAGTGCAATTTGTTCCCATGGGGTAGCTGTGGATCTATGTCAGCATTTTTACATCAGGGAGAACAGTAATAATCTCCAGCTGTGAGGAGAAATCAGGTGCAGATTTTAGTTCAGTTATGAAAAATAAAATAAGCTATGAACTATGAGAGATTGCTGAGTCAGGATTTGGCCAATGATAAATGTGCAAGTGTGGAATACGATTGATACCAAAAAAACCCAAGCAACAAAAACAAAACAACCGCATATAGATCCCATTGTCTTGGAGTCTAAATGCAAAAAAAGAAAGTAGAAATTATTGACCAAAAGAATTGCAATCTAACTGCATGGAATAATATCAGTTCTTTTAAAGAACAGAGGACAGAGCAACAGATCGTATAGTCAAGATTTTTGCAGAAGGTTATGACAGAAATACCAGTAGTCACAGAGGGAGGAAATGAAGATAAAATGTCTCAGATTCAATCTGCAATCTTAATCAAGCTCACCCTTTCCTTCCTCTGAGGGTCCTGATTAGCTGCACAAAATAACTGATTTCAAGCTACAGCTTATTTTGAATAAATTAACAATGTAAGCTGAGGCCACTTCTGTGAATTATGATGAAGAAAAATGACACCCAAGGTCATAAACTCAACCAGTCCATCAAACAAACAAAAACATGGGATTATTTAGATATACCAATCACCTAGTCTCATGGAACGCTTATATCCCAAATATTCCTAGGACAATCAAATGGCTTCATGAATAATTCACTTACATTGCTGAAAAAAGTTCCTTCAGACTTTACTTGGTATGTCCATGGTATAACTTCTAAAGGAGAGAAGCATTTCATCCACATGTAGATTTCTGAACTCATGCTATAGCAACCACGAGGCATGGTCAGAAATTGTTCATCTAGTTAAAAACCTACTTTTAGTATGATTTAAACTTATGTGCCATGTTTAAAAAATCAGCATGCTACATTTAGAAGAGGTTTGAAGTACCTGTACCTTAAACAGCAAAACACCCAGAGAACAAACACAGCTACATCAAAGGAAAATGCTCAACATAGACAGTTCTGTTATCTAAAGGTCAGTATTGAAAGTTATATATGTAAAACAAATCTTGATATTTTTTCCTTTTTTGTGAGCTTTATATAAATGCTGATTATAACAATAGAAATGTTAATTATAACATTAGGCTTTGATAATATTCTGTTGGTTTGGGGGCAGGGTGTTAAATTTAAAAGCAAGAAGAAGTTGTTTTTCACTGTTCTTGTATTTCATTTTTAAGTCAGAGACATGTTTTCAAGTTTGGTTAGGAACAAATTCCCACGTGTCATGGCTCTGAGAGGAACATGGAACAAAAGGTCAAATTTCACTTGCTGCTGCAGGTTTTTGTGTGGAAACCACACACACAATTGGAGAAGGATGTAGCCGGAGAATGACTTGTGTGGGCAAGGAAAAACCTTAGGAAAAAATACAATTTAAACACAGCTGGGAATAAATCACCTACTTATGAGTGCAATATTCTACCTTTTTGTTGATGCTGCTGTAGGTTTGGGGGTTTTTTATGGGGTATATTTTTGGGTTTTTTAGATTTCAATATTAATTATTGTCTGCACAGAGAAAATTTATTCAAGGTGGTATATTTTCCCTGAATACCCTTAGCTCCATCCTCCTGACAGGCGTTCAGTACCTATTGCTATTCAATACTATCCGAAGTACATTTACCTTTTATACTTTATACTTTATCTTACTTTTATTTCTTTTTTATTAACTTCTTTTCCTAGAACCACATATTTTCTTCAAATTTCAGTTTTCTAGATTTCATCTTCTAGATTTGTGCAGAATTTGACTTCAGAGGACTAGGAAAGCCTTTCCATATTAATGTTATCATCCTGAGCCATGGTTATGAAATTTTTCAGTTTGTTACCTATACCTCTTCTGCATTCTAATGAGGATAACTGGAAGCTCCTTATTTTTTAATGGAAACTCAGATCCTTGAGACTCAATAACACTTTTGCTGTATCTTCTGAAAGACATTAATATCTCTCTATAAATCAGTAAGTAATTGTTCCCAAAGTTTTCTACCAGAGGACTCTCAAGTGCATGATATGATAACAGCTTAAGCTTCAGCTTAGAATGCTCTCTGCTAGTACTGGCTCAGATTCTATTTGTGCTTTTAAAGGATGCTCTGCATGGAGCAATCAGTTTCAGTGATTTATTTTTCCCCCTTACAGGGTAACCTCTTCTGCTAATCACTGTGTTGAAAGCTTCTTGTATTTCAGATTAGTTTGGAAAACATAAGCAGTAGTATTATGGGAGTGACTCTTTTTTGTTGTTGGGAGGCAGACGGAAAATTTGCTCTTATAGGCAAGGGGTGTGTTTGTTTAGATCTAGACCACCAAATGATTAATCATTGAAATAAGCATCAAAGTCAACACTTCATAAATATGCTAGCAAAAACATAGACATTTATCTACTCTATATACAAGCAAGACTGGTGAGACTTGAACTTCAGACTTGTTAACAAAAAACATCGAATCGTCTAGAAAGAAAACACAATAGCAAATGAGAGCTTGACTAATACAGAGGAGGGAAGAGGAAAGATTAAACTCTGCTTTGTATAACACATGACTCATGTGACAAAGAATAGATTACAGCACTGTGCATATGAATTTCCATGCATATATGTGTGTGTATATATATCTATATATATACATATATTTAGATATATATCAGCTACAGTAAACTGGCAATGCAATTAAGCCATAAAAATATCATAGATAAAATTCCACAGATCTGTCAACAATAATTTTTTGCAGTTTTTTTCTCACTTTAAAACTGATGGAGAAATGTTCTCTTGCTTCCTTCCCAAGGTATTATTTCCTGATATTTGTTTCTATTAAAGCCAGCTATATACTCTTGCTTTAGACAAAATTGAAAGCTGAGAGACATTGAGTCCCCAACAAGGCTTGTTTATATACAAATGGAGGGACAATTTGTGTGGGATTTTAAAAGGACTGGCATGTACAGAAAAGAAGCTTGAGAATTTTATGTTGCCTTGAGTGCTAATCATAAATAAGGGAAGAGAACTTTAATAAAAGTTGCAGAATAAATAATTTCTACCAATTCTCCAACAGACAATGAAATAAACCCATCTTCTTGGTTCTATTTGGTTGTAAGACTTGGCTGTCTGTTGGTCATTTCAATGGAAACATGACAAGAACACCTGAAGATACCTCCAGCTAATCTCTGCGGTAGCTAGATTTGAGCCATTTCGGACTTCATACCTAAACTTGTTCTTTGAACTGAATCTGAAAATTACCTGTAAACCGCAACAACCCACAGACTACAAAGGCAATGAGCTCCCAGGGGAGGAGGCTTTAGACAGACAGGCTGCAGCTCTAAGAAACATGATTAGCAGATGAACTTCTGACAGATTCTAGATGTAACTGGGGCATTTCCAATTACAGCTTCTTCAGCTTGATCTTCCCTTCAAAGAAGCAGAATCAATAAACAATGGAAGAACTCTTCAGCCACAGAAGAATGAGAAGCTGAATACTAATATTTTCCATCCTTTATCCTGTCCTAATTTTTCTTTTAGGTGCTATACAAAATGTCTTTAAACCAAAAGTGAAATGACTGGCTGTTATTTACCATGTTTCTTCACTGTGACACTTTGGCAGAGTAGTATAAATGTTTCACTGTATAACAGTAACACTTGAAGTCAGATGAGGGATACAGCTGATTAAATAATTATATAACTGATTAATTTTAAATATTTATTAATTTTAGAAGTTTAGGCTTGGGTTTTTAAAAATTATTTTATTTTTGACAGTTTAAATTGCATAACAATATCTTAATAATTCACAGGGATTGTGACCCTCAGAGTAAAAGTATTGCTGAGCCTCCTCTGGATATTGCACTTTACAGATAAGTGATGCTGTGTTCTTCACAGAACCACAGAAACATTTAAGTTGAAAAAGACCTTTAGGGTCATTAAGTCCAGCCTTTGACTGATCACATTATCAACTAGTCCATAGCACTAAGTACCATTTCCAGTCATTTTTTGAACACCTCCAGGGATGGTGACTACACCCCCTCCCTGGGTAGTCCATTCCAATGCCTAACCATCCTTTCAGTGAAGAAATTCTTCCTCCTTATCAACCTGAACCTCCCCTACGGCCACTTGAGGCCGTTTCCTCTTGACCTGTTGGTGTTTGCCTTGGAGAAGAGACCAATCCCCACCTGGCTATACCCTCCTTTCAGGGAGCTGTAGAGAGCAATAAGGTCACCCCTGAACCTCCTTTTCTCCAGGCTAAACAACCCCAGCTCCTTCAGCCACTCCTCATAGGACTTACTCTCCAGACCCTTTACAAGATTTGTTGTCCTTCACAGAAAGAGGGATTCATCTTATTTAGTGCAGATGCTAGGACTACTCAGGTCCCTTTTCCATCCATGGAAAAGGCATGGGCATTCCCAAAGCATAATTCTTCTCATCCTCAAGGTGACATTTAAAACAGCACAGATGATTCATGCCTTTCAATTCTTTATTTTTCCTGACCCCAAAAAAAGCCATTTAGGAAAATAACTCAATGTAGATATCTTTGCTGTAGACACCTGGACTTCAGTAAAATAACCTTCACAGCCAAGTCTGACATATAAAATTGTCTTAATATGTGTATACCTCAAAGTATACCACAAAAAATACTATAGTCACATTATTGTATACAATACCAGTGTTTTTCTCTAATTCTTGTAATTCAAAGGAAAAATGAATAGTGATAGATACACTTCAAGAGACAAGCAAGAGAAAAGAATGGAACTTGCTATTTAATATGCATTGCGTGCTACATGGAGGGATTCAACCAATCTATCTTTGGTGGAGGGGCACAACCTAGAACACAATAAATGGCAAAATAGTATTTATTCTTCAGTGATTAAGGTTTTTTTCTGCAGAGATCTCAAAGAACATTATAAACAAAAGAACTCTCATGGTTTTAATTAGATAGAGACATTGAAGTGCAGAGAAAGGAAGATATTTAAGGTTGCTTATCAGGCTAATGATAAAGTTGGAATGAAATTTCCCTTAGTCCCATTTTAAGTCACACTGGACACTTAAAGTGTCTCAGTCTGTAATTTTTTTCACATAAAAAAGAAAAAGAAACCATTGGAGATCAGTAATAAATGTATAGCCATTTTGAAGAAAAAGCAGCAACATATTTTGTTTCTCATAATGCCAATAAACTAGTTTCTAGTACATTATAAGAAAAGGATTTTATCTGACAAGCATTCTTCTTTCACAGATGAAACAGACCAGATTCACAAGGTTACTAAATGTTAATTTCTTTTTTTTGGTGGGGAGAGAGAGGTGTCTTAATGAAGCAGAAAACACTTCAGGAATCTGTACTCAATCTGTAGCATCTCCATTGCTAAATACAATTTGAGACTACAGTGATTTGAGGATGTAGCCTGGAATATTTGTATGAACAGCTTTCTTATGTATTTACAACAAATAGCTGTAGTGGAAAAACTGTACATATTGACTCTTGTGTGATTCTCAGACAGATTCTGAAATATCCCTTTAAAACTTCCTTCTTCTGAGGAACAGAAATCAAAATCAGGTAGATGAGGGTCAGCATAATGCAACTAATTCAGTATTTCAGAGAGCAAACAGTGTCTGATGGGAAAAGGCACCCCTTCATATCTGTGAATAAGCTTTTTAAAAAACATCACTATAGCATACAATTCTTTCTTCAAGACTCTGAAACTCTGGGGGTTTTGTGAACAGTAATATGAGAGTGGATAAAAAAAGTCCGGTGTGCATAAAAATTGGGAAGTTATGTGGTATATATGTTAATTGTTAATTGATAAGGTAGAAAAAAATTCTTCAAACAGTGTTATGTAAAGACTTTCAGCACAAGCTGGCACTTGAAATACATTAGTTACATTAGCAGGGGACTAATGAATTGAGTTATGCCTAGATGATCCTAGCAGGCAACCCATACCCCGTGTTGCAAAGAAGGAAAAATGCCTGCAGGCCCCTGCCATGCTAAAGAGGGAGGAAACACTTTCCAGAACCCATATGCAACCATACAGCAATAACTGCAACAGCAGAAAGAAAATAACAAAAAAACAGCCCAGTGTTCCATCACAGAAAAAGTCCTCTCGTCCTCTGAACCAACTGACTGAAGACCTTTGTAATTTTAATCACTGTCTCCCTACAGCTGCAACAGTTCTGAGCCAACAGAAAGCACCCCATGCATTCTTGTCACCCTCTTTGCTCTCTAAAGAAGCAGACAGGCAGACATCTTATGCATCCATCAATTCTAACACCATAAGGTAGCACCAGGGCTATTCGGCTAAAAAATACACAAGGAGACTTCAGGAAACAAGAGGAAGATGGTCATGTTCAGTGTTTTATTCACAGCAAAACTGCAGCTAAATTTTGTGAGTCAGAGAAAATGCACACATTGAGGAAAAAAAAAAACAGGGACATTCTTTTTGTTAAAGGAGAGATGAAAGCAGATTTTAATAAAACCCTTCAATAACCCAGCTATGCTGATCCATGTAAATTTCTCGTGACAATATATATAGCATCTGTACATTTGAAGACCTCAGATTTTACCATGAGGGTGACTGAGCCCTAGCACAGATTGACCATGAAGATTGTGGAGTGTGCATCCTTGGGGATATTAAAAACCTATCTAACTAGGATCCTGGACAGCCAGCTCGAGGTGGCCATGCTTGGCCAGGGGGGTTGAAAAGATGACCTTCAGAGGTGTCTTCCAACCTCAGCCATGTTCTGTAGCTCTGCAGCAGGTGTTGTATTTAATTCATAGTTCAGAAAACGGAG
The DNA here is from genome assembly GCA_013400955.1 of Drymodes brunneopygia. Classification (NCBI taxonomy): domain Eukaryota; kingdom Metazoa; phylum Chordata; class Aves; order Passeriformes; family Petroicidae; genus Drymodes; species Drymodes brunneopygia. The sequence continues at coordinate 158,356 of VZTZ01031724.1, forward strand.
GAAGAAAGGAAGAAAGGAAAGAAGAAACGGTGTTACTTCATGATGCACTTTTTTTTCCTGCTGTAGGTAAACACCTGTGAGGAATTTAATGTCCACTATTTTAATACAATTATTAAAATTCTGTCACAATGAAATACTTAGCTGAAATAAGGGTTTCCAATCAAATGCAAATATCTTATTTATATATATTCATGTGGGTTTTTTTTTCATTTCTTTAGTTTGTTAAAGAAATCATTTAAGTATTTATTGGTTTTTTTACTATTAATTTGGTTTCTAAACAAATTTTATATTAGGGTAGTAAGAAGTGCAAGTATAATAGTGCAATATCTACAGATAACATGAGCAAATTAATACATTACAGAATTTCAGCACATCATTTATATATGTCAAAGTGTAATAGGATGGGATGCATCATCATATATCATCTCTCTCTTATTAAAATGTTGGAAAGGTCACCTTCAGACTTTGGACAATACTAGCCATATTGTTTTTATTAAGTGAGTGATCAAACTAATCATTGAAAAAGTGCTATTCAAACTTTGCAAATGCAGAGTGTCCATTCCTTTTTATTTTTGTCAAGGATGATTTCCTCCCTGTAAAAAGAAAACAAGAAGTAGAAAGAAAGAGAATCCTAGTTAAATGAGTCCATTAAATAGGAGGCTGATTGCACTGTTTCTAGAGTGGCAGGTTGCTATAAATTGAACACAAGATATACCTGAAAGTGTGCCTAAGGAATTCCAGTGTCTGGAGGAATTGATTTATCAATTGCAGAAATATATTGGTTCATACCAGACTAGCATACAAACAGACAAACCAAAGCACACAAAAGGTGCTGGAAACAAAGAATATATTTCTGCATACATTGTGAAAGAGCTTGTTTTATATTCACAATGCCAGTTATTTAAAACAACACTATTTGCAATGTCCGTCAGATTGAAGTGGTAACAAGTCTTTTAAGAGGATAATAACCCTGGGTAATTTGTAAAGTTTATTCCTGGTTCCTGCCACTAAAAAACACAAACAAACAAACAAAGTAAGCTGATGATAAACATTTTTTGAGTATTTTTTTAGCACTCATCTAGTGACAGATAAAACTATTCTCCATTTAGAATATTTGTACCAACCTAAACTTGCAGTTATGTGGAAGAATATTGCAGGAGTGACACAATGGTTTTTTTGTTTCAGTGAGAGCGTAAACACTACAACAATTTTTTTTTTCAGTGTTCTGCAGGAAGCTGAGCTTCACCAGATAGGAACTGTTTCTCTAAGTGAGACTCAGCTGTTATTCACTCTCAGAGTAGCACATATTGGGTGTAAAGCTGCCCTCAAGGTCCAGAAAATTCTAACTCTAAAAGAAACAAATTCTTTTACAGAATACACTTTCCAAAGAGAGCTCATTCTGTTTGTGACTCCAACTTCTGCACCGTGTTGGTTTGGGGTCTTTTATTGAGAACACAATAAATAAATTATTCTCCCTTGCCTGGAGCACCTTCCATTTGAGTTCTTCCTTGATATTACAAATCAGAGACATAGTTGACAATTATCCAAGCCTCAACGGGTCATCTATATGGTCAATGGTAAGGGGATTCAATCTTAAAACCCCTGCAGCTGTCTTCTGCAGGTGGTTCTTTCTATTCACTGATTCAAAGACCAGTCTCAAAAATTAGCTTAGATTTAGATAATTATATGTTTAGCCATGTCTAAAGGTGTATTTTGCTTTCTATCTTCAATCTAGATTCTGTTCTTTGCACTCTTTGCAACCAAATGTTAGAGCCAGCACGTTGTCAGTCTCTTGACCTGTTTAATTGTGGTTTTTAACCAAGTGTTTTCTTTAATCTCATCATCCTTTGCCTTCTGTAATTTCATTCTACCCTGGCTGCCCTCTAACTCTGAAGGATCCATCAGCTTCTCCTCCAGCTGATCCCCATCCTTTTTACAGTGTTTCTATTGATCTCTTGTAGAAGTCTGGTATATTTTTTCCTTTCTAGGTTACCTTTGATAACCTCAGCTGTAAGCACAAACTCACCCATCATCTTTATGATAATGTCAGTCTGTGAATCTCCTTCCTTCTCTTCCCTTTAGCTCTGTCTCTTTCTGTTTTACTGCCTGATGTCAGGCCATCAACTTAGAGCTTGAAGGACAATTGTAGTAGGGAAAAGCAGATGATTGCTGGTTCAGTTTCTATTATTAGCATCATTTAGAGGAGCTTCCTCAGGTTCTGCACTTTTCACGTTGCAGCAAATTGGGTTTCAAAAACTTCTACTTTAAGTTGATCAAAGTACTGTCCCACTCCTCTTTAAGAGTATCATATTCAAACTTGGCAAAGTTTGAATCCAGCCCTTTTCTTGATATATGAGCTTATCTAAATGCATGCCCCTGACACATTTGGCAAACAAAATAGAAGAGAAATTATGTCTGCTTGTCACAAACACAGCAAAACAAGTAAAAGAGAAGAAATTTTTGTTGGAGGACTTTTCATAATAGATGTATAATGAACAAACATTCTTGTTTTCAGTGGAAAAACAATCAAGGGAACAATTCCACTAATGTAGTCAGCAAAATGAAGAGATCTCTATCTTTATGGCAATTTATCTTACTGATTACCAACTTGAATTGTTCATGGATCTATTATATGAATCAGAAAAAAGCTCCATAAATTTGTTTTATTTTAAACATTGAAAATGAGAGCCTCTCTCAGTGTTTGCAGTATGAAAATATGAAAGCTACATATTTTTCATTATATTTTCATCCAGCACACAACAGCATAACTTGTCTTGACAGAGGAAAACTAGGCTCAAATAACTTTTTCAAGTGATTAAAATCCAATGGGAAGTAATGATCACCTGAAACACTATCTGTATTTAGTAGGTGACAACGTTATATGTTTACAATTAAATGAAGAATGCTCAAGAAACAACAAAAAAACAGTGTTTTAAATGGTGGGGGGAGAAGAAATGGAAAATTGGAAGAGTTGGTAGTCTTTGACCCAAGTTCTTCAAGAACATCGCTTGTATCAGATACCTGTCTTGGGGTTGTTTTTTTTTTTAGTAACTTAAATTCAGCAAATTTTTCTCATTGTGGATAATGTCCACCATGACTACCAAATAACATGTAGTCTATTCAGAATACTTTAGCCTTTCCTGAATTCATTCTTCAACTACAGGCACTGAAAAAGCAGCATAGAATGGGGCCTGTCAAGTCCAACTTTCTCCTGGTTTGCCACTTCATTTTCTCTTGTAGTTGGCATGGGATTTATCCCAGTGATACTACTTTGTGGGAGTCAACACCTTCACAGCCTTCTAAATTTGCACTCACACTTCACCATAGGAATTACTTTTCCACCAAAAAAAGGATTCCCCCCCAGGCTTCTGTTAATATCATGTCCCTTCCCCATCCTCTTTTCTCAGTACAAGTTCTTATACTTTTTTTGTTCTGGGTTTTCTTAAGAACTGTTGTGGGTTTTTTCTGTGCTTTATAAGTTTTCATCAGAATGGGACACTGAAAACACCCTTTTAACTTGATTATCGAATTGTTGTAAAAGGAAGAGAATAAAAGTGAGAAAGAAAACAGATAATGGATTGCTGAGTGAGGGCCCATACTTTGAAGTTCGGGTAAATTTAGATTGGAGTGGTTAAGATTTGGTTACATCTTTGTGGTTAAGATTACAACTATTTTTACAAACGAAAAAGCAAGCAATTATTCAAATTATGAGAAGCTCCTGTCCAGATGGTGAGAGGCTGTCTTAGGAAGGTTTATTTCAGCTAGAATACTGTGGTAACAATCATTATTCATAACACCACATTGGAAAGGCACCAATTATTGTTACGGCTGCCTACAATTACTGACTAAATTCTAAAATTAGGTCTTTCATGGCCTTCAAAATGAAATTAAAAGATAGGCAATTGCCCAGTTCATCCCATCCAAAAATACCTGTACAAAGTGCTATTGTCTTCAATAATTCTCACTATAAATGTTGTTAGCTATTTATACCAGTGACTCAGAAACTTTCTCAATATTTTTAAAAATCTCAAACTGAAGTATTCATGTAGTTCATGCAGAAAATGTGTATTCATGTAGACTTGTGAAAATACTTGCTACATTTCCAGCTAATTAGTACTGGCACAGAAAATATTACACATTGCCATCTAGCTCAGAAAAGAGATGTTTACTAAACACTGTTTTCTACCCAACAGAGAGGTGAGGATGGTAATAAAAGACTTTCTGTTTCTGAAGTTTCCTTTGACTTCTCTGATAAGACCACCAGTCTTGTCATGTTTCTGCAATCTGGACCATGTATGGACAAGTAAAACTTCTGGGCAGCACTCATGAGCTTCCACAAATTACTAAACTGAGTCTGGGGGAAATTGGGCATTAGGGGAGATAATAAAAAATAATCTTTTAGCAGAGCACTGTAGAAGGTAAAATTGTAAGCATTTTATTTTATTGTTTTGGACTTTAAAAAAGAAGGAATAAAAATTTGAGGGCTCTGGCTTAAGTTTACTTAAAGATATAGTTTATCAAAGCCAAGAAAGGGTCAAGATGGTAACTCTATCATCCTCTTCCTGTTCCTCTTTGAAAATTAACAGATTAACTCTGTTTTCAGAATGCCCAAAATCACACTGCTTTATTCTGATTAATGAAAAATATTAATTAATATTCTTTTTTGATGAGCATTTTTGTTTTTAATTAATACCTACTAAAGAAATAAATTAGATGATCCAGAATGGTCTCTTGATTTTTTGGTGATTTAAACAAGATTTTGTCTCTATAATCCATAAAGAACTGTGTACTCCTAAATAATGTATTCTATAATTCTGTGATTCACTAAAAAAATTATCATGTATTATACTAGATGACCATGCTGTGACTCCTTACTAATGTCCTTGCTTATAGAAATGTTAATCATGATTTCTATATGAACACTGATGTAACTTCATAGTTTGTCTGGACAGGATATACATAGCAAGAAATGCATCCCCCCTAAAACAAAAGTATCTGCTGTGTTTTGATGGGTGTCTGTTGCAAGGGGTTTCTTTTTAAAGTGAAGCTTTTATGCAGAAAGTTACCAGTTGGGAAATGAAAATTGAGGACATCTCAACATATCTCAAGATCAGATAAGGTAGATCAGATGGAGTCTAGAGCCCAAAGGAATAAAAGGACTAGTGGGAGTCCATGAATTCTCATCAGAAATAGTTTTACTAATCAATTATCAACTGAATTGCAAAAACAGATGTTATCTGTAGGACCTGAGGACACTGGAAATTGAATGCGCTCATAGGACATACAGAGCAAGTACCTTCCCTAAATGAGTTTCTTCTTCACTTACCTCCATATTACAGTTTATGGTTGATGAGATGATCTGCAATGGAAATTATATGCAATTGCCACAATCAGCTCCTAAACAGTAATTGCATTGTTTTAATTATTAGGGACTTTAGGACACGATCATTCTAGTTTGCTGAGTTTGCTTTTTTCATGTGAATGAGTAAGATGCAAAGAAGCTTGCTTGCTTGTGTGTCATAAACTGACAATGCCCCTATTTTACTTTGTGACAGTCATCTCATAAAAAAAAAAAACCAACAAAAAAGCCCCACCAAAAAACCAAAAACCAACAAAACCAAACCAAACTAAAAATTACAAAAACTAAAAAAGCAGAGACAGCCCATCATCTGAAAGTTCAGAGAATCATGAGCCTTCACGAAGCATTAGTTTGCTCAGCTGAAAAATATTAAAACATGAAATAGCTTCTATTTTGGTTCATATAAGATCTAACTTGAGAGCATTCAAAGCATGAAAACTCTCTGTTAAAATGTGCTGTCTGTCGTTTATCAGCTGTATATCTGGTTTTGATTTGTGGTAATCAGACATTTCTTATCATACATTTCTTACTCATTGTTTGCATCGTAGGCATGAATTTTAAAGACTTGGATAAGGCATTTTGCTCCATGCCTTTAAAATAGATTCCAGCATGTCTTTTTTTCACTCCTTTTGTTGTCACTGTTCTGGAAATTAAGAATTAATGGAAAACAACCTAAATAAAAAGGGAAGTGCAAGTAGATTAGAAAGCATAGAATGAAAAACAGAAAATCAGACTCTGAAAACAGATGATGAAAATGCCAGTTATACCATACCTAATCCTAAGCAAGGCAAATATTAGTCAAGATTATTAGCACTGATTCATAACTGTCACAATAACAATCACAGATAAGGTCCCTTTGGTGTTAGAGACTGCACAGAAAAATCATCTTTTTCAAAATTCTTCAATCTTTAGATGAAGTGAGTACAAGAAAAAGAGGAAATTCTCTATGAAGTATCCTAAATTCTGGCTCTGGCACACTATCTGCTTAATAATTGATACCCACTCTTATTTGATTTTTCTGGTAAAGGTTACTGTCAGGAAGGCTTGTACAGGGAGATTCACAGTTACAGTTGTTGTCTTCTTGCAGGTGTTGACAGGTTACTTGTCTTAGTAAAGAATTCCTTTCCTCTTCTATGTTGTTGCATTAAAGTAAATAGACTGTGATTTGGGCTGGGTTTGGGGGGCTTTTCATTAATTTTGGGGTTTGTGTGAGTTGCACAGGCAGGTGGCCAGTACAACCACAAACCCAGGCTGAAATGCAAAGAGCAAATTTGTTTCATTACCTGGAGGATCCTGAAGAAGCACCGGGGCAGCAGAAACACACGAGGGGCAGCACAGGCTTTGTGTTATCTGATACCCTAACATGAGAGATCACTTAGTAAAGTGAGTTAAAAGATCCAGTACATTTATAAACAAGAAATATTTTCTGCAGAAGGGTTAAGAAGCCAAAAACATACTAAAGATAACTTCAAGACCTAGTCATTACTGAAAAAGCCAAAAAGGTCAAAATCACAGGTGAGTAATTAAAGGTGCATCATAGAAACTCACTAATATAGAATGGGTAAAGCAAAAGCATTATAAGTGATTTAAAAATCAAGAAAATGTCACCAGAAAATATGACAGGGCATCTCCCCTGAGTGTAAAACACATGAAAGTCAGAATCAAGGTGATCCATAATAGCCCACTTAAATTTTTCCAGGTTTTCCATTAATTTTACATTTAATAGCCTCATTCCCTTAAACTTCCCATTTTTAAATAGTAGACTTTAGACTTCTGAAATTTATATAAATATTCTTTCTCATCTTATATGATTACCAATTTACCTATTTCTACTTTCATGATTTGTATTCTTTCCATGTTTTACACCCATTTCCAAATAGAAGTATATCATCAGCCAGAAGTAATAAAGTACATGTCACACTAATGATTACAAAATTGAAAATGAAATGTGCTCAAGACTTCAGAAACAGTTTCTTATGTTTCCTAGTTTGAGATATGATACTACATAACTTATTTGTGCAAACATAAATAATTGCTTTTCTAAATGTAAATCTAGTTTGCTTTCCTACTAGAATGTTCAGAATAAATCTATTCAGGTCTTATAAACAAATAAATACATTTGGTCTGTCTGTGACACTGTATCAGAGCCAAAACTGTATTAAAGAAAAGTCAATCAGCTTTGCATTAAAGATTTCTGTTAAGTTTTCGGTATCTATTTACATATTGAATTTTCATCATTTAGAGGTCTTTACAAATTCAGATATTTCTGTTCTCTATTGGAATGATTCTGATCCAATCCTGTAAAGCAAAAAGATCTACAAGAAATTTATGAGCAGAAGGGAAGTGGAAGGGGGAGGAGAAGGGGAAGGGGGAGGAGAAGGGGAAGGGGAAGGAGAAGGAGAAGGCGAAAAGGAGAAAAGGAGAAGGAGAAGGAGAAGAGGAGAAGGAGAAGGAGAAGGAGAAGGAGAAGGAGAAGGAGAAGGAGAAGGAGAAGGAGAAGGAGAAAGAAGGAGAAAGAAGGAGAAAGAAGGAGAAAGAGAAGGAGAAGGAGAAGAAGGAGAAGGAGAAGGAGAAGGAGAAGGAGAAGGAGAAGGAGAAGGAGAAGGAGAAGGAGAAGGAGAAGGAGAAGGAGAAGGAGAAGGAGAAGGAGAAGGAGAAGGGAATGAGACCATGGTCAAGAGTTTTTATTCCAGGGTATTTAACTAGCAACCACATATTCAAGAGAGCACAAGACTCTTCAAAACTGTTTAGAATATGTTGTTCTTCTGAAAATACAAAAATTTCCACATCCTATCTTCTCTTTATGGCAAGGAAAATTTAGATGATATCTGATAGAGTGCTTTATGTCCACTTAACAGAAATTTAGTATTAGAAACATACATTAATGCAAAAGTAACCACAAGTAAAACATGTGGAAAAACATTCCACATATTTTTCAGATGTAAAAACACTCCATATAAAATAGAATTTAGTATAATTAGCATGTCCTATCTTCTCTGTTCTGGATATGAATGGTTTACAGTTTCTGTTTGTTTTTTATTTAGTGGACATCAGTTGGAGAAGTGTAACAGACTCCTAAAATCACAGAAGGCCTTTTGAAACTCAACATTTAAAATCCAAGTGCACATCATGAACATTATCCTTAGGACTCTTGGCACATTTTTCTTACTAGTCATCCTGCAACTCTATTCTGTGTTATATAGTCACTGTGAAATAATGTTGCTGTCATAGAAGAAAGGCAAATAAATATTTTAATCAGTTAATCTCTCTATTCAAGACTTGTGTTTGCCCTTTGCTTCTCATAATCTTATTCTGGTAGCACTTGTCTGCTCTCATTCTACCCTTTCTTTCATATCTTTCTTACTCCATTTCCTATAATGTATCTCTAAACCTTGGAATTTCTTCATAACTTTTTGACTTTTAGACAGTACTCTATATTTTATCTACTCACCTGTGTATGTTGTCTCAAAAAGAGGAATCCCTGTGATGTCTTATGAAAGGCTGACCTGAAACAGAAGCTGGGCAGAGTTAAAAGAATAAAAGAAGCATTTATTAAAACAAGGTACACTTTGGGCCATGCAGGAGTCTCGCAGAGACTACACCCCAAATGGACGCCTGGCACGTGCTTTTTGGACAGATATACCTTTGGTCCATCTGCATATCAGAAACCCATTGTCCAATTACATCTTCAGGTCCTGAAGTCCCATCCCTAGTTTGTCCCCTTCTTCTCTTCGCTGCTGTCCATGGTTGTTTACATTTTGGGCTTTTGGAGAAACAGCATGTCCTTGAAACTCCAGCTTAGAGATAAATTGTTTTGTCTAAATAACAGTGACAGAACACTAGCTGACAATTTATGGAGTCTTAGAGTCATACATTAGAGCAGTCTTGATCTAGAAAATAAGAAGTTAAAAACCTAAGGCATCATCTGCGGTCTGGAAAGAGAGGACAATTATTTTCAAGAACATCAAATACTATGGCATACACATACCTTTGGAGATGTCTACAATAAGAGTATTCCTAGTTCTCTTATATATAATAAAAAATGAGTATTTTAAGCTTTTCTATTATCTAACAGAAACTTCTGTTGCACCTCAAAAGGAGAATTTCCATACTTAGCCTGTGAGTAAAAAAGGAAAATCAGCAGGAACTGACACATCCTAAATCCCACTGCCGATGAAAGAGCTAGTTGCCTTCACAGCTCCCCTTTTGCAAGCTGGAGACTATTTTTCAGATCCAAATATTTCATTTGAAAATTCAAAACATGCACAAGAAACAATGGTCACATTTGAGCCAAAATTCTGGGCACTAAAGTTTGAAACTGAATTTTGTATATGGCAATTGGATTCCTTTTTAATGGAGTTGGCATCAGATGTTAAGTAGACCATGAATGCCAGAGCTACTGCTGAGAGTAAGAGAGGAATGAAGACTATTAGTAAAAAGTTGGCTAGGATATCATATTTCTAGCCACCATCAACAATTTAGACTGGAACTTTCACTACAACATAGGATTTTATCTAAAGGCACAGAGGCAGAACACTCCATACTTTTACAGACTTGATGAGAAACAAGGAGATTATGTAATATTTCAAAGTAATACTGAAATTAATGTTTTTGTGCAAGCAAATATAAAAGCAAAATCAAGTAAAAAGAGTCTTTGGTGACTGAAATAAAAAAAAAATAAATTATATCAACCCCAATAATTTGACTGAAGAAGGGCACAACAGGGCAGGGCAGGGCAGGGAAGTATTTGTAAGTTAATGGTTTTCAATTTTTGGCTTCAAATTCAGGGGAAGTGTGATCCATGAGTTGGTTTTAAGTCTCAAGAATGAAACCTAAATAAGCCTATTGTCAGCAAATGTAAATTCACTGCGCAGAGATTTGCGTAATATGTTGAGGAGTTTGCAGTCAAAAAAGATTTTTCCCTTAGCTTAGATGTTGCAGAACAGATAACCATGGATATCCAAATCATTTTAAATTGGACAAAGTAGTGTCCGGTTATGGCTTGCAGCTAAGGATAAAAGTGTAGTATGAAAATTTCATTCGGATCTTGAAACTGCTGCTTTTGACTATTTCCATTCTGATGGGTGGAATGGAAAAAAATGTCAGTAAAGGGGAGTTGAGTCTTATTGCATAACAAAAATTCACTGTGGTGCTGAGGTCTTGGGAGAGCTGGGCAGCACTTCTCAGAGACTATGGTCAGTTGACTTAGTCTATAGAGTGACAATCAGTATTCAATACTTCACGATGTTGACAGTGTTTGTTGGTTGTAACCATCAGATGGCTGTGAGCAGACAAAAGCAGCATGCATGTTTGAAGTTTGGCATGAGGAGGTGGTTTCATTAGGCAGAGGCCCATAGTGACTCTAGTTAATATGGTAATATTGAATGAGACAACTTCAGTACTCTGCAATTACAGATCAACACAAGCCTCAGTTACCTCAGAAGCCAGACAATCTGGTTCTTCTTTATTGTTGCATCTACTACTTATAGCTATGCATTAGGGATTGTTAAACCTACTGCAGTGGTTTGAAAATCTTAAAAATAAATCCTCTTCCCCTTGATGACAAGCAAGAATATTTTACTGTTTCAGTCCTTCAGTCCATCTTTTCACATCTCATAAAATCATTTCAGTGCTCCCATCTGCTGTGACTGACAAGAGTCCTACTATCTCCTACACATACATCTTCCCTATAGGAGGACTTGTCACTGGTCAGCTCTATAGCACGAGAGGTTTTAATCTTCTTTCTGACTAGAGTGGTGAAATGTTTCAGCATAGCCCAGAATTGCTAACATTCAGAACACTATTTCAAAGATATTACCTCTTCACAAGAATCTTCTCTTATCTCAAGGGCATATAGCTTTAACAGCTTCTTTCTCTTTCATCTTAGTGAACCTAAATAAAATAAAGTAATAATTAAAAAGCTAAACTAAAGGGGTATTCCTTTGATTGGCTTGTCAACATCAGAACCATTAAATTGCCTAACAGAACGTGCACCAAGTTAAAAAGGGCAGATTACATTCTTCTTCTAGTTTAGGTAGAAATATGAGTACAAAATGCACCCTGGGTTACTCTAATAACCAGGTTCCAATTGCTGGAGGTTTTTTTTCTATTTCATTTGGACATGGTGCATTTTCAAAAGGTGCAGGGAAATATCAGAAGTTTTCTTTTCTTCAATCAGCAAATTCATGCTTGTTAGAGCATGGACTGAATCCAAGCATATGCAAGCTCTATTTCAGGAATAAAACCTTTGGTTTAAGGATTTAAAGTTCTGATGTAAAATTTTGTTTATATTCAAAGTCTGTAAATCTCTTGGTCATATGAAAACTCTTACAGAAGTTAGTATAAAATTTGGTATAAAAGTATCTAAACTGGGAAACTAATTTTTAATTCAATGGTTCACAGTAGAATTTACAAAGTCCAGTTTAAATATGACTGGAATATGAGAAATTTAAACTGGATGTAAGGGAAAAAATATCAATATGTTCCTCAAATACTAGAACTAGTTGCCTATGGTCATTGTAGGGGGCAGTCCTCAGAGGTGGTAAAAATTTGACTGGCCCTGCACAATCTGATCTGATTAGATCTGCTTTCAGCAGGGGATTGGACAAGATGACCTCCAGAGATCCCCTTCAACCTAAACTGTTCTATGACTATTTTATGTCTTTCCCCTTCAGTGAGGATAAAGCAGAAGGTAATTGTCTTATCTTGCAGAAAACTGTGTGTGCAGCATCTTGAGCTCAGACATATGACTTTTCTCTAAGTATTCTGCTGCAAATCAGTGTGAAAGCTCCAGAGCAATTGTCTGAGTAAATGTGTTTATATGCAAACTCCTAGAGATATATGCAACTAGAGAAGATGGTCTGTGCTGACTGCTTGTGTTCCTGGGTTATTTAATACCAGAGTTGACTAATACCATCAATTCACATTTTGTTATGCCTGTTTAAACAACACTTGTTCCCAGTCTCAATAGATATTTATCTGGTGCTGCTAGTAGAACCTATAGTTAAACAAGTGTGATCACTGATGTAGCATAAGAACCATACCTAAATATTTTGAGGAATTTCTCTATAAGACATGATGCTTATGCATCTTTATAGTTATAGTGATCAACCTCTGATAAACAGCTCAATAAAAGTGAGTCTTCAGCAGGTACTTAAATACATAAAGGATAATGGTTTTGCATGGTTGGGAAGGTGAACACAGTATTGGACCACAAACTGTGAAAAGATGTAGATGCAGTGAGATGGGTGTAGGCCATGGGCTCCTAGATTGGAAGAGCTCTGATCTGCTATGAATGCACTGAACAGTGCAGCTAGATAGAAACAGTAGGTCCAGGTTTCCTAAGAATGCACAAAACTCTGAGTAAAATCTTGTCTTCCCATTCAGATGATATAAGACTTTTTCTAACCCACATGATGTCTGAATTCAACAAGGACAGAAGACCCCTTGAGAAGAGTTCTCTAGTTCTCTGCTTCCACCCTGCTTCATTAGCAGGCCAGGTTATTGTAAGCAAAGTATGTCAGCATCCTTTTTCTGGTTATTAATTATGAAAGCCAATAGCTCATCAGGGTCTGAAAAATGCTTCTGTAAGACATTTTTTTTTAAAACCTGATGAAGTTTCCTGTGAATATTTCAAGGACTGTGGTTTTTTTTGAATGGTCAAATGGGATTTGCCTCCTTTATTGACCACACTTGTCAAATGCTCAACACTTTGGTTCTCTGACCTTCCTGAGCACTTCAATCAATACTGATTTACTATTTGTTCCTAGCTGGCTTCTGATGCAGCATACACAAGAAATGTAGGCATCACTCGGATTTTCCTGATATTAGAAGGAGCTATTTATTTCTCAGGTACAGAATTTTTATGGCCTCTAAAATACTACCCAGTGCATCTGCAGTACAACACTGTGTACTCATCAGAAGCCATTTTTAGCAGTAAAAGACAGTAGCTATTTTTGATAAGGACAATAAAGGTGCCTGATGAGTCCACTATTTTTAAAGTGGTAGAACTCCTTTTCCAGGGTATCAACATTTGCCAAGGAGAAACTTCAAAGGCTTCACAGCTTTTAATAGGAATTTCAAAGCTTCCATCCTATCCTGACTGTGCAATGGCTTCACTGGTGACACTTTCAAGCAGTTTTCCTTAACTTTGTAGCTGTACTCTTCTCCCAACAGACTTACTTTTTAAAAGGAATGGCCTTTGTGTTCCAAACAAAAGAGCAGCAGCATATGAAGATGTTTATCCTAAACCAGACACAATCCAGCACTGCTTTATTAAGCTCACTTGCATTGCTATGTGTTTTGTACAAAAGAACAAATGAATTTTGGGATTGGTTAGGCAAACCAAAAAAAATTATTAATATTGCTGTGACTACACCCAGATTTACTACAGTAAGTAAAATAGTATGAAAGAAATAGGTAACACTGGAATTTTTGGGTAATGCTGAAAAAAGAAGGAAGCTAGTTGCTATGAAATGAAATGAGCAATATATAACTTCCTTGAATCCCACTTAGGCTTATGAAAGAAATGTGAATGAGGATGATATGAAATTTTAACATTTCAAACTACGAACTCAAAAGATGATCTGCGCAATAGATACATTTCCAGTGCAATAAAAATATAAGCTCTCCCTTGGAATGTAAGTGACAGCATGGTCTGTGCCCCAAAGTCCTTCTAACCTAATTTTAAAACACAATAAAGGAGAGTGGCAGGAGGGAGGAATGGTGGCAAGAATTCTAAGGAGAGGATTACAAGGTCACTTATATGTCAAGCACAAACTTCTGGTTCTGTTATCCATAATCAACTCTGTATTACTGAATTCAGTTTGCCTTGGAACCTCATTCAGGGACACAGACATTACAGTGGATGTATCCCCTCAAAGCTACAAAGTTTCAACATATAAATAAAAATCAGGGCAAGAATTCAAATTTTATGCTTAAGAGTAAAGAAAGCCTAATATGTTGAATCTCACAGTTCTGTATATTGAACTCCTACACACACAAAGAAAAGCAAACAAACAAAAAAAAAAAACAAAAAAAAAGATAAAACAAACCCAACCCCCCACCAAAAAAAAACAAAAACAAAAACAAAAAAGTTAAAAATAAGTTAATTCATGTAGGGATATTGATTTTCTTGCAATACTACTCACTGCATGTTATTGCTTTCCTAAGATGTCTTTCACTTCTCCAAATAACCTCACTGAGCTTCTGATAAATATCTGATATTCTCTTTTGGGGAACTATGCTACTCTTGTTTATGTCATCAGAGGAGCATTACACTTTCATTATATGAAATGCATAAAATGTAGCTAGAGGTACTCAGGAGTCAATAGCAAGGTCATAATTTACTATCAGGATTCTGCTGACATTTACAGGCCATTTAAACTTTGTTCTTCTGCTTTATAACATCAGCATCAGCACAATCCTTGAACTGCATCACTGCCTACAGTGTGGCTGTAATGGAACTCATATGAATAACTACCAAAGAATTAGAATTCCTGTTTATGATTTATCTACGCACCAACTGTAAACATTCTAGTAAGAAACACTCCATTATAGAAGAGCTGAATTAAAATAACATTGAGCTGAACCTTTTAAAAAGAAAACTTTCTGTGAATTATAAGGCTATAAAATTATATGAATCCTTCATAAATGAATCTAGTATTAAAGTGGTAACTTTTCTCAAGTGAGGACAAGGAATGCTTTTCTTCTCACAACACTGTATAACTAAAATCACACCTTTCAACAATTACTAGAGGAAAAATTAATATTTTAGAATGTTGTAGATCTGTTTAAATATTCAAATTGGAATTATTGTGCTTGAATAAATCACTAACGTTGCAAATATTAAAAAAAATTCTCAAAAGGTGCCCTTCTTGGACAGAATTCGATATGCTTGAAACATCTATTAGTGGAAGGCAGCCCATAAAAATACTGAGAATATCTATTGTCATAAAAAAGTTATTGTCATTTTAATATATATGTAAATACATAACATTTTCTTTAACTATATATAGTTAAACAAATTGTATAAAATGTTGACATGCACATATACCAAATGTACAAAGAACTCTACAGTTACACACATTCCTCCAATTTTTTTTCCTCTTGGTGCTGGACTAATGGATATTCACCTTGTGGATTCTGTGAAAGCAATCTGAGCTAGAGGTAATATTCTAAAGTGACGGAAGGAATTGCTAAGCCCAGAGGCAACAGAAGAGGAACAGGATCAGAAGCAGAAGAGAAAGCAGGAATACAGACAAAACAGAAGACTCAGAGGTACTCATGGTCTTAAAACAGAGTTAGAAGAGGTGAACACTGAATAGAAAAATAAAGTTTTTAAAGAAATTCTTAATTTTTAAGGAGATAAAGTTAGTCTCACAGCCAGAATACTGACGCTTCCTGGGCAAGCCCAGAACACCTTGTTTAATTGTTGTGGATTAGTGGGCTGGTATAAGAGACTGAGGTACCTTGTCATCAAAGTGGCACAACAAGCTGAGGCACAGTACACTGGTCATAAGCCAAATGGTACTTTTAGTAATATGATCTGGGCTTATCATGTTCAATTGCACATGAAATAACTCTTGCAATATAACTTTGGGGTTGTAGTTTGTTCTTTGCAAACATTTGGCTTGAGGTACAGCTAAAGTATGTTCACATCTGCCAAGGGATAGAATATTGTATAGAAAGAGTCCTAAGCTGCTACACCTGAATATCCACTAGATACTAGATTTATTTGCTATATATTTGGTTTTTATTGCCATGTGATATTTGTGTTACTGTTCCTAATATATTGCTTGAGATTAAAATCAATGATTTCTGGAAGGCAGGCAAGTAAGCTCATCCAATAGCAGGTCCCAAAGACAATCAACTTTCAACAGCCCAGCTGCAAAGTAAAAATCAGATCATGCCTGTTCCAGGTTTCCATTGTCTTTGGCTGATTTGGTTCTCTGGTGAACACAGACATCTTCTTGTATAAGAGTTCAAACAAAGAAACACCTTTCTCTGCTACGTCCCATGCTCATATTTGTCCTTTTGTATCTTAATGCAGAACTTTCAGGTTTCTTTTCAGTCGCTTTTTGTTGAATTGGATGGAAAAGAAGTCATTCTATCCAAGAACTTTGATTCTATTATATTTGAAGTGTGTCTCCCTCAATTTCCATACTTTCATGAGGATGACAAAGAAAGATGTCAGTCCACTCCAGTGAAAAGAGCACTTCACACTAGTGTTTTCCTCTCAGTACTAGGTTTCTGTCTAGTGCTTCTTGATGTTCCTTCTGTTTGGACCAGAAGTCTTTCTCTTCATGCCTTGCCTTTTCATAGGGACTTTTTATTATTGATCATTTATTGAGCTCATTTGACCTGAAGTCCAGCTCCAGATTCTCCCTCATTTCAACTCTCAGTATTAAATAGAAACTTTTTCTTTTATGGTCCTGATGCTCCTCACTTCTAACCTCCAGATGTATAAGGTAGTATGCAATAGTCTTGTCTAATTATGGCCTTGCTATGAAGCACAGTCGAACCTTCTTCATGCATGCAAAACACACTCAATGGCATGTTTTGAGAGAAAAAAATCTGGCCATCTTTACCTGTCATGAAATAACCAGCTGTGTTCCCTGATTATTACAATTCAAGATCCTATAATGTAGTATCAACACTTATGCTAGCTCTTTCATTTTTCAAATTAGTCAAATTTAAAAAAAGAAATTATCCATAATAATGAAATATAACCTCTTTAGTGAGTTCATTTAAATGAGAACCTACAATGCAAGAAGGGTCTCTTGCAAGTTGCAAGCTGAAAAAAACTTCCAGAAAGATGAAAAAACATATAGGAACTTCCTACTCATCATTCAGATGAATGACTGGTTCAGAATATGGAGAAGAATTATGTCAAGGAGATCCTATGCTCTCTAAGTTTTCATATATTCCTCACCCCACCATTTCTAAATGGTATATTAAGGCTTACAGTTTGATGATTTGGCATTTCAGCCTCTAATATGCTGATAGATTGAGTTCAGGTTTCTAAGTAACCTTGTAACTGCTGCGGTGTAATAGCTGTAACTATAATAAGGCCTCTTTTGCTGGGAGTACTGACAGTCATTCAGATTAGTCCAATTGACTGGTTAATATCATACCCTCATTATGTCTGCTGAAATGCTTTGAGCTGTGGATAATTGCTTCTGGTTCTGGAAAAGAATGAAAGTTTCTTTTAGAATTCAACTCGTTTGGTGGTAGAGCCTGTATTACTTTTAAATCTTTATGGGTGTGTCTAACAAATACATCAAAGGACACAGAATAGCGATGCTGCTGTCTTAACAATGTTTTTTAAGGATTTATTACAACTTCAATAAGAACATCTGTCAGTTAGGGTAATTTCCATTGTCCCAACAAAACTGGAGGGCTTGGAAAGCTGTATAAAAGAAAACAGTGGGTTTTGTCCACAAGCATAAAAGTAAAAATATCTTTCACTCCTGTCAGATCTCCTCTCAGAGGAATGTCTTAAGGGAATTCCACTTAACAGCTTCAGTCCTTTTTTTTAACCTTGGAGGTTTTGTATATTCACTGGTTATTGTTGCCAAAACAATTGGTTGGGCAGAAATAGAGGGGGATTATAGGAAGGAAATCACAATACACACAATGCCTTCCACAAATTACTGATTTTCTTTTAATTTACTCAAAAAATGTGAAGTAAAAAATGCATACACACAAACACAGACATGCATGTACAGTTAGTACCTTACCTAAGAACTTATTCAGAGTAGCAGGAGCAACATAGCATATATACAGGTAATAATAACAACACTTGCAGACACCAATTTAGCAACCAGTTTTGGCAGTGAGCAACCACACTCCTCTGATTTTAAAAAATTGCAGGTTTTATAACTGTGATATGACTTGCTATTAATGTATGTTAATCACAGCAGGGCTGTGATTAACAGCAGGGCTGAAGTTGGAAGAGAGTTGTGGTGGGAATTTGATCCAAATCCTGTGCTCAAGAAGAGACTTCTGTGGCCGATTGTCACACACCTAAAAGATTTGTATAAACTCATTTTAACACTAACTCACAGAACTGCTAAAAGCTAAAGCTGAAACCAGCTTACACTGCTACAGTTATGTCCTATTTGCTCTTGGTAGCCATGCTTGAGGTAGAACTGGACTTTCTCAAGGCAAACAGGTGAGTAAGGTAGAGCCATGCTGCAGGCCTTTGCCCTGGGTCTTTGTGTGCCTAATCCTCTTTCAGAGTAGAATACTCATCCTCTTCAGTTTTCTCTGAAAGAGTTGTACAAATGTATAGAGAGTTAAGGAAGATAACATCCAGTTCTCTGTACCAGTACCCTCTTGGATCTTCAACAGGACCACACAACTTATGAGACTGGTACTGCTTCAGAAGCCTCATCATCCAAGTGCAAGTGAACTATGATTTTCAGTCTATAAACTGCTGTGTTGGCTGATCAAAACTGTAATGTCAGAAATGATTGATTAATCACTAATTATATACTTTTTCTTGCAAATCAAAGACAGGAGAGGCATTGACAGAGTCTTCATACACGTCATGTGAACAGAACTCTGTGTGAGCTGAAAGCCTGTCCTTATGATTCTATGATACCCTTAAAAAAGATTTTTCACAGGAGTCTATGATTATGCTCACAGAAAGATCTGCTTCAGTGGTATAATGCAGGCTTCCAGGATTAGTATGTCACTTCTTGGAGCCTGAGCCTGGCTGCAAAAAGAATAATTTTCAGACTTGGCCCAGACCACTGCTGAAAAGTACAGTGCAGCATGCATTGCAATATATGCCATCACACATGGGTGTTTTATATTCCTGACCTGATGACACAGACTGTCACTGGCTCCTTGGTTTGGCTCTAAGTTCTTGGAGGGTCTCCATATGAAAACAGTTGCAAGGCTTAAGCTCAAGATGGCAAACTCCCAAGGCTCATTAAGATATCTGCATACTCAACCATGCACTTTATTGTGATTCTCAGACTAGGAACAAAATCAGAAAGTGCCTTCTTCTAGACTGAATCTAGGCATTGGCTCATATTTCCCTATGTAATTAAATTCAACACAGGCAGTAAGCCCACTTATTATAAGAAAGGGCAAGCCATGAGACAGTACACATGTATGTGGTTATGACAGCACACCATAGCAAGTACCCAGGGCATGTGGCCTGTGGGCCTGCAATATGCACAGGTATTGCTCATTCTAAGTCTCCTCAAGCATCTCTTCCATTTCTTATCGAAAGCATTTTCTCCTCTCTCTTTCCTTCTCACACCCCATGAACAGGTTCTGTCCCAGTCTACAAATGACTGTGCAAACAGACTTCACTCTCCCTCCCCTACAGTGGACTGCTCTTGTGGATATACCTAGGCAAACCAACATCACAAAGAGAAAATAGTTATTAATTTCCAACACTGTAGCTTGCCCAGAACATCATGTACCCTATTGCTGACTTTTCAAAAAGTGTGTTTCAACTCATATTAAAAAAAACCCAACCATTTTTATAAGTATTTCTTTTCAGAAAAGAATGGTTGTCAAATAAGTTAAAAAAAAAAAAAAAAAAACAAGCCAGGAGGACAGTTTTTGTTCTTTTTCATACTAACCCTCAGATATAGATGAAAGCATAGTCAGAGAGGTGAATCATTCTAGTCTTCCTATAAAAAGATTTAAGGTAAATCCCAAGCAGCATCTAAGCCAAGCCATGTGTTTTTGTTGCTATTCCTACACATCTGACTTGACTTGATTTTTCTGTTTGTTTTTAAAAGAAGTATTTTTGACTGGACATTTAATGTCCACTTATCCTAGTCAGTCCCTGAGCAACAAAGCAACTTTTCAGCTCAGATGTCAGAAATAGGATGAGTAAAACATCAATCAAACCTGCATTCTGTTTTTTGTCTTGCAGAAAAAGTGTAAAGAAGGCAGGATTTGAATGATGATCAAGCCCACATAGTTTCCTCTTCTTGAAAATCCTGACTGAGAAATGCATGTAAGTGTTTTAAGATACACCTCTAATTAAGCTTCATATTATCTCTTACTTTTCTCCTTTCACAATAGGGTTGTACCATACCTACTAAGTATTCATAAGAAAATTCATGGCAGGGTATCAGGGTAGCAGTATAACTAATAGCTACTAATGCATAATAAGGGCAGGCAGTACCCTTGGGATGACCTGTGACCTTTCAGACATCTAGTTGTAACGGGTCATTATACCTGTCTGATTTAAACATGTCATTACAGAAGATCGGTGCAGTTGTTAAAAATTTGTTAACATATTCATGGAATATAATGAATTAATTATTACTCCATTGAAACAACAAAATAAAAGGTTAGTCTATTCCCACATGATGCCTCAATCCTTTTGATGGTGTATAAAATACAGTTGCCAGTTTGTGCTTGACAAAAACCAATTTAACAGTTAAGGGACTATAAAGCTTTTCTACTCAAGTCCAAATTTGTTTTTAAAACTTTAATTTCTCTTATGTATTCTGAGGTCAGTTACTAATAGTGAAGGATTTTTGATGTTGCAGGTTTTTCTGGTCATCAACAGACTCTCACAAAGATACATGGCTAAGGTCTCTCTTCATGGCAAGATGCAGAGAATACAGATTCACAAACATCTCTCTGAGCCCCAGCACAACCAGATAAATTCATTGACAATTATTACACTCGACCTAAGTTCACATGTCTGATTGACCATAAAGATCAGCCTCAAGGTTTAATGTGTAGTTTATGGTGACTTTATTTTTTCTTAATAAGAAGAGAGCAGAAGGTAAGGACTTCGTTGTTTTCAAATTATGAACAGTTACATAAAAGCTGTTTCCAACAATTTTTCATACAACTTTTGCATGTTATGTAAATATTTAAATAAACTCCTTTTGTAGAAACTACGTCATAATCAAACTGCCTTGCAGTGGGAAATTTCTATAAATAAATACGATTAAGTAAAAAGCCATGAACAATAAAGCATTAATGAATATTAAATAAGGATGACCTACATAACAAGCTGTTTACTTTATGCCTGTTTCAGAAAGGTTCATGTTCTTTGTCTCATCCCAGTCTGCAGAATGGGAGGGATACTAAAGGAATTAAGAATATCTTTACTGCTGTCAGACTAATAGGCTCTTTTGTCTTGAATTTGTAATGAAATGTGACACAATCCACATGGAAAGCTTCTAAAATTAGGAAAATATTAAAAAGAAGCTTCATGAAAATATTCACAATGTTTTTTTTTTAAATCACAAAACTCTGGCTCTTCGAAAAACTCTCAGGAGCTTTTGTCTTCAGAATTGATGGATAAATGAATGGAGCTGTACAAAGACTGCAGAGTGAAAAGGGGTCAGAAGTAACCAAAGCAATCTTACAACTAAAATCTTGTGAGATTAATATCATCTTTGGAATGATTACGATGCATGGCAGAAGAGAAGATATCTGGTTGTTGGGTGCATTTATTTCTGTTTGCTAAATCCAACCTTCACAGAGAATACCTCTTACATTTGAAACTACATAATCAGCTAAGGTAAGGGAGGGAGAAGAGAAGGAGGAAGAGGTACAGCTTAAATTTCACCTAGAGGGAAAGACAAATTAATCCGGATGATTTTTAACATATGAAGACATCTCCCCTATGTTATAAGATTTCTTCTGTCAGAGGCAGATATTGATGTCCCACATGGTGACAGCTAACCTTAGGATTCTAGAGCAGGAGACAAAATAGTGAGCGGTACATGCCCAACATGCAAACTGAACCAAGTATAACAGCTGACATTTGTAATGCTACACATCCTGTCTGGAGGGAGCAGATGCTTCTCACTAACTCTCTGGTAGACACCCAGCCACTATGAAACCAAGAATGCAAGCATTAAAAGACTTGCAATGAGATCTGGAAAAATGCAGAAAAATTGTCTGGAGGAAAGAAAGTTGCTGGTCATGAAAGCACATTCAAAGAGAAGCACCTTCTTGTTGCTCGATAGATTCCAGCATTTCTTTTCCCTTATTCACTCAGGTTGTAAAACCAGGCTTCCCAAAGTCCCTGTCTCACCAGTCCCAAGACTCAGGTGTTCTTTTGCCTTCGTGGTGGCCTGACAGGAAGTGGGCATGGAATTAAATTTGTGTCTTTGTGGTGCCCTGACAGGAAGTGGGTGGGAAGTTTGTCTCTCCACTGTGATTCCCATTCTCAGACACCATAAGCAGCATGTAGTCTGCACTTTAGGGGATAAGGATCTGATGAGGAGGGGGATGGAGGAAGCAGATATGAATCTCTACACTCTACACAGAAGTGAAAGCTAGGACTTTTTATGCCATCAACAGATGGGCTGATATTAGCTGACATATATATGCCATATGGATATTTCCATCTCCACACAGAGATTGTCAGCTAGCTGCCCCCAAGTCCACATCTCAGGCAACTAAACTTCTCATTATACCTGGGCTGATGTTTTCATCCTGCATATGGAGGTCCCTGGTATGTGCCACAAGCACCAGTTTTGTCCTAATGACTAAACTGATTTACTGCAAACATAGCAATTTTCTGCTCTGAAAGCCTGAAAATAACTTGTTAACTTTCCAGAACTCCTGAAAAATTCATATTGTGCCTCAGTTCCTCTTTATTTTTTTTTTTTTTTTAGTATTCATGTCTCACAACCAAGGCAGAACTTTTTCATTCTAGAAAAAACTAATTACCCAAATAGGATGGAATTGGATTTTCTTCCCTAGATTCTGTCACATCTTATCTTGACATTTAGTTCAGAAATATGTCATAACAGCGAAAATAGGACATTGAGGTGAGAATATGTGAACTCTTTCAAAGTTCCTCAGATCTCCAATTATAACTGCATTGTTGACTTGGGTAACTCTGTTAATGTGTGTGCCTCCACTTTCCTTTGCTGTAGATTTAAGTTATAAGCTTATCTGTATTGTGAAACTGCTGTGTATGAAGACTTCCAATGCTGAATTATAAATTGCTTTCTGAGAGCCTCATAAAAAAGGTGAAACTTACAGCCAGTGCCAGGAATGATTATTATCATTAATAACAATGAGATGTGCTACGCTGTTAAAGTAGTCATTTTTTTTCCCCTTGTTGGATTAAGAAACCTTTCTGTAGTCTTTGTGTAATCAGAGATATGAAAAGCATTTCAGGATTCTTCAGATGAAAGGGACAAATAAAAAATGTGACACGGATCATCACACCGTTAATCACAGCGTTAAATATTCAGTAACCAAGCATTTATAATTGAGTGGGGTTGGAAAATTACTTTGTGCTACATTCCAAGCTCAGGTTTGCTGCATGTTGTGAACAGGGCAGAACAAGCTGAGCAGGCAATGCCAGGAGAGGTAGTCTAAGAGCTCTGATTTTCTCTTTGTTGATTGCTGTCCCTGACTAAATGTCATCAGCTGCTTGGTGATTTACAACATACTGGTAATAAAACAGAGGGATATGAGTAGAAAGCCTTTTTTTTCTCCCTGTTCAACCCTACAGTTCATTCCTTGGTTAAGGCAACACCATGGTGACAATCAGCATGTAACAGAATGTAATGAAAGTGAAGAACCATGGGCAGATTATGTTGGCAGATTATGCTGACAGGTTATGCCTTCCTTCGTTGCTCTGTAAGTGATAGTCTGTCAAACAAACACCAGCCAGTGCCTTTGAGCTCTGTCTAACAACATGAACAATTCAGCCCAAAAGCCTGAAAAGTTTTGATGTTCAACTGAGGGAAAGTTGCAATAGAATTATAATGAGAGATGGTATCTTTTTCCAGCTCTGCTGAAGACAAGAGACATATCTATTCCATAAAGTTATTTAATAAACTGAAAATCCCAGTGGCCAGTATGCAATATTATTGAATCAAAAGTTCACAGCTGCTGTTCTTCTTGCTTGTTTATTTATTTGCTGCAGAGGATGGAAATTTAATAGGGTTTTGGAAAACCCCTAAAATCTTCCACAGTGGTAAAAACACAATATATTTTCAATTAATTTTGTTCATCAAATCAGGACCTTTACTAAAGATCCTAGTCACAATAGATGTGTTCAAAATATGCATACATATAACTAAAACCTAAAAGGGTATTCAGGCAGAAAATTTGTTTTTAATTATAGGAGAATAACCTTCAGAAAGTGTATAAATGGGACCAAACAGATTATGGTGGTGTGTGTCCAGCACAGTTAGAATTCTGAAAAAGTAAAATACAGTTTTTAACTATGTCATGCAGTCAATAAATTGTGAAAGAAAGAAAATTAAAAACTCTGTGGTGATACACACAGTAGCACACATTAGTGATGTGAAAATGTGAAACTACAGGAACAAGCAGCCTAGTGCTTAGACTTATTGAACCATTTAAGTAATCTGAAGACTGAGATCCTCTTTTAATACATCTTATTACAGATACTGCTACGATGTCTCCCCTATCGATCAAGCTAGAATCTGTGAGGTTTGAGTGTTAGTACTTTGGGAACTTACCTAACTTTAGCCAAAGTAGTCTTGTATTTTAATAAGAAATAGTAGAATAGAAATACAAAAAAGAGGGGCTTATTCAAGTATGGAAGGACTTGTATTAACTATTTTGTTTTCCTTGTTTTATTCTTTTTTTTGTTGGTTTTTTTTAATCTATATTAATATACTGACAATATTTATTTATTGTAAAACCAAAGGAATCAAATGTTTTCACCCCAATGATTTCTTTTCCAATTCTACCTGAAAGTCAAGGCAAAGTGAGGCAAGGAGAAAAAAAAATTTAAAAGTGTTTTAAAGGTTTTTCAGATGCAGGCATGGTCTTGAATTCATCACATTTTGAGCTCAGTCTAAGAGTCCTGAGATTTGCTAGTTGAGAAATTACAACATTTTTTGCATTTAGCAGTAGAATTAATTTTTCCAAACTCAAACAAAAAATAAAACCTTCCAAAATGCAGTCCAAAGAACTGAAGTATTGATTACATCCCCAAAATTTTGTTAAGAAAAAAAATTCAAAGCAGATTCATAAACTCAGCTTTGAAAAGATCTTGGAACAAATAATTGTGGAGTTCAATGTGCATTAAAAGACTTCTTCACTCATTAAAAATCCAATTCATTTATATTCTTGTGATTGAGTTTGTACTTCTTTTTACTTGGTAGGGATAGTGTTCTTATTTGTAGACTGCATAATATGGATGACGTCCTTAACTACTCAAAGCCTTGCTGTTGTAAATGCTATTATAGGCATACATTAGCAGGCTACATTTTGCAAACAAATGCAAGAGAGAACTGTCTGCACACCAGCACAGCTGAATCAAAGCTATCTCTAAGCTGGATTCTGC
This sequence comes from Drymodes brunneopygia, assembly GCA_013400955.1. Lineage (NCBI taxonomy): Eukaryota > Metazoa > Chordata > Aves > Passeriformes > Petroicidae > Drymodes > Drymodes brunneopygia. Next base: position 183,999 of record VZTZ01031724.1, read on the forward strand.
ATAGCTGTGGCTAGTGCTATACTGATTCTACACTATTAAAGCCCTTCTGAAAAATGAGGTTTATTAGCTTTTTGTAATTTTCTTGCTTTAAAATTTTAAAATTTGTTCATACAAGCTAGTTCTCTGTAGATGGCAAAAATCCTAAATCAGAGGAAGTCCTTGGGTGGTTCCTCTATTTGGGATTTAGTTTTATTACCTCTGTTAAATGACAAGATTTTGGTTTTCTTCTCAATTCTGCCAGATGACATGATTTCACACTAATTGTTAGAGTATGAGCTCTGAAATTACATCAATAGTAATATATTAAATAGTCAAGGGACCGTCTTTTATCACAGCAGACACCTGGCACAGCATAGCTTGTCCCCATAAAGTTACGCTTCCTTGGTTCTAAACCATTTTGTTCACCAGCACTGGTCCATGGCCCATGCCAACACCTCTGCCCTGCCTGGCATCACTGCAAGAGACCAGACTACACATTGGACACTGTACATGACAAGACAGTAATGTTTACACACGTCCTGGCCTCAGGCTTCCTAGCTGGCAAACACTGCTCTTTAAAAGCACCACTTTTGTCAAAGTTCAGAATTCCGACATGCAACTCTGCTAAAGCAGACTTTTGTGTTTACTGCAGAATGTCTACTGATAAGTTTGCTATCTACCAAATTCTGCAGCCATTGTCTGCAGATTTCATTGTTATTTTCACAATGCTTATGTGATTGCAGAGGAAACAGAAGGAAACTAAGTAATCAGTGTCTCTATCAAAATAATGACCAGTCATCTGGTATTCTAAAGGGACTGTGTTATAAATACATGGAAATGAACACCAATCCATTGTGTTGCCAGTTGTTATAATATTTATATACTATTGTTCTTGTTTTCCCCAAAAATAATCTTCTTTTAAGCCCATATTAGATCGCCATCTGCTCTAACCTTCACTGGTGTGCAGTGAAAATTAATCATAGATTTTGCTTACTGAATGCAAGGTTTCACTTTAATCCTATTTGATTTGTGAATACTTATAAATGGAAATGGTAAAGTGATGAAACTTACAAAATTATGCCTATAAATGCCAATGGAAACTAATTGAAAGTAATTTATATTACTTTTGCCAAAGCTTGAGGTTCTCCAACTGTTTGGAAATTATTATCAGTTTTAAAAGACATATGACTAACCATAGGTTTGATTGCTAAGTCACTGCCTAGGTTCTTCCCAGGAGTAGCTGCCCCTTTATCCATGCATTCCAAATTCCATAGGATTTGACAAGGAATGTATGAAAGCCAAAGTATATCAATTGCAAATCTTATTTTAGAAAACCCTAAAGAATAACCACACCATAATTCAGAATATTTTTTCATAAAATCTCAATATCCTTAATATATTTTTTCTCAGAAGCATCATGAGCACCAGCTACACAGACTATTATATTCCTCACAGAGATTCAAATGTTTGAAATCCATCTTTATCTAAAACAAGATAACAATGATATTAGCACATTCTTTGCCTCATGAATACTAACACCAAAGAAATTAAAATAAAATGTGTTTTTTAGCAAACAATAGAACATCTGAGATACACAAGTAGTAAGAAAAACAGGGAGAGATGAAATAAGCTGAAAGCTTTTGTCTGTGAGCGATCAAAACCAAATATTATTTTCCATAGTAATATGGAAGTCTGCATTAATCAATACTCTAATCCAATTATTATTCACTCTCATCTCCTGTTTGTTTCAAACATTTTTAATCACTGAACATCCTCTTTTGAACGATGCAAGTATGGGAAGTAATAGGTGAATTTGCTTTATCAGACATCCAGCTAAGGACAGAGAGCAAAAAGAAATAGAAAACCCAGTAAAAGGGCATCAGGAATTGCATTATTTCACTGTTCCCTCCAGCAGAGATTGAAAGTTAGCTACCCACTGTCAAACAACACTTCAGTTTTTACTGACAAAATCTTTCAGCTCCCTTGATTTTGTTATTAGAATGAGTAAAAATATATAATTGGATATTGATTTGGGAAATTACCCCACCTCACAAGGCATCAACTATTAGCTAAACATCACATTATTTGCAGTAACACTGAACTTTTGAAATACACTATTATTTGTTCTCTACACTAGGAATGCAAAGAGAAATGCAACATTTTGGCTCATATTTTGCCTGGATTTTTTTCTAAATTTACTAAAATGTAGACTTTTTTTCTCATTTAGATTTATTCTTTCAGTGTCCTATATTGAAATCTACAATGAAGTTGTAACATTAGGTCACATTAGGTCACATTAGGTCTGCAAATTAACCAACAGAAGTGTGTTATTCTTATAATGATTTGGAGTTTCCTGCAAAAATTCCTGCCTATGATTAAGTCCCCAGGAACTTGTATGGCCCCTCTTGTTGCGGGGATTAGTCAGGAACTGGACAGAGGCTCAGGCTGTAACTTCACGGTGTTGCAATTTCATCCCACTTGATAACAATTCCCATATATATTCACCCATAAAAGATAAGAATAACTGATTTTTGGTCAAGAGATTCAAGAAGCAGAATGGTACTTGTATGCACACTTCAGACATTCAACTGGAGTGCAATAAAAATACTAGCATTTTCTGTTTTCAGTACCGATTGAAAGGTGTCTTGGCCACACACAATTAGTGTACAGCCAGCATATTTTTAAAATGCATTACCACATTACTATGTATAAAACTTCATTGTATACATGTTATTCTGTGGGCTGACATAACAGACAGCAGATAAAGCAAGTATGACAAACTGACAGAACCTGGATATATATAAGGGAAGACTGACATGTAGAATATTCTTAAAATAAGCAAGAATGGGCTAGTTTTGAAAATAACCTTGGTAATACAGGACATATTATCATATCAGACAGACCTCATTCTATCCAAGGTAGCAATTTTATCATGGGGTTTTTTTGGGTTTTTTTCTTCTCTTTTTGGAGGGGAAGTGGAGAAAGAAGAGACTGATATTTTGTTTAAAGATAATAAACAGATATAACTAAAGAATGGTAGGGATAACATGGAAATCAGGATGGTTTAGGGATATGTGAGCCAATATTTGCAGGCAGAGGCAAAAAAATCTTTAGGACAGCTGATAGGGTGTGAGAAACACTGAGAATGGGGAAACTGAGCCACAGGTGGGCACAGCTCTTTTGAAAGATTTTAGAGAATATGACATAAAAATGCCATGAAAACAGTTTCAGATTATGTATTTCCAATCTCCAAATGTCTTTGACAGGCAAGGAAAAAGCAAATTATTCCAGTGACTTGGATATTCACATGTAAATACCTGCTGCAGTCAATAGGATTTGACATTTAGCAGACCCAGACTTACTAGATAAGAGATGCTGCCTGACATTCTTGTACCCAAACACTGGTTTAGAATTAATACTTTCTTTAACAGTATATATGACAGAACAGCAGAACAACATTTATAACATGCAGACTAATCCTTCAAAGGCCACTCACAAAACCTTTTCCCCTTCTTTCCAGTTTTCCACATGATTCTGCACTATGAATCACTAGGCTCAAATCTGTGTTCCTCACAGTCTTTGGAGAAACAGTCTCAAGCCGTCTGGGAAAATTTTTTGCACACTAACTATTCCATAACATATTTATAGAAAGTCACCTTTAGCTGTAAGTAATGTTAAAAGCACTTGCTTATCTGAAAGTCCTTTACAGATCAAAAGACAAGAGTTTCCTAAAAATGTTAATTACTTATTTTGTTCCAGCCAGTAAGCACTGTGTGGAAAAAAATTTATGACAATGCCCCATAAGGATTGCCTCCCCTTCAAAAGCATCACCATGAAAGCAGCAGCAGTTCTTATTGGTACCAGTAACAACTTTTTAGCCGGTAGGAAGTAATTTATACAAGGACCATTAAAAGCGTGCTTTGTCACATTGCTTCCTTACAGGAATTGGGCCGCTTCCTTACAGGAAAGAGATTGTAATGAACATGTGATTGATTTCCATGAAGTTTAGAAACTTTTCTCTGTGCTTCCTACATGAAGGTATTAAAAAATTTAAGTAGAAACACATGCTACTTGCAATCAAATGGTGGAATGAAGTTCCCACAGTGGTTCTCTCCCATATTTGAATACTCAATATTGCATAACTAGCACCACCTTATCATCATTTGCTTATAACTGAAAGCAGAATTTTGGCTGATTTTTCCTATGTCCTCTTAAATTAAAGGCAAGTCTTCTACTTACTGCAGTGGGGCTGAGCATTGACAGGATATAACTATGGGCAGAGGGCTCCCCTTTCATTTAAATGCTATTATTTAGCAGATCTGCCAGCATGAGAACAAGTATTTATAATTGTTTTATTTCTTGTTTCCTTTCTTCATACATCATGTCCTCAGCTAACTTTTAATTTTTTTCAAGGACTCCAACCAGGTAGACAGATCATTAACCTCAAATATGGAACTTTGTCAGAAACACTTTTTAAAGGAAAGCTAGCTTTGTCATTTCATTAGAAAATTTATATTAGATTTCAGAAATAGTTTTATCTGAATCCTTTTTTAATCATCAAGCTTGCACTGTCTCCCACCATAACCTCAGATTTCTGGGTTGAGGTTAAAATAATTTCCTTTGCAGGAAATCCTGATACCTCAAGCCCTTGACATAACATTAATTTAGATACGGAACTCATGATGAATTTATAAAAGAAGGATTTTCTTTCTGAAAAATTTCATGTGTTTTGTTTGTTTTTTTTCTAGAAGGATATTCAGAATGTATTTACATATTTCTGACGAAATATATTACGTTGTACCCTATTCTTTAAAGTCTCTAAATAATTTCTCCTGCTTAATTGTTTTTAAGTATATATTTATTTCAGCTCCTCTTGATTGGTATCTAAATCTCCCAGAGCAACAAGGTCATTCAAATACTGAAACATCTCTCTGTCTTTTTGTTCCCAAGGTCCTGCCTTTCCCTTAATGGGCCACTTCTTCCCTAGAAGGACTGTTTCATTGGGGAATATCTCTCTATTCAAAGTGTCTTAGGAATCCTTCAGTGTTAGGCATGATAACTGGATCTAACCATATAGATCTATTCTTTACATTTGATTAACTTAAATACTTTGCAAAGATGCCTTTGTATTCACAGTTTTTATGAGACCAGAACTATTGTGAAAATGGAGAAGTAGTATAGGTGGAGTGGGGGCTGAGTACAAATATCAATAAAGCCTTTTGAATGGTGATCTTGGTCCATCCATGCTCCAAGACTGCTGTATGCAAATGTACTGTTAGAAGGTAAAGGATAGAGACATCTTCCACCCAGGACAGTGTAAGTGTGTTGAGCAAGCAATTCTGAATGCCATCCTGGGAGCAGGGATGTGCCTGACCCCAGAGAAAGGCTACTGTCAATGTTGGTGATGGTTGTGAAGCTTTGCTGACCCCATTCCAGGCTGAATTCCTCCCACATTTTCGCACTGCACAGAGAAGACAAAGACACCTCATGTTACAACACAGAACAGCATTGCAAAGGGGTCCAGGATGGATGCAGAACGGAAAGGAAGGCTGCTGCACTTGGGCTGCTGTGCCCAAGATAGTAAGCCCAGAAAACAGGGAGTTTAGTATCAAAATCCATGCATTTATGACTAAAATGACTGCTTTCTGTGACTGCTTTCAAGTCTGGAAAAAAATATTTTTTCCTTCCTACAAACCACCCAATAAAACACACTTAATTTTTTAAACAAAAATAAAATGTCCCCAAACTGAAATATTTACTATTTGGAGTCACTGTTCTAGTGCCTCATTGTAAGGGTCATTCAGATCTCTGGTGCGTCCTTTTTCTTAGTATGAGAATTGCCATCTATACTTTCTTATAGCTATTGCCTGCTACTACTGAATATCTTTTCTTCTACCTGATGGCAACAGTAGAGGAGCTGTAACACATAGAAATGTTAATAACAGAATTGTATTTACTTCCTGATTCCATCAGGACACAGTGACAGTGGAACATTTGACAAGGAATTCATATGTTGGGGGACTATTTCCCCCATAATGTCATATTTTGTATAATTTTTAGGACTACAAATATAAATATATAGAAAATATTTGAAATTTTTTAAATTATGTATGTAAGAAAGTGTATTTACAACTCAAATATTAACCAGCTATTAAATGTAGAGATACATAATCATCACTTAAACACTGTCTTCAAAAACTGCCATTACTAACTTTTGCAATTGTGACTGTAATTGTTAACCCAGGCATGATAAAGAGCAGACCTCACAAATCCACAGACCCAGAGAAGACCTCACAAATCAACAACAACAACAACAAAATACGGAACAATAAGCAAGAAACTGTAAAGGTCACTCTTTTCTTTTTGTTTCTTGGCATTTCCCCCAATAAATCTCTTCCTTAGAATTGAGAAGTGTGTTTAGAGGAAAGCAAACACATTTTATGAAATGTAGATAAAGGCCAGTATGAGTGTGTCTGTCTGTGTGCGTATGTGCGTATATTAAATGAAGAACAACAGAAGGTTAGAGATTATCCTCGAACCAGATTAGAACATTTTGTTTGCTGCAAATTAAATGAAACTAATAAATATGTAAATCACACTATTATTATGTAAATTGAACAGTTTCAATATTCTGTTTGGTGAAGAACTGTTTCAGTATTTTCAGTTAAAAATTACAGTTATCTAAGTATCATGGATTTTAAGAAATCATCTCTTAACAGATGGTGAAATGTTGGGAAAATATTATTTCTCTATCACATTCCATCCTACAACCACCTTACAAACAGATCCAATCAAAACCTAATGCTGTTACTAAAAATTAGTGAAAGAACTGTACAAGACTGTTGTATTTTCTTTAGCTTCATTCATTATGGAAAATGTCCTATGAAATGAATTTGTGATAACAGGCAAAATTTGTCATTTTTTTCTAGGAAATCCTCACTCAGACAAATCTTTCTCTCTGTCACACACATACACGGAGATAAATAAACAAGGTCTCTTTTTCATTCTTTTTAAAAATCTAATCATGTTATCTCTTCAAACATTTTCATAACAAAATTATCAAGTATTGATAACCCTATTGAGAGGATTTCATCATTGTCATTAAATTTTTCTTATGGAAGAAATTAGTATTGCTGACTTGTGCTGAGATAATGAAGGACAGTCTTCATTCTTTGCAAGAAAAGCTATAAACAGCATTTGGGTAGAGTTGCAATACCAGAGATATTTAGGATGAGAACTACACAGTCGCCCTTTGGATGTAATGGCCCCTCCACATTAAATTGTTACACAGGTGAAACTGGCCTTTCTTTTCAGTGATATTTCAGGTAAATCCTATTAGCAAATTTCATGTTGCTAATCACTTTAGGAGATCAACAGATCAATGCTTCCTGGCCTTTTGATGACAGTTACCATGTTAATTAGTAACATAAAACAGGAACACGAAGGGAATGTTGTTGTTTTATACCCAAAAGTAATGCTTAGAAGAGTCGTGACTGGAAATCAAATGCTACATGCACAAATTCTCTGGTTCTACAAGAACCAGCCAAAGATTGAAACACATCAAAATTCACTACTTTTAACTCACTCTTGTCTAGAAATGGCAAGAAGTGCTTATCTTTCTCCTAGTTCATGATGGATAGTGTGAACAGAAGTACAGTAACACCAAGAAGATGTGATAACCTTAAAAAGGGAAACAGAATCTTTCTCAGTTCACAAGCACCTCTAAGATATTTTCTGTAATTTCTATGGTAAAGTGTCGTAATGGGAAAATTTTTAAAAAAGAAAAAAAAAAAAGAGAAGATGAGGGTAAAGAAGACATGTTACACTCTGCATCTCTGCAGAGTGTGCTGATATGCTGCCTTGCTTAGCACAATCTCACCTTGCTCAGAGCTGATGGGCTCACATTGAAGAAGCAATGGTGCAGTTGATGTCAGTTGGCAACAAGTCTTGTTGGAGAAAAAAAAGAGCAGGGCTGCAGCAATAAAAAACTATTTACACTCCTCTTTCTCTAGTTTGATATAGATTACATGGAATTAGCCTGGATTCTGCAGCCTGGAATGGTGTGTGGAAATCACAAAAGTTCAGCCCTGAGGCTGCACCTTCTCCTGACTGCCCCTACATCAATAGTGGCAAGTATATGGTTCTGAGAGAAAGAATGGATACTTATAACACCAGGAACCTATGCCGTATTACTTCTTATTTTTAATTTAGTTAATATCTAAAATAATGCACATACTCTATGCTGTGTTGCTTACTACTATACCTTAAATCAGGTGCACAACAGGAAATTTGGAATGTGTTCTGGATTATTTCATTCACCTTTTCCCTATGGGGACAGGAAAAATAATTCTGCACCACAGAGGAGGATATATGAACTGTGTTGGTAGATAACTTGGCTTAAAAATGCTCTCAACAGCAGAACTGAAATGTCTTATGTAGTTTTTATTGTCCAGATTACTAAAGTTTTGTTTGCAAGGAAAACCAACAACATTGCAGTGAGGATACAATTAACAGTGTGATTTTATTGTGTAAAGTCCCACTTATGAAACTGCATGCAGAACATTTGCTGTAGAATTTGAGATCACCAAGACATTATGAGCTTTGGATGATGGACAAATGTGGTTATTAAAGGTGGATTTGCATCTGCATAGCTGAACAACAAAAGCAAAAAAAATAAATAAGCAAAAGGGATTCGAAATTTGAAATTGATAAATCACTTTTTTAATTACCTAGTCTGAATAATAAAAGTATTGATTGTTCACTGCACTCAGACATAAGATAGAGATTTTATTAGCAATTGGATGAAGACTGCTATCAGTAGCTTTGAAAGAAAATCAGACATTGTTTTTCCAGAAGCAAATAACTGAATAAGTTTGCCCACCTTACTTTTATAAAGGTTCTGACACTTTCTAGAATGAGAAATTAACCCTAAGATCTAGACATACATTGTTGCCACTAATGTTTTTAACTAGCAGATGAGGCCCGAGAGTCATTTGAGTTTCCAAGGAGAAACTCAGGATGGATCAAGGCAATCAGAGAGGTAAGTGTGTAATCAGTATATGATTGAGCTTATTGTGGGAAAGATAATCAGCAATTTCTGTCTCTCAGGAAAACTGTTGACCTGCACAGCAGGCATTGGATTTTACTCAAGAAGCAGAAAGGCAAACAGTTAAAAGTAATGACTACTTAGAGATGGAATAGGGGGATAATCACAAACCAATTATTCTAAAAGAATCATAACTCTAGAAGAGCAAATTATGGACCATAAAATAAGAGTTAAAAAGTCAAGCTGAATTCTAATGTAAAGTATAAAATATATAAAAGGAAATTATGGAAAAAATGTGTCAATTAGTCTTTCATTTCTGTAGAAACAGAAGGCAATAAGACTGAGCAAATGTATGTGATATATAAATAATGAGGAAACCAAGAGATAATGTCAGACTTTCACATTAAATATTCAGCCAAAACTTCTCATTTAAGTTTAAAACACCTAAAGGAGGTAGGGATGATTTCAGTTCTACACATCCACTTACTCCATATCTTCTTGGTTCACCATAAGTAAGACTTTCAAAAGTTCCCTAAGATGCTAAACAGCATTGCCCTGCAATGAAATGTAAATCTTTGCTACTTTAATTCTGGAAATGAAAAAGTTTTCCAAGTGATTTGAGAAACTACTTTCATTCTTTCGTTTTCTTAGCTCTCTATCTGACTACACTGAGGTATTATCAAAGAAACAATGTATTAATAGAGGTATTCTGTTTTATAGTGATCACAACCAGTGAAAAATATGGATAGCTGGATGGAACACTGGAGGTGACAAACAGAAGTAATTTTCTCTGATTCATAAATGACACACTGCAGACTCAGAAGCACCTAGAAGTAAACACCTGTGAAAGAGAGATTTTCTCATCTCATTGCAATTTTTCCTATCATAATGGGAAAAAAAATCAGAAAGAAAATCAGAATTGGTAGTATGGAAAATCTCTTCTGTATTAAAGAAAGAAAATTATTCTCAAGAAATAGAGCTATTCCTGTGCAAAATCAGACATGTTGCAGGATTTCTCTCTGTTGAGAGTCCTATCTACCAATACCTTTGGGATGTTATAAATGGTGGAGTTAATTGCCCTATTGCTTGTTTTTTCAAAAAATAATTATGCTAGGATGACAACCCGAAATTCTGTACCACATACATGCTCAATCTCACTACACGTGAAGATAATTTACTGTGCTCAAGATTCACAGAAATAGCAAGGACAAACTAGTGAGAGTTCCTGCATCTATTGTGTTTAGACTACTCCCTGGGTTGTTTTTGCATCCCAATCTAGCCCCTTACCCATATCTTTGCCTCTTTATTAATTGTTGTGAATTTTCTGCACAACACAACAAGAGGAAAAATTTTATTGATTTAAAATAATAAATCTTTCTATAAGTACATTATTTGATTGACTAAATATAAGATTACAACAGTTGCCTTTATTCCATTTCAAAAGCTCTGGCTTTAAAATTTCATCAAGAAATAACATTTCCAAATACCAAGCATTAATTATCACTAATGTGAAACAATTTCTGTAGGATTAGTATAAACATAAAAATATGCATGCATATCTACTATTGTGTGGAATAAGTTCTATTTCCAACACCTACACTGCAGAGCATTGAGATACCTAGAGTATCTCTAAGAAACAGTGTACTCAGGGTTACAGTAAGAAATAAAAAAGAAGGCACCAAATTGGAAATAATATGCCTGAGTTTTGGCCACTGTTGTCACTCAAAACAAGATTGAACTGCAATGAAATATAAATCCCTTTAAAGCTGCTGTTTCTGCCACCCAGATAAGGTAAAAAAGAGAACTTTTCAAAAGGACTGCCACTATGACATATAATCATCAGCTACAGCTCTGCCTAAATATAAGACAATGGAAGGTCAGGAAGAAATGTTAAGAGACATTTCAGGTATTGGACTTTGCAATTTATTAAGCTCCTTAAAATCAATATGAGACTTCACAGGTGCCTGTGGCAAGACTACAGGACATATGAGTAGAATATGAAAAAAAAGTCAACTTCATCTTCCTGAAAAACATGGACAACATTCAATGGAAAACATTACAAGTGTTAGTACACCATAGCTAACCTAGAGATGCAAATCATATTAACTACACTAAAATATGTGGCATGCAAAATTATATATAATAGAGGTTATTACATAGGATAAAAGACTGGAGTATAAGTTCAAAAGGAAGTTTAAAATAGATTTGGCTATCATTTGCCTACCCAAGGAAATGATGGCACACTGATGAGAAAGCAATCCTAGGGGTAGAATCTAGATATTAAAAATACAGAAGACCTACAAAAGCTCTTTGAGACATGCCAGAACGTAAACTGTATTAATGGATATACGTACTCCAGATAGGAACAAATCAGTCAAACCAGATAATGAGTGTACCAGCAAGACCTGCTGTGAATTGAGTTATGGAAAATTCTAGTATCAAGTACTGTCAAAAGAGACAATAATAGCTAGACACTGTTACATGTTTAAAAAAATGTGCAAATTGCTAAAATATTTTTTCTCTTAAAGTAATACAGTCTCTGATATGAGGTGATAATATAAAAAAAATAAAAAAGCCCAGCTTCACCATGACAGCACTGCTCTTTCAAAAGAACCACAAACACACAAATATACTGGATGCTCCTAACTCTGTCATTTTCCAGTGCTTCCTTTACTGATGCTTTCAGTTTCAGAATTGCAATTTTCATGATGATGTACAAACAGGAACATTGAGGCATATATATATAAATATATTATATATATATATATATCTAAGACATGGCAAATCTCCTTGTGTAATAGGCAATACATCATAGAGCCACACAATTACTTTTACCAGTCAGGGTAGGAAGCATATTATTAAAGCTGGTAAAATCACAGAATAGCTTGGGTTGGAAGGGACATTGAAAGGTTATCTAGTCCAACTCATAGGTCTAATTGTCTAGATTTCCTCTAAATTCCTTCTAGGAGTAATTCTAAAAAAAAGCTTTTTCCTCACCATTAAGTGGAGGCCTGATTGCAACCATGTCTTTCTCGGCAATGACTGCTGGATGGGTTAACTAATTCAGATGCACACACCTGAAGCCAGGTGAAGTGAATCCACTCTATACTGACGTCTACATTGGTACCTGCAAAGCATAGCATTAAGACAACCAGCCTGGCTTTTGAAAGCTTTGTTTTCAGCATTGCAGTGGAGTGTGGAAAAAAGGATATCATCGAAACAGGAAAAAAAACGCCTGAGTGCTGTCAGCTGCTACTGACACACAGTGGAGAGAAACAGCAGTAGGAAGAGTGCCTAAAGGACTGGAATTTCAGTGAGCAGAAGACAGAAAGAAGGCGGTGCAAGTCCCCTTATCGCTGAACATCTTCCTACTGCTCTGAGTACAGCGGAAGAAGTGCATTAACATAGTTCTGCCCAGACTAATATACTCTGCTTCCTATGGTGAGTCACAGCAGTTTTAACTTGTATAAAGGGGCTACCATGGTACACAGAGATTTAATCTATTCTAACTGAGCATTCCCAGTAATAAGCAGCCCTGGATCACTTTGACAAATGTGTTTCAGATAAGGCTGTGAGTCATTCCGAGGGAACAAAAGTAGCCCATTTAAGTCTCACTACTGCTGAGAACACTTACTGAGTACCTTTTAGAGCCTTCCTGTACAAAATTCTCTTACTGCCCGAATCCAGACAGACCTGTTGTTATTATTTTGCGTTTAATAGAGTCTCTATATTCAGGTAAACCACACCTCTTTATCTATAGTAGCCTCAAATAACACTTAGCAATGCTCTAAGTATTAGGTAATGTTGTCTAAGATTTCAAGATGTGCCCCAGATTTTAAGAGCTGCCTCATCTTTTAAACTAACAGTTTTGAAATATTTTGTAATATTAATTATTTAAACCACTCAACACCTTTGTGAGCATAATCAAGGTAATTTCCATTGCTGTCACAGTTTTAGAGCTGTGATGAAAAGCAGCTCAGGGTTCTAGGCATTAGATGCCCCAGCTGAAAATGCAGGCGCATTTGTGTAGAAAGCCAAAAAGTACAGAAATTACTCCAGAAATCAGCATATTTGCTTTCTATTAACATTTAAACTGAATGCCTTTATACTAGTTTCTTCCCTGAAAAGAAACAAGCCCCATTTGTATAGAAGGTCCTTTCATGAAAAGGTTTTTTTCAATTTAGAGGAAAAGATGAAAATGAAACAAGGAACCAACTACAGAAAGATCTATTCCTCATCCTCATCTTCTTTTTTTTTTTTTTTTTTGTAGATAAGAGGATCAGAGATACAAAAGTGGCAACCGGCACGGATTGAAAATAAGGATCTCAAATCCCCAACTTTCTGTGCTTTTCTCTGCTTCCAGTTATCATGGGTGAGAGTTTTAAAGTAGAGTATATGGTATAGATGGCTTGCATAATTAAATCAGCCATCTATGTGTGAGGAAAAGCTCAAACATCAGCCTCAAAGAACCTTTGCTCCTCAACATGCTCTGTACTCACACACTTGTGTGCTGTATTTATACCTGGTTTACTTGCTTCTACTATAAAGGATGAAAGAGATTAAAACAAGAATTATCCCCCCATAAGAAAAATCTAGGTAAAAACTCTCAACCTATCAATTACAGGTTTTGTCCTCAGTGTTGATATAGTCCAAAAAGTTATATTCTGCTTGTAATCAAAGATAATGAAGAGAACAAAGCTTTACCCCTTGAGAAGTCACAGGGAATACTTCATAGAAAACAGACAAGGTGGGGATATAGATGGCTTATAAATTACCAGCATGACTATCATCACACAGCATTATTTTTCCATTACTTCAGGCCTAATAGGATGATCAAGGAAGATATCACACATTATCTACTTTCTCCGACAAGTTGTTAAAATAAAGTGTAAAAAGACCCTGCAGCTGAATCACACAATACAAGTTACTGAAGGTGCTTTTGCATCTGTCACTTCTACACTCTTTTTAACCAAGAAAACTGGATCATGTCTTGTAAACTTTCATTTAGAAACACTTGAACAGCAACAAGTCGCAGTTCTCCTCAAAATTTAACTTTGTTTAGGAGACATAATTATCAAGGAAAGCAAGTTAGATTTGAGTATAGGAGGGCAGATTATTTCCTCATCAATTACAATTTCCATTGCTACTCCTCATGGATTGTGAGAAAATAGTGGGTTTATTTCACAAGGAATCCGCAGAGTTTTGTGAGATGTTATTAACTCCTGTTCACTTAACTGAAACCTTTTTGGAACCACCAGCAACAGAGTCAAAAATCTGTGTCTGCAATAGAGTGTAATAACAAGTGACAGGGATCATACTGTTATTCAGTATCAACAGCAAATAATTAAACAGTGCATGAACCTGACAGAAGACCTTTAAGATGTTGCCAAACTCTATATAAATAAACTGAATGTTTGTAACACATCTAATGATTTCATCACTCTTAATTGTAAGTGTGACTGGGTGAAAGGTTCACATGCTCTAAAAGTAATGAAGAATGTGTCAAATGATTGAATGGAAGCAATTAACTTCTGCCCAAATATTTATTGTTTTGCAAATAATCAGAAACTGGGGAAAAGGATGGAAGTTGCAAGAGAAAATGTATTATCTTTACAGAAGAAATTTCTTTACTCAGCAACTCTGAGTAGTAAACTCTGATTATACTTACTATTGAGAGTTTCATTCTCTCCATTGTAGGAATATCTAGAAATACTTTGCAATTTAAATATAGAAAATAATTCCTCAGCATTAAAAAGCTGACAAAACATGCTATTATTACTGACACATAAACAATATATTCAGTGTTCAAGGCCAGGTTGGTTCAGTCTTAGAGGAAGCTGGTCTAGTGGAAGGTGACCCTGCCCATGACAGGGGCTGGACTAGATTACCTTTAGAGATCCCTTCTGATCCAAACCATTACCTGATTGTACGATTCTATTGGTTGTACTCTTGACTCATCTATATAAAATAAGATTATTCCTCATGGCTTAAAAGGAAGCAACACAGAGCTGAATAATGTAGATGTTGAATCAAAGACATAATTTAACAAAAAATTATGTATCTTTAGAAACTGTGTGAACAAATCTGTATTTATGAAGATTTCTGTGTTCTTTTTCAGGAAGACAGAGTAAACAGGAATAGAAGGGTATGTAAATGATGGACATTAAGCCCATCAAGAAACATACACACACACACACACACAAAGGTGAAAATGTGTAGAAACATTAAGATTTCATGTGATAGTATGATTATAAAAGATTTGCACCACCTTGAATTTCTGGGCCTCAGTGGCTTTATTATTCATATTAACTAAATCTAATGTTAAGATTTCAGACAGGACACCCGAACAGAAGAAAAGCATTAAGCACTGGGTCATTGTGTGTGTTAAAATACAAACTGAAAGTCATTACAGGGTAGAGAATCAACAGCAAGTTGTCCATGGAAGAAAAAGTGCTTCAGGAATGAAGAGGAGTTTTCATTAGCAGACTATTAGAAAACTAAATGTCTCTGATTCAAAACACAGTTGAGAAATCCAGTCTGGAGAGCAAGATTAAAAGGGAGGATTTTTGACTTTGTGAAAATACCAAGTCTTTATGAAAACCTCCCAGAAATATTCTGAACTATTCTTTAAAATTGTGAAGAAAACAGTTCCAATGTAATCAAAATATCATACTCTTTTCTGGGAGACTCATGACTTCACAAATCAGAAAAAGAAATGGCATTGATTTTAATGTTTCATGTTTTAAGAAAGATGGACCGACATTTCTGAACAATCCTTTTTAAAAGACTTTAACATATTAAAATTTTCATCTTGCTACATAGATCTTATAAATAGATCCAATAAAAGATTATAGGTTGGACTCTGATCTCAGAGGTCTTTTCCAACCTAACTGAATGGTACCTTTCAAATAGAAAAAATAACATCATGTAGCGGCTTTCAAGGTTTTAGTCAGACAAGAATCTTCCAGCTTTGTGAGACCAAATCAATCAGACAATTGACTTCAAATCTTTAATGAGAAAAACCCTTCATTCTTGCCCAATGCTTCAAGTTGAAATAATGACAATAATGGCTATTAAATGTGTGGGTCACATGGATTCCATGATAATTCCATCCGATATCAGGTCCATGGATTTTTTTTTTAAGTAGGGACAGTAAAGAAAGGAGTTGGATATCCCCTCAAGTGAATAAGGGGTAGATCAGCCTGGAAAGTGAAGAGCGCCAGAGGATGTGGACAAGACGGACCTTATAATCAACAAAAGAACTAAAGGGGGCCCTGTCCTTAGGGTATGAAAGCCAAATCCATTTGGAGTTTAATCTGGTGAAGGATTAAAACAGAAACAAGAATGTATAGATATATAAAAAGTAAAAGGAAGATGAGGGAAAATTAAGATCCACTGTCGAATGGGACAGGAATTGTGGTGACAGAGATAACTCAGTGCATTCTCCACTTTGGTATTTACTGGTAAGATTTTCCCTCAGTAATACCAGGTCTCTGAAAGCAGTGGGAAATTATGAAGCAAGGAATATTTCTTGGTAGAGGCTGATCAGATTAGGGACAGGTAAGCAAACTGGATGTACACAAGTCTGTGGGATTTGCTGGGATGTATCCACAAGAACTGAGAAAGCTGGCCAGTGTCAGAGAGAGTGTGAGGACTCTCTCTATTACCTTTGAAAGGTCATGGTGATCAAGGGAGGTTGTTGAGGGCTGGAAGAAAGAAACTGTCACTTTTGCCCACAAGAAGGACAAGATATAGGAGCCAGGGAGCTACACATTGACTTGCCTAATCCTAAACCCCGGGAATGTGAAAGAGGAAATAATTTCTGAACATGTTAAGGATAAAAGAAAGTGTAGTCCTAGAGGCCAATATAGGGTCTAGCACTATTTAATATTTTCATTAGTGACCTGAATGATGGGACAAGAGAACACTCTCAGCGAGTTTGCAGATATTTCAAAACTGGAAGGAGTGTTTGATACATCAATTACTAGTGGTACCCTTCAGAGACCTAGACAGACTGTGGAAGGGCATTGACTTGGATCTCAGGATCCTTTAAAACGATAATGGCAATATTCCACACCTGGAAGGAAAGACCCTTATGCACCTATATATGCTGGGGTTGAAGGTTCAACAGTCGCTTGGCAGAGAAGTATCTGGGGGTCCTGCTGGACACCAAGTTGAACATGATCTATCAAAGTAACCTTGCAGCTAAGGCCAACAGCTGTCTGGGCTGTATTAAGAAGATCATAATCATAAAGTCAAAGAAGGTGACCTTTCTCCCTTTGCTCATCCCTAGTAAAACACTATTGCAGTTCTGTGCTCTTCAGTCCAAAAGAAACAGGGCTGTCCAGGTGCACATTCAGCAAAGGGCCATGATGATCATTAAGGGTCTGCAGGTTCTGACATAGAAGATGAGGCTCAGAGATGGGATTGATTTTAAGCAGAATAGTTTCAGGAGAATTTGATCAATATTTATATTCATACATGAAGCAGGTGTATTGGCTTTATGCAGCAAAGTTTGACAGTGGGGGGCTACAGGGCTGGTATCTATGAGAAGACCATGGTGAGGCAGCTGTCACCCTGCAGCTGGTGGAGGTCCAAGAGGGAGTAGATATCCACCTGCAGCCCATGGAGGACCCCACACCAAGTAGGTGGGTATACCTTGAAAGAAGCATTAATCTCTTGAAAAGCCCATGCTGGAACAGACTCGTGGCAGGAGCTGTGGCCTGTGGAGAGAAACCTTGCCAGTGCATGTTTTCTAACACAGCCTGTGACTCTGAGGGAAACCCATGCTGGAAAAGTCTGTTCCTGGATAAAAAGTGTTCCGTGAAAAGGATACACATTGGAACAGTTTGTTAAGAACTGCAGCCCATGAGAAAGACTGAGTGTTCAAGTTCATGTGTAAGGGATCCCACATTGGAACAAGGGAAGAGAGTGAGAAGAAAGGGACAAAGTGTTATGGGCTTTTTCCTAGCTCCTTGAACTTCTTGGAGAAGGTAGAAAAGTTGGGAGTGAAAATGAGTACAGGAAGAACAGAAGGATTGGGGGAAAGCTGTTTTTAGATTTTTTTCTAATTTCTCATTTTCTTACTCTGATTTGATTGGTAACAAATTAAATTCATTTCCACATCTGTTTTGCCTGTGATGGTAATTGCTGAATGGCCGCCTTGTCCTTAACTCAACCCATGAGGTTTTTTATCTTGTTTTCTACTCCCGTCTTATTGAGGAGGGAGAAGGATAGGGTGGCTTGGTGGGCACCCTGCAGCCAGAAAAGGTCAACTCACTGCAGCAAGAAATAAAGGAGAGGAAGCCAGACTCTTCTCAGTGGTACCCAGTGCAAGAACAAGAGCTAAGGGGCACACACTGAAATAAAGGAAATTCTTTTAAAACATAAGAAAAAGTCTAAATATTGTGAGGGTGGCTGAACACTGGAACAGATTGCACAGGAAGGTTGTGGAGTCAACATCCTTGGAGATATTCAAAGCACAACTTAACATGACCTGAAGCAACTTGCTTTAGTTAACCCCATTTTTGTAGAAGGGGATTGAATTAGATGGTCTCTAGAGGTTTTTTTCAGCTCAACTATTCTGTGATTCTGAGAAATGTTAAGCTTTCTGAGGTCGAGTTTAAGTAGAACTTGTGTTGCATAGGAATCACACTGGCTCCCTGCAGAAAGGCAAATTTCACTCCTTTGTGTTCAGCTGTACACGAACCTGTGGTTTGAGAGTATCATTTTATGATCTTTAAATACAACTTAGGTTTAAAAAGGTTAGGAAAAAAAAATGAGATTTTCTATACCTGAGAACGGTGCATTGTAAATATCTATATAGCATGCATATTTACTCCACTAAATGTAGAAAACACAGTTAAAATCTTGCAGAAAAATGTCTTATGCTGTTAATATTCAGCAGTTCTTATTAAATTCGTGTCTTGGTCTGATTAATTTGTCTTAAAATAAGGGAACATTTTCTCTAGACCTGACAAAATTGTTTGAAAGAATGAAATATTTCTACAGGCAAATATGAGGATAATTAAACTCTGTGTATACAGTCAAAAATACTAATAATACCTTAAAATAATGAAAGTACATAGTAAAGACCAACACAGAGAACAAATTGTAAAATAATAATAAGACTATAGAATAAATGCCCATAACCACTAGATCTCTCTAGTGTACTCTTAAATGTCTGATCACAATGAATTATGAATATTTCCTGGTTTTGTTCTTTTCCCTGTGGAAGACTGATCACTGACCTGCCTAGCACATGTTGGATGCACTTGCCCAAGGACAATCTAATCAGAGAAAATACGGAGGCAGCATGTGTTAAATCCCAACCCTAATCAAGGCTAAAGGCGAAAGGCCACAATTTCTACCATATCTGAAAAATTTAAAGCACTTATCAGCCCTTTGCAGGAGAGGACCCTGATGGCTCTGCATTTTAAAGAGAAGAGTCATGTGTTTTTCAACTCCCTTAGTTCAGGCTGTGATCATTTTAAAATGTGAAAGTAAAAGGCAACAAGCAAACACAAGAGTGAATATTGGAAGGAAATCACATTAAACAAACTGCTCAAGATATACTCTGGGGTAAAGGCTTGTAGCCTACATTGATTTAATGCACAAAATAACATAACAAATACAGGCATTGAAGATCAAACTGTGGTTCACTATGATGAGTTAGCTGTGTAAAGCAGATAGACAGATATCTGGAAAACTAAACAGATGCTGAGAAGGTTTTTACCACTAGCCACAATGCCCAAAACCTTCCCATGTGTGTCCTGTAAGACTCCCTGTTTCCCATTTGAAGAAGTAGTTGTAATGACTTCTGATTGCAAAACATTACGAAAGTTGAGAGGACAGCTTTGAAACATATTTTTCTTCTTTAGATTCTTACCTCGGGGACCATAGTAATTTTCCAGGTTACCAGAAAAGTCACCTGAGGCCACAAAGCTCTTTCAGAATTTATCTAGAACTGATGATTTCAGTGAAGGGGTAGCTGTCAACTTCATCAGCAAGAGGCTGTTTCTTGCAGTTACTCCAAAATTTTCACAGCCTCTCTGCTGTGGTCTGGCCTCCTTCTGCAGCAACGAATGGTAACTTCTGGTAGTGGCTGTAGCAGGAGGCACATTCTGTCCCACATATGTTAATCTGCCCTAATATCAGGGCAGTTAGTAAGCTTGGTTTGGGGAGGGGTTTTGATATCAAAATTAGTACAGTCAAATAGTGTTTAATGGAAAAAGTCATGTGTGAGTTGCATATATGCATTCCTTTATTAAAAAATGCTCAACAACAATAACATCCTGACTATTTACAAATAATAAGTCACCTTTTGTCAATAATTTAAACAGTCCATGCTGTTGTCAGACTTTTTGGCATCAGGGACATGCTGTAGTTGGAACAGAGATCATAAGAAATACAACTAACAAGAAATAGGGATAAGAATATATTTTTCCTTCAATGGACTCCTGAATATATAAATGCTGCCATGGCCCATTATACACTTGAGTGTCACCTCATATGAAAGGGTGAAGAAGGACTGGAAGAAGCAGGCCTGCATACAGGCACTCCCAAAGACAATTTGGGTATTATGCATAGGCTAGAACATTGAGCATTCCTGAGATATTCAGATGAAAAACAATTCTGCCTTGTTATGTTTATTAAAATGTACATGTGGGGGATAAATGCAGGTCACTTTCCTAGTGGTATAGAATCAAATATACCTTCTCTTTATTATCATTGTCATACTCTTGCCAGCATTATAAATTCTGGCTGTTCAAATCATTTCAGTACCTAGAGTGAAGTCTTGTAAGGTGTTGAAGTACTGCAAAAACAACACATGCAGTGTTAATTGGTTAGCATGCTGGGTTTAGATGACAGGGAGTAAAGCAGGTGAACCTCTATTTTCTTTTTTCCCTAGAATAATACTTTAGCTTTCAACTTGAAGTTATATGCTATTTTGAAACAGGATTGTATTTTTACCAAGTAAATTAACACTGCATGGCAACAAATCCAATACTCCCTAATCCTTAAGGAGAGCAAACAAGCAGCACACATATAGCTCAGTGACATGGATGCTGACCTAGTAGTCAGGAGATCAGCACACCAGTCCTGCTCTAAATACTTGACTCTAGTAGGAACAAATGTCACTTCCTTTGGAAGGGGGACCAGAGCTAACATTTCCCTATCCTGAGTCAGTACTCTGAACATCATGCTCAAGAAAAAGATATCACTCTGTGTATTTTGAGGAGTTCCCAGCATAGTGGGAAACAATGAAAATCTGGTTAGGAATAGCATGTGGCAAGTGAGGAACTTTCCAGTTGTACCATGGAGGAGGCCATTCTTGGCATGCACAAGTCTGTGCCATACTAAACTAAACCTCAGAATAAAACAAGTGAGTGAACAGTTCATATTGTGGAACCAAGAGCCTCAAATTCCTGTTCACAAAATCCAAAAGCCATCTCCGTACTTTGGAGACTCTAAAATGTCAGCAAGCAACATTCACTGCTTGACAAATAAATTGTATGACTTTAAAAGGATTTTAAAAGAACAAGAAGGCCTTTTTTTAGCTCTGTAAGGTTCCTTAATCTTTCAAACCCTGTTGAAATATAGTTTGAAATTTTGGGTTTAATATTTCTCAGAAGTCTTATATATTTTGAGGGACAGAGAAACTTTCTTCTGAAAACAACTGTTATGAAATGAAAGCAAGCTCAAGAAGTCTTTTTTTCCCTAGTGTTTCGAAGCACTAGATCCGAATATATACATAACCTCCATCCCTCTCTCACTAG
This sequence comes from Drymodes brunneopygia, assembly GCA_013400955.1. Lineage (NCBI taxonomy): Eukaryota > Metazoa > Chordata > Aves > Passeriformes > Petroicidae > Drymodes > Drymodes brunneopygia. The sequence continues at coordinate 205,803 of VZTZ01031724.1, forward strand.
TTTATGTCAGTTTTAAGAAAAATTATAGAACTTTGCTTCCTAACTGTATTTAGAAGTTTATTTCCTTTTACAAAGATTTAAGTCTAAAAATACAAAATTATTTTTTTCACTTGGCTTCAAAGACTGATTATTGTGAAAATTTTAATAAAATATAATAAAAATTGAACAATATAATGTGTACTGCAATAATTGAGACTGGTGGTTAAACCACCACTATAACCATGGCAACAAAGAATAAGAAAAATAGAAGGTATTTTCAAACTATGTGCTGTCATGATGAAGCTATAATGGAGGTCTTAAAGGTTTATTTAATGAAATGCTTAAAAATTCAGTAATTGTTCAGATCCTACAGACCTTTGCTTCAATTTAAATAAAAATCTATACACATATTGAATAGCTCGGATAGTATAATCTAACAAAAAGGTGACTGAAAGAGGATGCGTTTTCCTCCATACATTTAAGGTTAGATCTCAGGGAAGGAGAAGACCTCTGTGAGCTGTATTAGTACATCAACAAAAGGAAGTCGACTGATCATGACAGCACCCCATCCTAAGACTGGGAGAAGAAAACTCTAACAATCAGAGAAGAAATATTCTGGAAGAACCAACAAATAACTCAGGAAATATTAAAGCCCTATCTATAGTACTTTGATGATGACATAGAACTGACTCGTGAAAGGAATACATGATGTCCATGAGTAACCTAATAGAAAGTAGGGGTAGGAGTAGAAATGTGGATCAATGGAGTTGATGTGCAGTTAACATCCACAATATATGCATTTCAGGGAGGTGTTTCTGAATCTCCTTACCATAGTGCCAAGGACTGAATGCTCATTAGCCATTGCATGAAATGTAATCTGGGCATGTATTTTCCAGATTAATTTCATTTAAAAGTATTCCAATTTCTGTTCTCTGATGCTGCTCTCCCTCCAACTGTGAGAATGGAAATGTTTGGGAGAATTTCTTGAAAAACACGTTCGTAGAAAAGTAGCAATCCACTAAATTATGAGAATGGAAGTTGCATATAGATGTTGAAATTAAAATTTTTAAAGGATTCTTCTGTAGTACCTGAGATGCTTTAGAATGTGTGTTCACATGTAAGGGTTGCTACTCAGTCTACTAACTCAGATGGAAAAAGACATTAGTAGAAGATATAAAAGGCCTTGTGGTGTCCCAAAGTTGAAACATATTTTGTGAAAAGTGATGGCTCTCAGAATCTTTTCAACTGTGAACATTGCATAATGGCAGTTTTTATTCTTGTCCTATTAAAGGGCACTCTTAAACATATGTAAAAATATAATTTCTGTAATTTGATTGTACTTTCTTTATATAGATACAAATGTAGATACTAATTAGAGCTGAGAGGGGACTGCAAGAAATCAAATCATGGTAGTTTTCCTGATTTTCAAATGCATTTTTTTTAAAAAAGGCAACCTGACTCTTCACAACATTAATATCCACAAGGAATACAGTTTCACATCTAAGCATTCCTTCTCCGTTTTGACTGCACTTTATATTATAATTTATAATGCAAAATAATAGCATTCATTTCCTTTATAAAATATTAAAATTGTATATTTCAACATTTTTCAGTAGTCTCTTCTTCCCCTTATTCCTCCTGCCTTCAAAGTGCATACTGACAAAATCAAAATCAATTTTATGAAGAGTTTTAATCTTGACAGAATTGCACTGTTCTGTGGTAAAGGGCCTGACAATTTTTGTCTAAGCTCGTCTCCTTACAATGTTGAACTTGCATCATCAGTCACAAATTATAAATTCTTTCTGAGGAATCTTTTGAAAAGTTATAGTAGATTTAATCTGCAGATTAATATAGATTCCTGCTACCGAGAGACCCATACCAACTGTTTCATAAACACAGTTACCGAGTCTCTATAAACACTTTAAATTAATATAATGATAAAAGGTAAAATATAATTTTAATGAAGCAATTAAATTACCATAATCTTATCAAGGACAAAGCTGACGAAATGCACAATTGTCCTACACAGGTACATGCAAACAAACACTTGTTAATAGGTCTTGTTCAAATGCTTAAAGATTTTAGGATTTTATTGGCATCATTAAGGCAGCACAATCTTATGGCTATTGTTCCCTAAGTTTACTTAAATTACTGCTCAGAAAAGAGCTGAACTTTTTGAAATTTGATATAGGGGAATAAGGAGGAGGAAAGGATGGTTGATAACCCTTCCAGGAAGACAAACAGAATACTTAGAATGTAATTCTTTGCAAGCTCATCTCAATTTTAATTTCTGCAGCAAAACAAACCATATCATATGTCAAAAACACAAATATGAACTTCTCTGAAATAATTATAAACATCAGTGGAAAAGTCATAAGAATTTCAGTTTCTTAGATTGGACCAGCACCCTTTTGTTACACATCATTCTGGTTCCATAACATAGTGTCTGCCTCTGGCTTCTGACTCACCATGACAGAATTCTGCTGAAAACCTAAGGCAGGGAGATTCCCATATTAATCACATATTAGCATTTAAATAAACTCCAAACTTCTTTACATTTGATTATTAATTAATTGTGTGGTGTGTTACTTATTTGTTTACAACAATTATGTTACGTAGAATTTATTACTGGTTTAAACTGATATTTAATTTAGGTCATACACACAGCTCATCCCTGCTCCATCACCTAGTAGAAAAAGCATGTAAACCAAACATATCTACTAAAAGTGATTTTATAATTTTAGTAGCAGCTAAGTGCTCCCACTAACATTAAAAGAATGACCCCCACTAGACTGTTTTTGTTCCCCTCTGGAACATATTGACTCATGTTCAAAAGCAGCATGTGGTGGGGCTGACAGGTGCAAAGTGATTCTATGCATCAAGCTCGGCTTTGTAATTCACCTGATGGGGAGTGGCGTAGTTGAAGCATGCTTTCAGGTTTGCTCTTATGCTTTTCACAGCAGTGAAAGGCAATATGGCAACCAGATCCGTGTTCACAAGAACATGAGTGTTTTAAAAAAAAAGTCTGCCCTTTTTTTTCTGTTTTGCACCACAAAATCTCATTATTCCTTTAAATTTTCTCTGGTAGAAGTCAGAAAACTGGCTCAGCTGTCATCTCATAGCTTTTTTTTTTTGACAAAACCAGAGACGTAGCTAACAAAGAAGAGCATGTGCCCATACCACTTTATCTCTCTCTAGTGTCTCTTCACCATACAACAGAAACCTACCCGTGGAGCAAGGCATCCATACACTATAAAGACTTGCGGAGTCATTTATTATTAAATACCTGTGTTTTTTCCATGCACAGGTGTCTGATTGGCTCCTCCAGTGCTCAATACTATGACAAAATATATGCTGTTATTGCCTAGGTGGAACATTTCAAATAGTTTAAATTTTCTCTCTTTTCAGTTGGCAAATATATGGAGTTACATGCTAAGATATGGGTACACAGAGTTAGATCCAAAGTTGAAAGATGGTTTTGGAAACAGTCCTTTCCAGAAATAGACCCAAACACACTTTGAACTTCAGAAATGTTCTTTTTGTGTTGCCCAATTTTCCATTTCCATCTGTTAATTAAAAACTTAAAAGGGCAGAGATACTGTGGGTGTACCACTAGATTTGCCCATGCTAGCACCAGTCCCATGAGATAAACCTTCCAAAAATTCTGTCTTTAGTGCCCCTTGAATTCATTAAGGGCTAAGGGCACTCATCTTTCTGCTTCTGCCTGAGATGGTGATGAATGCATTGGCATTGATCACAGCTACTCAGAACTGTTCACTTCCACAGGCATGCATCCCAGGCACTGCAAATCTATTTCATATTCTGAGTTGTACAGATGTAAAATGTATGGGTTTTGTCTTGCTGATTTTGTACTCTGTTGTTCTGCTAGCCTGCAGTTTATTTTAACTGCTTCATAATTTATTAATACCATTTTTCTCTAATCCTCCTTCAGCAAACACAGCAGGGTAGCCTTCATTCAAGCAAAAGTCACAGGATTCCTGTTAAACTCTGCACCTACATGGAAATAAGCTTTTTAAACCTCATGGTAGAATTAGATTTAGACTTAGGGGGTTTTCGGCTCATTATTCAATACTTATGGAAGCAGAAGTAAGATTTTAAACCAAAATGAACTCTGGGAATCTAATAATTACCTTACGTCTGGTATGACTGTGGACAGCCAGCCTTACACACCAGCCCATTATAGTTCTTTGTTACACCACTCTACACTTACTGAAAGTTGTACTTATTTTGTGCAGAGAAAAACTCTTAAGCAGATGCATTGAAAAAGAGCAGATGTGTTCACAGAACAAATTTTCCATGCTCTATTTTCCACTATGTATGCTTTTGTGTTTGTGGAAGTAAGAAGCATAAAACAGGCAACGGATGGAAAAGGACCTGACTATCCATACAAATCATATCTGTTTAACACTTACAGAAAAGGACAACTCATTTTAAGATATTTTCTTTGGTCTACTTTTGCACCTATAATTTATATTACCTTCTTCAAAAATTAAATTCTCCAGTCACCTCTTTGAGTTGAAACTTGCAGGGCTTAGGAAGCTCATTCCTGTACACCTGCAACTACCAAAACGTAAGAGAAAACCTTCCCTACAGGCACTGCCTAGGGAAAGCTTTCATATAGCAATATGAACCTAGGTAAATATATCTTACTATTTATTAAGGCTTTTTTTATCACAAAAAAGTTTTTAAATACTTTTTTTTTTTTTTTAGTATGCATGAAAAGTCAAAAACTAAATTCTAAAGCTTTTGAGAGAAACTTTTGAACATTAGCTTTTTTCCAAAATTGTTTCACCAGAGACTTGAATTAGTTTCCAGGAAAAATAAAGATACATTTTTTTTAGTGCCTATGTCATTTATAGATAAAACATGCAAGAATATCTATCAGAAACTCCAAAGAAAGCCTTCCACTCTGACATTTATTGAGAAATTCTATCCTCTGCATTCATTTTAGACTGTCATTAGTTAAAAGATTAAGTTTAGTTTAATATCCCTTATGGTTTCCTGCAGTCACATAGTAATTCATTACCCTCTGCAATGTTTTGTGATTGATGCTATAAGGCACAATAGGCTGGATTAATCAAAGAGATAACAAGAAGATTTTCACTTCTTGAATATTAATGAATAACTGAAACTCCTATTCATTGACGTTCAAAAACAGATAAAGAACCAGCAGGAAATCTGTAGCAAAGGACAACTGGAACCCAATTTCTCCCTTTAAATTAAAACTGGCAAAAAACATTTCTAGGTAAGAGCTATGTTTAATATTTATGAAGTCCAGTTTGTTTAATAACAATCTATATAAAAATACATTAAAACAACATTTAGAGATATAATGATGTACTTGCTTTTGTATTTTAATAACTAGAATCATCACTTATACCATAGTGGCCTGTCTGCCACTTATGAGCACTGCCTCAGTACAATGGTTCCTGCAACTTCTCTCTTGGTGGAGAAGACAGCACACCTTTCTCTGTTTTTCAAGAAACACTTTAGAAGATACTCAAAAGCCTCTCATCTTGGGTAAATCAGGAAATGGATAAGTTAAACACACGCAAATTAAATGTGATATCCAAATTCCTATTTTGAGTATGCGCATTTTGAAACACAAGAAGATCACAACCTATCCTTAGGGTAGTCCTTCCACTGCCATCGTTACTGATGTCAGCTTGACTTCTCTGTAAAAGTCTGCGTTTCTGCTAGCAGCTATACATCAAATATATGAAGCTCTCAGTTCTCAGATTATTTCTCTTGTCTGCTTAATTTCATTCAAAGACATTCTCCAGCTGTACAACAGACTGCTGCAGAAAGGTCTGTTCTGGCTGGATTGGGATGTGCATCCCACAAATCAGAAACCAGTCTGGCTGCATCTATAGCTCTAAATGAGTTCCAGGAAACCTCTTTGAGCACTGCAAGTCATTTGTCAATGCTTGCATTTTTAAAAATGGTCTTTAGACAAATTTTTTCCAGAGTCAGCATAGCCCAGTTTGTAATCCTAACATGTGAGAACTACCCTCAGAGAAGTCATTAACACTTTCAGTTTCTTAATAGGAATACAGTCATGGGCCAGGAACTTGCACCTTATTCTTCTTAATTCCAGGAGAAATCCTTAAGCATCTAGATATTACTAATGTCAGGCAGAGTGCATATGAAATTCTCTTTTGATCTCCATTTAACCTTATTAATATTTAATTATGCAGCTAGTATAGAAACTCAATGGGAGTGAAATGCAATGTGAGAATCCACTGATCTAATGGTTTGGGAAAAAAATGGGATTATATATTTCCTGCACAGTCAGACAGGTTAGGGGTTTCAAAAACATCTTTTTGAAGTGCAAACTGTGCATGATATTATTAGGCCATTAGTTATTTTTGTCCTAGGTATTTCATACTGGGATATTTTGACTATGTCTACACAGAGTAGTAGAAACAAAAGTAGATGAGGCTCAGTGTGCCAGGCTCACTGAGTATGAATCCAGCTCACAGAAATTCCTATCCACCTGCATACAGCACAGTTTGCATCAACTGTTAGGTATCTCCCATTCTGAGGTTGTCACTGCCTGTGAACCTCTGTTCTCAGGTACTGATTTCTGCTGTGAACCACATTTGGGTAAATGCACCTGACTCTGAGAAACAGTTTCTGTAACACAGGAAGTCCACAACTTAGGCTTTACAGCAAAGCAACTTCTCCACAGATGTTTTAATTATATAATTTGACTTTCAAAGATTGTGTCTATACACTGATCTCAGTAAAAGTAGATTAGAATTGAAAGCACACATAGAAATTTGTGAGTCCTTCTGCAAAACTGTGACTGTATTCCATACAATTGAAATACATTGCTGCTGATGTGAAACCACCTTGTTAGTCTTAAGAAGGAGTGATCTATGACAAACAAACACACAGAAGTGAAAAACAGTTATTTTTGTAGTAGCTATATGAAAGTTACAAAAATACCTGTGAAATAGTTTGTCAACAGTAACACAAACTAGATTTTATGATAAACAAGTATTTTCAGTAGCAAAAAGTTGTGTTAGAGCAAAAATGCATCCATCTCTTCAAAATGACCAGTTATTTTCCATTCATTTTCTGGCTTTGCTGAAGGATCCCATCTTAGCCTGCATTAGGATAATAGCCTAAAAAAATCACTGTAATAAATATGAGTGCCCTTCATCAATCACTTCACATGCTCTTTTTTTGAAAAATATTCATATATTTTTAGTGTGTTAATGGATTTTACCCAGTTCTGTTTAATCTGCCTGTTTGTTGTTTTGCAGTCCATAAAGATATTTACAAACATTCCATGCTGTACCTCTTTGGCAGTTCTTTCAATATTTTTATTTTGTAGCATTGGAGATTTAGAATAAGTGAGGGAGAACATAACTTAAAATGCATTATTTTCTTAGACTGAGGTTGTCTGGAATCTCTTGGAATAAATAGTGTTTAGGTTGTATTCTCATCTAATTGGCATGTTCAATGGCAAAATGCAAGAAGCATGCTCTGAAATTTGCATTGTTGCAAGGCATTCCTAAAGAAATAAATAGTCATTAGGATTAGGATCAGAGAAAAAAAATCTCTGATAGCTTGGGAAGATGTCAGTGAATTACTAAATGCTATTTAGTGTTAAAGATACACACCAATGTGATTTCTGAACATCAACACTTTGATGATCAAGAGGTAAATAAGATAGCTTTTCCAAGTTTTGCAGTCCAATAAAGGTCTTTGAAATGGATAAACCTGTAGTAAATTCTTTTTAATTTTTAAATGAGATTTTTTAGTAATGCAAGTATCCATTTTATGCCAATTTTCCAAAGCTCACGTAAAATGTGAAATTTCTTTTGCTCTCCAATGAGTTCTGTCTGGTCCAAGGAATCATCTCCCTTTCTACTTATAGATGCCTTCTGTCAAAATGTTTAAGATCCTGAGGAAATTTTAACAGAAAATTTTGAAAAGAAACTTTTCACTTTTATCTGAATCAAAATTTCAACTTCATTTCAAACTGAAAGGAGTTGCTGCTATATCTATCATTTTACTCTTTCATTGTAGAATTTTTGGGGAAGATAATGCTTCACAGATATGGTATAATTTCCAGCTGACTGTATATTGGACAGAATTTAATGTATAGTAAATGGGCAATGCACCTTGGGAAATACGGTTTAGTCCATCATATGAGGCATTAAGGACACAGAAATAAAATTCCCATGTGGCACATCAATGGCACTGCAAATGCATACAATTTGTATTAAAACATTTTTCTTCTATGCAGTGTTACTCTGTTTTGATTTTTGCCTTAAATCTGGGTGAAAATATATAGGGAAATAACATGATTTAATTCCATACACAAAACTGCTTTGTTTGAGTGACTAACACTTCTTCCCTATTCTCATATGACCATGTCAGTTTACTAATCTGGAGCTGACACATGTTATCTGTTTCACCTTTATTGAATTTCATTTTTTCTGCACATTTTCTTTCTCTGTTCAAACAAATTCTGCATCTAATTATATATTTTTTCCCTCTCCTTTTCTGTCTTTACAAAATTCCTATTTCAATGCATTCTCTGATAACTAATCTCATACTTCCTTCTCTGCTATGTCACTCTCTACAAATTATTTTTTGCTGGCTACAAGAGCTGATGTTATTTTTCCAATTTGGTTCAAGTTGAACTGCTGATTGGTTGACAGCCATATATGCCAGTATATTTCTGGATAGGAGGAGACACTAAAGCAACAAGCATTTCAGTATCCAGATTTTTCCTAAGAGGTGGCTTGATTCTTTGAAAGGCATTTCGATAATCTGCAGAATTAAACATTAATCTGCAAAATGTACTCTTGCAACCTTCAGATTTAATGAGTGTTGATTTCATAAACAGTTAGAAAACTAGGAAGAAATGTGGAAGAGAATTATTTGAGCTCACATATTTGCAATATTGAATGTGATTATAATAAGAATGCTAACGGCTCTTAGTTACTTCACAGTAACAAGAGATACCTTCAACAGAATTCAATGCGAGAGTTTTTAAGTTCAAAATAGCTGTTTCAGACTCGTTTATAGTTGTTTAAAAAGTTACTCTTTCCTGAGATTTAAAAGAAGGTTATTGTCAAGATAAATTTCTCTAAGAAATCTGCAAGTTTGTATAGTATTACACTATTAAATAAAATGTGTCAAGTGCTTAAAGCATCCAAATAATAAAATCCTGACAGTACTCTCACTAAATGGCAACTTCTCAAAGATAATAAGCTACTTGTCATATTTTTTGATGAAAGAGTATGAAAAATGTCCCGTTCAAGAAATGAATCTCTCAAGTCCTTTCACTTTTTTAATTTTAAAAAGTGCTAGTGGCAGAATCCATAAATCTACAGGATCATATGGGGCAGCTACCATACACAGTGGTCTGAAAAAAATTAGTATTGATGTAAATGGCCATGTCTTTATTGGCATGTAGGGAACATATTTATTCTTATAAGTGCAGAATTTTATCTCATGTCTTCATAATACCACAGGCTAGCCTTACGGAATGACATATTAATTTTTCATCTGTCATGAATATTTACTGATTTCCTGGAAGTCATAATGACAAGATATGGTTCCATAAATCATTATTTCCAATGGCTCCATTTTCAGTTGCACCACTGATAAAGTAACAAAAGCAACTAAGACAGTGCTAGAGACCAAAATAGCCTTTCACATTCAACACATTTACTTAAACCCCACCCAGGATCTGAACTTTCTGGAAGTTTATTAACTCTAGAGAGCATTGAAATATTATCTTTGTTTTTGATTCTTCATGTGACTTCCCATGTTGACACTCAGTGAGCAACCTGTCATGGCTTATAACCCAATTGAATTCTGTAACTGAAATTCGTGATTTCCTAAGGGGAAAAAAAAGACTTCAGGAGCAGAGGCCTCAATTTTCTTCAAGGCTGATGACCCAAGAATTGCAGAATAAAATATCTCAGAGAAATAAAATTCATGGGGAGAAGAACTACATAATAGAGCAAATAAATAACCTCAAAGTTACGGGATACATACAGGCAACCAGCAAGAAAATAGATCATAATACAAACTGGTCATCAAAGATATTCTTACACTTCATTTGTTCAAGAAATTTAGAAATTAATGGAGAGCATGTAAATAAGACTGAGGCAGAAATAAAAACTGAAATCTAACCAAATGGCAAGAATTTGTTCTCTTGTGTTGAAAAAAGGATTTCAAAAAAAAGAAATGAAAAATGGAGAGACGGGGGGGAAAAATCTAGGTATTATTCAAATTTTTTTTTCTTCCCCCTCACATCTGTTGTGTTTCAACTTAGAGCAGTTACCAAAACATCAAATCTTTTTCCAGGAAGACTCAATTCTTCTTGGAGAATAAGGTTTTTCATTCATTTTCAATTAATGGGATAATTAATGATCAGTTCAAAATTCTCATTTAGAAATAAGCAGGATTTTGCAATGAAGTAGTGAAATATATCAGTATGAGACATAAACATACTTCAGCATCCATTCAGCAAATGAAAACTCAAAAAGTTATACAGGCAGATCTTTAAATACCAAAAGCTTAATTGGAGTGCCCAGAAAACATGACTCTGCAATTTTACTGGTGGTGGGTGATCAAACAGAAGGAAGCAACTAAACCCAAGGAAGAGTGACTCTGGGCAAAGGAATAAGGAAGATATATTCTTGGTAAAGAAGGACATTTTATGCTACACTATGGCCAGTTGCTTTTCTAACTGATGAATATGAAAAGAGGACATTTGAGGTTAAGCATCATATGGGTACACTGGAAATACTCATATTCACAAGTGGAATGGAAAAAGATTGGAGCAACAGTTCACTTCTCTCTGAAGAGGAAAGAAGGGACAAAAAATTTTTTTGCTTGCTCACTGAGAGAGCAAGATACTTCATTTCTCTGACATGCTTAGTGCTAGACCATTTTTATAATGGATTTCTGAGATTTAAAGTTCCATTTTTGGTACAAGAAGAAATTCAGATAGTAACATTTTTCCTTAGGAAAAGAACTTCTTACATAAAAAATCCCTCAGGTTTGTTTGGGTTTTTTTAAATCAATTTAGATAGACACATGTAGAAATGCCATCTATTGTATGTAATTATATTATTCCTTTGCAAAGAGACATTAAAATGAAACAGTGACAAATGATCAAGGATTCTGCTTACTTACATTATTGTATTTCTATTGCATTTCTTACTTATTTATTTCTTATTAAAATTATTTTATTGCTGGTGCTGGACCACCATGGGCTTCCCCCTGACTTCAGTAATGATGCAAATAAGAACAGCTTCCTCTTCAAGGGTTTTAGCGTGCTTGATGGTTATGAGAAACTCCTGGCCTTATGAAGAGCATTGTTAGTGTTACTTGAATAAAAGGAACAGAAGACTTAAAGCAGACTACAGTGAATCAACTTGAACAACTGAAAAAAAACAGAAGTTACAAATTACCCCTAAATATGGTCCAAATGCAGGTCTTTGTATAAAAAAAAAAATCATTTAATTGCTCTTTTTAGCACAGAAGACTTTGGGGTATGCTGTCTAAACCAATTTAAATAGCAAGGGCCAATGCCTGTTACAGCAAATGTGCATCCTTTGGGCCAGAAATGATGCCTCATGCCTTTTCTGACATGCTGAGAGGACACTGTGTGTGAGGTGGTAGAGAAACTTCTGAGGGGGAATTATGTGTTCCACATAATTTCAGAGATTAGAAGGTTGAGCGACCAATAAGCACAGGAATCAATTGCTCTGCATGTCCTCCCTAAAACCACCCCTAGGTACGTGCTTCAGGAATGCAATGCACTATTATAGTGTGAAATTTATGTGCTGCTAAATCTGTTCTGACTTAGAGGAACACACAAAGGGTACTGCCACTATCACTTGGACAATGTTTCAAATGTTGCCTTTTCCAGTAAAAAATGGCTTATGAGGCCTCTGTGTGTGTGTGTGTGTGTGTAGGACAGGGGTCATTTGGCCTGGTTTTGGGCATAGAGATTGCAGCTCTGCATTAAATGTTTCCCACAGAACTCGCTCACAAGTTGCTGCTATTTGAGAGGTCGCTGGCATGCAACTTGGCACAGCAGATCTTTCAACTGTACTTTAAATTTTTGGTAGAAATCTGAGCCTATGTTAAGCACTATCAGAGAAGGTACAATTCAAGCAATCACATTCCTGGCGGTGCCCACCTGTCGTCAGTGCAATGACTGTGCCAGCATCTCTGCCAGCTGGTAATGGCACTCCAGAATTCACACTCACAGCCCAACTCAGACATGCTCCCTCTTCTACACGGTAACCACTCAGAAATGAAATGCATGCCCGTCTCTCGCTCTCCTTTTTTTATCTCTGCCTCATTTATCTCCATTTTAAGAGCCAATAATGAGATGAATTAAGTGGTGATGCCCTTTCATTTTTCCTCATTATTATTGCTGGCTATTTCAGCCCTACCCCTGCTGAAGAATCACTTCAGGGATGTAGCCATCTTGCAATTCCTCTTCATTAAACTGGAGGAAGTCAAAGTATGTAAAAACCACATTGTCCCTGTTGTGTCAGCAATCTGGATGAAGAATTTAATGGTTATAAATGGGCTGTCTCTTATAAAAATTTCTCATATGGGTAAAGGTAAAAACAACCTTACAGCATTGTACATGTTTTGCTTTTGTTCATCTTTTAAAATGCTGCCTAAAACATTGAGGTTTTTCCAGACTTACTGATGAAAACATCTTTATTTTCTTAATTATAAAATGTGATAAGGGGTAGTAACTTATTCAGCACAAGGAAGAACAAGAAATCCAAATTCATCTCTACATTTTTCTTACATTTGAATTCCATTTCTGTCTCCAGCACTTTTTTTCCCAGACATCATAAGAACTGCCTCACTCCACTACATGAGACTCACTCCACTACATTTCTGCTGACACTACAGTTAGACACAAGTATTCAAAGTGGAGTATTTTCCTGTGACAAAGATAGCGTTTCATCAAAAGAGATATTTTGGAAATAATGTCTGTTTGGAGAACATTTTCCAACAAGTCAGATGAAAAATAACATTTCAGCTTTTCAAAACAATGTTTTCAAATTCAAACCAGGGGTTTGATTCAATGTATCTTTTATTATTTTGAGCAGGTTGCAGCAAAGTGTTTAAAAATACCAAAAGTTGAAAAATAATACAGTGTCAAAACACATAATTTTTTTTTGCATTTGTTCAGTTCTGGTGTTTTCTATGGAAATTCCATCCCACATTCATAAATAAAAATTATTTTAAAGTAATTGGAACAAGGTATTTTCTGAGGAAAAAATTTCAGTACCTTCCTCTCACAATCAGAAGTAGTATAGTCATGTATCACTCTCCACTGGGAAGAAATACATGCTATTTTTAATATTAACTTTAAACCACAGCATGTTATTCTGCCAACATGAAAAGAAAATTCATGCTTGATATTCGGGCTCATAAAAATTATTTTGGTAATGTTCTAATACAATGAGAAAGGAATAAGTTCTGCAACTATTTATTCTGAAGTTTTTAAAGAAAAGTACAAAATGAAGAGGAATATAATAGAATCTAGCATCTATAATAATTGACCCAATTGAATGTTATGACATGTATTTGCATTTAAAGTGCCTTTGTGTCTGCCCCTGTGGATTTTTTCAAACAAAAAGAAAATGAAGAGGAAGAGATATAACTAAAAACAATATAAGGTGCTTCCTCCCTCCAAAGAGGTACCATGATCTTATTCACTGTATGAGTTGTAACAGGAACTGAGGTGCAGAGCTGGCAGTGAGAACTGCTTTGATGGTCCTGCTTTGCAACGCTAGTTGGGCAGTGGAGCTGTTGCCTCAGTCTACCTTGAAGAGGAGAATTTACTGATCCTGAAACTCCCTGTCTCCGTTGTTCCTCAGTAACTACTGTCTGTTATAATAAGCAGACACAGCCATCCATAGCCTTATAGGTCATGGCACAAGCCTTTATTGCCCTGCACAGAGAGCAGATTTTCTGTTCATTAGTGTCACCTTGAGAGAAAACAAGATGCTTGTTGTCATTACCAGAAAAGAGCAGAGCAACATGGCAAACCTGCATCCAGGTGGGTGCTGGAGTTCCACAAAGCTTGTGCCACTAAACCCTGCCATGTTCACCTAAACACGAGTAAATGGCACTGTCTAGACATGAAAACAGACAGAAAACAATTACACTTTCCTGAGAAGCATTTTGGAGACTGCACACTCTGGCACTTCCAGGAGTTACTGCTGACCCTGTCCTGACCCTCCACAATGCCTAATGGACACCCCTCACTTGAGTTTAAAATAATGTGTTCGTAAAATACTGTTCATTTTATTACTTCAGGATTCATACAGACTATCCTACCTTCCAGTATCTAACAGAAGCAAGAGAGATTAGAAAAGCAGTTTCATTCAAAGGAAGAAAAATAAATCCAACCATTACTACTTTTCATTAATCTGTACCATGATTGTAAATTATATGACTGTTAAATACAGTTTGTCAGTATAATCTGCTATTTCATACCAAACATTATTTGCATATTTTGATTTCTCATTTATAACCACTTATGGTCATTCTTCACTTTTATTTGAAGTGTAATTCATTTGAAAGTCTATAACATGGATAAGAATCTAGTTTGAAATATAGGCATACTTAAACTTTATAAATTGGGAGTAGAGCAGTAAAAAGAAATATCCAGCATTTTCTTCTTTTCTGAAGGTGGACTCCAAAAGCATGCAAAGAATTCATGTACTTCAGAGCAATAAATATAGTAATTTTCTCTGAAACTAAAGTGTTGTTAATGGCATTACATGGCAAGCAATGCTGAGGGCAATTTTACAAATGGCTGGCTATTTTAGGTTTATTTTTTAAGATGCTAAATCTAGGCAACAATATTAATCACTAGCACTGGTCACAATCATAAAGAAACACAGACCCGTTACTTCCTAGTCTAAATTAAGATAACTACATGCTCTTCAGAGCTAAAATGCAGCAGATACTAAACTCAGGATGAATAGAAGTTCCTCAGGCATCCATGTTTCCACCAGTAAAAAGAGGGGATAAAGCACACCAAAAAAAAACAACAAAAAAAAAACTTACCAATACTTAAACATCAATAGTTATAACTAATGACACCTACATGAGTCTTGATAAAGCTGGGCTCTTAATTCTCCAAAACACAGTTATGTGAAACTTTTCTTTCCTTAGCTTGCCTGCGAAACCACTTTCAGCCCACACTCCAAAATGAGGGCTGCACGTTGTGGGTTACACTCTTACACCTTATATGCCAGGTGGGCATCCCAAAATGTGTTACAGGTCAGACTTACACACTTCTTCCAGACTTAAGCAGAAGATATAGCCCTGATGCCTGATGTGTTGTATTGAGAAAGTTCTCAAGCTGAAGTTTCTAGCCAGCTTTAAGAAAGAAGTGCCAAAATGCTTACATTCTCAGCTCACTTTGAGATCGATTCCATATCTGTCCTATCCTACATAGATACTGTTTGCAGAAGAGCAGTTGTCAAACTGAAATTATTTCAATTCTCTTGCCATCAATTGAGATTGACATAATTTCAGTTAATGTTGGGATCCACAGCAAGCCTTTCAGATCTCTTACTACCTTGCAGTTAGTCTATTTACAGTAAATAAGAAGAAAGAAACCAACAGAGAACAGTTCACCTCTTTCAAAGATGCAATTAAAACCTGATGAGACAGATTAGTTTATAAAGGCACCTATTTTCTTCAATTATAATGAAAAGCTGTCTGACTATCTTGAATCAAGATTATTCAATTTCAGGTGACTTAAAATAGATGAAAGAAGGACCCATTGATGGTTTGATTTCAAACTTCTGCTGGGCATTGCAATACTTCATTATAAAGTGGTACCTGGCAGCTCTGACAAATATATATGATCAAAGCGAGTACAAGCTGCACTTCAAAACACCAGACTGCACTCATCTTAGCAACTCTATGTCTGCTTCAGCTGAGTTTAACATGCACTGTTTCTGAACATCCTTGTAGAAACCTATATGTAGGTGAAGAAAGCATTCACACATGTTCCCACAGTTGCCTGTCCCTGTTAGCAAAATCTGTCATCACCTTCACAGTAGCAGGGAAATTGCATAGCAAAATACCCATGGAGGATATTTTATAGACATTTCAAGTTCTCTTTTAGATGTTCAGCTGTTTGTGTGCTGCTGAACCTCCTTTCTGAAAGGCTTGCAATGAACTAGAGTGGGTTTGCAACAGTAAATAAATAAATAACTTCGCTCATTTAATGCAGAATTTAGCCCCACCATCCCGAAAATTTTGCCACTATGTTTTTCTATATCCTATCAGAAAACAAAGAACAGAAGAGTATTCAGCCACAGGCAATAAAAACTTCTGAAAAGGTTTTTATGTATGATAAAAAGATACTTCACGTGCAGTTTAAGGTTATTACAGTTTAATATTGGATACAATATTTTGAGCAGAGTGCTTGCCAGGATGAGCAATCCATTAAAAGAACTAGCTTTGCAAACTGAAATTCAGTTTTAAAGGCTGCAAGTTGCTGATGGAAATCAAAATTAAGTAAAAGAGCTTGACTCACAAGTTCAGATTACTGTAGCATGTTTATTTAATTTCTTCAGCAGGTGCTGTGCTTATGCTTTTAGCTTTCTTCAGACAAAGCACCTGCTTATGAAATGAAATAAATACAATGTGTCAGTAGCATGAGAGAAGCAAGCCTTTACTTCACTGGACCTTAACCAACATGAAGAGATAAGACTTACAATTTGAAGGTTTCTTGTTTCTTTGCACCATGATAGGTTTAGACACCATGATAACATCTTCCCATTCCATGGCCCTTGGTGCTGATTTAGGAAATTATGCATTCCCATTTCTTCTGGACAGGTGGTAAAAAAGTTAGGGTCAAGTCCCAGAATAAGTGAACGCTCTGCTGATGGGTAAAGTTAAGAAATAAACATTTCCTGAAAACAGAATGCCCAAGTGTCTGAGGTTAGATCAGGCTAAACATTTGACCTCCCATGCAATATGGGCAGATTGCCTGATGCAGTGAAAATGAAGGGAGGGGACATTCCATAAACCTATAATTGATTTTGCTTAGGAAAATGTTGACATATTGAGTTCCCCTCCTTCTAGATGATCTTTAGAGTCAAACCATTCTTTCTCCACCAAGGAGAAGCTGTATAGCACTGTTGAAGGTCTATGCCAAAGATTAGCTTGAGTAAATCCTACTTCAGACTAAGCTAAAATTACTGCCTAACTGCACTTTCTAAATCTATTTAAAGTCAAGAGTGGACCATGACACATTATAGGAATGCTTGAGGTTCTCCAAACCATTTTCCAAGATTACCATGAGATAGCATGGGAGAAAGCACACCAACACATTAATACACTCCTCTCCTCCTAAATAGAAAATGATCTCTAGGGTGCTTCATTCAGTAAGAAACCTATATAATGTGAAGGAATTCCCATAGCCATCAAAAAAAGTGGAATTTAGAGCACACAAAATATCACAGAGTACCATGTGAAACTCTTTGAATATTTTATATAGATCAAAAGAAAGTAGACACAGAGCCAGGCACAAACAGCAGGGACATCAGGGTTTGGTTGCTCTGCCTGGGGATGTCCATGACCTGCCTGTGCCCAGCACCACTGGTTCCATCCAGACCTGGTACCAATGCACACTCCCCATCATTTCCCAAAACTCTGCAGGCAGGGAGCCTGTGGCATCTCTACAGAAAGGAGCTTGTGGATTAGGCTGAGCATGAGGGAGGGAAGGAAAGGTGTTTCCATAAATGTTTGCTATCTTTGTAGTCTTTTTGTGTTGTTTTTTTCTTCTCTCTCAATACACAAATCAGTAATTAAAACTTGGTGTTAACTGACAATAGATTAAATTGTGAGTTCCCCAAAGTGAACTGTCTGTTCACTTTGTCTGTCTTCTTTTCCTGAAAGCCACCCTGTAAACAGAATTTAATCACATGGAAATAATGGGTTTTCAAGATGCAAACATCAAACACTTCCTTATGAAGTATATATACTTCAGCTAGCAACTGCACACGTAAATTCTTATTTTGACTAGAATGAAAGGAAGGATATTCAGCAGCCCTCTACATGGATTTTCCCCCCTCAGATGAATGATTCAGAAATATATTAATTTTCGTATGTCATTTAGTGTACAGTCATTTATTCTTTGACACTCAGTGTTCAGTATAAGCACTATTAAAGTAAACTACATTAATTATGTAAATGTAGTTATCAATGGCCCTTGAAATGACAAGAATTAAGCATTTTACCAAGATTCTGGAAAGGTAGGGCCCATTTATTTAAATTCATTGCTACATACTTAACATAAACAAGATCAGATCTTAAGAGGAGTCTCTGGGTATTGACCTAACATAACTATTGATACTAATTTAAACAAAAATCTCAAATGTATATAAAATAAAATGGCTAGGATTTTAATTTAATAAAGTGTGTCTTTTTACCATTTCCTTTTTCAGGTCAAGAGATGAGAGCATGAACCAAGGTAGATGGGTGGATTATGTGCATATTTTTTCTAGACCACAGTCATTTTTCAAAGATTTTTTGTGAATCACTATGTATCATTATGATTAAACTTTTCAAGTACCGACTACAAAAGTGACACAGATCATTAGACCAACATATAAATGACTTGTCATGACCTTCTTAACAGTAAGAGGATCTTTAGCCTATGGAGCATGTCCTCAAATGTCAAGTGCAGTTCATTTCTCATTCACAGTAGCAAGAGTTCTGACATTGTGTAAATAGATGCAAGGTAATTGCTTACCATAGTGATTATAAATGTTTGAACCAACAGACTGTAACAATTCCCAGTCTTCATACCTAAATATACATGATATTTAGGTAAAAGTAAAAAGTGATTTTTGAATTCTGTAATTACAGTACTGTAGTGCATACTGGTGCACTGAGATGCAGGTGAACTAGAAACAGAGATATGCAATTAACAGAGCCATTAATCCTTACATATCTTATCTTACATTCAGGGATAAAGAAACACCAAATAATTCAAAACACTTCACCCTTGCCAATAAGTGCTAGGAAGACCAAACATTCTATACATGAGGACAGCAGTATTCCACACACTTAGCAACATTCCTACTTTAATAATATCATAACAGTAAAGATGTTAAAAATATTTATTTTATTCATTGTAATAAGAATAAGGAACTTGCACATGTATTTTATGTTCACAAATCTATCTGGAAACTGTGACTGTAACAGAAATGAAAGGCACAACACTTAAGATATGATATTTACACATAATATGAATATTTACTTGTAATTCATCCAGGACAATAATCATACCTTTTAAATCTTGTGCAGTATACTCCATTAATAAACTATGCAATGGTTCTCAGAAATGCTACAATTAGGAAGTAGCACACTTGGCCAAAGACAGTCGTATTTAAGTCAATTTTTTTTTTTTAAATCACAGATAAAGAGATATTTTCCTTCTGAGTATGCTGTGGTGGCATCTGGATATTACCACCTTCTTTACAGAACACTACAGGGAAATAGTAACAATGCCTTTGCACTTGATGATAGAGAAAACTAAGAATTTAGAAAATTAAACGGTTAATACTCAGTGTGCTGAACCCAGCATCAGATAAATACACAAATGTAAGACAGGGATCAGCTGTCTAGATTCTAACGTGAATTACTTAGATAGGGTTACAGTGAGCACCAATCTGAACAATACCAGCTGATATTGTATGGCTGCAAGATCATCTATGAGACTTGGTGGTCATCTTCAATACATGTTATTCCTGAGCTAGAGAACTGGACAAGTTTGCACAGTATTTAAGGAAAGATGTCAAACAGATGAACAGACACCAGCATATAGCAACAAGAGTTATCCTGAAAATTTTGCCTGTTAGAAATGGCTGAAAGAGTGCTGTTTAATTTAGAGAAGGAAAGACTGAAGGAAGATATAGATATATAGATAGGTAGATAGATTAGATAGATAGATAGATAGATAGTTAGATAGATAGATAGATAGATAGATAATGAATCTGAGCCTGCAGCAAGAGAGATGCACTTTAGATGCTGGGAAAAACTTTGCAAGAGTTAGGATGGTGTAGCACTAGAATGTGATGCCTGGAGAGGTTGTAGACTCATTAAAAGATTTCAGTCAGATAAACAGAAAATTGTAAGATATGATATAGCTGATCTTGCCTAAAGTAGATAACTTCTCCAAGCCCTTTCCCTCACAGTTTCTTGTGTTTTTTGATAATACCACATGCAAGTTTAATACTGCTCCACAAGCTGGGTTCTTGAAATATTTTTCTTTCAGGGAAAACACTGTATAAAAATGGTAATATTTCTAAACTGTAGCTCCCTGATTTCTGTCTGATCTTCTAGCTGTCTCTATTCTAGTGTATAAAATTAGTTAGACACATTATTTGCAGATGGTGAGGAAAAGTGGCGTATGTGTTCAGCAGGTATTTGTACAGCTAAATTCTCTGACTTACTCAAAGAAGATCTCTGTACACATGAAGACTGCTGGCCCTCGGGACGCCCTAACCAGACTTCTGGAGACGGCTTCAGCTAGTACTGGTCAGTACTGGTCAGCTCTGTGTCAGGGACATGCCAGCAGTAAGTACATAGAACAGAACAGTGCTCAAGCCACAGCATGACTTTGGTTTGCGTATTTGAAAAGGTCCAAGTCCACCTGGCCTAAAAATTGAAGCTTGGAAAACGTTCCAAATCACTGGAGATGCCTTCTTATCAGGAGGAAATATCAAATGCTATAGTTAGTGTATCAAGTGCAGAGCTACAAAGTCTCCATGGGTCACATAACAGCTTTGATCATGTTACATTAGATGGAATGATGAGAAATGTGCTACGCTTCAGCAGTTTAAGAGACTCAAAAAATGCAAAAAGATTGTTTAAAGTAGTATTTTCTTGTCCATCAGCCAGCCTTTCCTGGTTGAAGTTGCAGCTTGCAGGGGCTGAACTAACTTACAGAGTTTCTGCTTTTCTTTACTCTATTTGTGTATCAAGCACTCAACATACAGTGTTATAGTAAGAAAGGATGTAGTGATTTCTGAAGTTTGTTTCAAATTATTCCAAGGAACCTGTCCTGATTTTTCCAAGCTCATACAAACCTTAAAAGGAAATTAAGATTATATTCTTTTTTACCTCGAAGCTACAACTCTGCACGTGAATGACATAAAACTTTCTTAATCATTCAAATTACCCAGTTAGATGTTCACTGCTGTTCATTTTTGTCTTTTAAATACTCCAAGGTGTCAGTGACTCAATATTTTTGATTATTTTAAAGTAGTTTTCTTTGCTGTCTAAAAGAACCACGGGCTTAGTAATAAAGAACAAATTCAATATAAAAAATTGTATGTTCAAAGTGGATACAAATCTGTTTAAAGAAGATGGAAATAAACCCTGTTACTGTAAAGTTTATAATCAACTACATTTTCATGAAGTTAAAACAAAATCTTGAGGATTATATACTTGTTTTCTCTCAACATGCTCCCTTCTGTTTTCATCAGTGAAACATTTTTGTTATTGTTTGTCACTGAAATTCCTCTTCTGACAGGATATAATAACAAGATAACCTATAAAGAATTCTGTTTGCATTTGGGAAAAAGTTTATGTCTAAGAAACACTGAGTTTATCAGTGACAGTACTATTGTCATAATCATAGTTTAGGTGACTTTATTCCATTACATATTTTTTAATTGGAGTGCTATTCATTAGTGGCTGAAACAGCATGCTGACGTGATTAAGAAAAATTTATAAAAAATATAATTATTCTTGTTCTGCGTAAATAAAATCCTTTTTTTAAAAAATCCAATTTCTAAACCATATTGAGCTATTGGTATCCAGATTGTTTCATTTTTGCTAAGGAATACATTTTCATTTAAAGTCTAAAGCAAATTTTTTACCTTTTGCGATGAAAGTAGGCCACCAAGCACAACTGCAATAGAAGGGGTTTATTTTTCAAATAAATAGATCTGAGCTAAAACTGCAAGTTTCAGGTGTCATTGAACCAGCCACTGTTATTTGCTTCTCTGAACAGGAATACATGCCCTAGAAAAATGATATAAGCAGAAAAGCAGTAAAATATCTTGCTACAAGCCTCAAAACCAATTCTGAGGTTAGTTTTTGCTTGTAAAAATCAAAGTAAGGCAAATGTTGAGAGATTAATGGAATAACAGTTGTTTAAAAATGAACGGCTTTTAAGCAGCTGCTTGCTCAATTCATACGTTGGTTTAACTCTGACAAAATAGATAATAAAATACTTTGCTCCATATTCACAGAAATATATAGCAAATTAAGTCCTAGAATTTGTGTTACTCAAGGAATTAACAAAGAAAATAATTTCAAATTAAATCTGTGAATAAACAGATAAGCAATTTATTACAAACTCTTCAACTGATGAAAGTTTTGATTAACTGTAAAGCAAAAGATTTTACACTAAAAAAAGTTGAACTTCCTGGTGTTTTTGGAACTTAAAGTAGAGCAAATCTTTTATATTGGAACTGTCTTCCATCACAGGATTTCTGCTTCTGCTGAGCTGTGAACAAATAGAGAGGTGCCAGATATCCTTGGAAAATTTTTGAGTTATAGAGATGAAGTAGTAAGGTGATAAGCATCTTCTAAAAATGTGGGGGTTTTTTGCTTTTCAGCAACAGATTAGCAAAGTATAAGCAAAAAAATCAGCTAAGAAAGGTTAGTAGGAAGCTTGTGTGGAAACTCAGCACCTTGTAGAAACAAACCTTATGGGTTTTTTTGCCATTGACCTGTTTTTGAGACCATAGTAAAATGTTTGTTTTGTTTTTCAGCAGGGAGCTTTAAACAGAAATAAATAGATGCATAAAAGTTCTTTAAATCAATTTAACATTATAATTGGGGATTTGAATGTTGCAAGATAAATGCTGAATAATTTAAGGAAAAAGAATCTGTGAAAGAATAAGTGTATAGCAAATCATAGTTTGAGCAAATAGGAAACAATTTATTGGTTCAAGGAGACAGGTAAATTAATGCTCCAATTATTATGTTTGCAGAATTCCTTGGTGGGTAGTTCTTCTCATTGTTAGACAACCCAAAATAATTCAGTTTTGCAGAGTAAGTTTTCTAAATAACTCGTGGGAATTTAGCCATAACACTAAATAAGGCTAATGGGAACCTTACAACTGATCTCTCTTCAATAGGATATTAAAGGTATTTAACTCTGAGAAAGATTTTAGAGGCGTTTAGACCATGTCTTCAGAGTATGTGGACTGTAATGTAAGGATGCCAATCTACCCTTGGGCACATATTCACACATTGGCAGAGAATGGTGATTTGTTTATCCAACTGTTGTCTCTCAGCTTCAGTCAAAGGGAAAGTTCACGTTATCTGGAAATAAACGTGCCTTTTTCCATTATGCTTCCAGCTTTGCCTAAAATTTTAAAAACTGTAAAACTTTTTTATTAACACATCTCATTTTATTTAGGCAAAAAACTTTAGCATATTGGGACTTCCAAAAGATTCCTCAGCATGTCAGCAGTGATAACAAAACTGTTATGAGGAATGTTTTTAATGCAAACCTAGAATATTTCTTCCATACACACAAATCCCAGATTGATTTATTCTTCAGTATAAAAATACTTTTATCAGCCATGATAAAAACAACACATAGAAGTAGTCAAATTCATTTTAGAGAAAACAAAAACACAGCAGAAGTCCTCAAGATTAGAAGAAATAATATTATAAGATTCCAAGACACTTTCAATATTTACTGCACAGAGATACATAAAGCAAGAAGATTCATAAAGTCCTCAATATTCAGAAGTATGTGCAGTCTTGAAAATAAAAGGGATGTCATCACTTTCTACTGTTCCACATTAAGCCCATCCTTCCTATCCTCTTTCATTAAAGGGAGTCTGTCTCACAGGTCATATCAACCACATTGTTCCAACAAGAGAGAATATGACGATATTTATCTTAGATCAGTTCAGATGTAAACAGCTAAGAAATCCCCAAAACAAACAAAACAACCTAAAACTTGAAAAAATGCAATAGTAAAGCCAACAAGCAAAATACTTATATTCATATCATTGGCTGTCTGATTTTTCTTATGACTTTGCTTATATCTGCACTGAATATTTCTGCTAACCAAAGCAACCCTCAGAGCAAACTGACTTTAGACTCTGTAAGTCCATCTGGAATGCATCCCTCAAGTAACAGGCTTTGCCATCTTCACTTTTTCCAAATGGGCCTATGTTGCTCTCCCTTGGAGGGGTACCTGTAAATCTTCTTTCTCTAAGAGACAATGTCCAAAATCAGCCCCTTTTAAACAGGCTTGTCAAAAATTGTGTATCACAGAGCACAAGGAAGTTGCAAGAGAGGCCCAACATGCACTTTTCCCTTCCTTACACCTTATTCCTCAACAGCTTTTGGCAGTTACACCCAGCACAGCTGAACCTGGTTTTGCTGGAAGACACATGCTGTGCTGTGTTGCTTTCTAATAGAGAACTCATAATCCATTCACCCCTGACCATTCCCGCATAGCTACTATTTGTTAGAAACACATACTGGCAGAAATGAGAATAACATAAAAACAACTGTGGTTTTTTTTTTCCTTTTACAACTAGCTTTGGCAATTTAAGGCTTGTTAGGGTATGGAGACTACACAAGGATTATACCCCTATGCAACATGGGCTTTTTTTCCATTTTTTCCCATTAAAACCTTGACAATTCTTTGACACCACTCTTGTGGTCTATTCATCCCTTCTCCACCTCTTGCACAAATACACAGACACACAGAGCCTGATTTGAATTTCCTCAATGCTTTGAGGAAAGCAAACAGTGAATGGAGGTGAGCTCATGGTACATGGAACTAAACAGGATGCATATAAGTTGCCCCTTATACTCAGTAATGGATGTTTACAGCAACCCAGGGGCGACAACTTTACCAGCAATATAAATTCTTGGAATGTAAGCTACTGTTTCATCTTCTAACAAAACATATTTGATTTATAAAATTGCTGAATTGTTCCCAGCAATGATTTTCAGAGAGACTGAGAATCCTGTTTATAGCCAGCAGTAAGTGTTACAGGGGACTCCTGACTGAGTGGAATGAAGTGATAGGTTGTGTCTTGGAACCACCAAACCATGTATCTTTCACTGTATTTGTGTTTTTCTGACTACAAAGCAATGGACTAAGCGAGAGGCATAAATATTCCTATCATAGAGAAACAGAAAAAATGAGAGGTCGACTGGTCACAAATCAATGCTCCCAGAGACAAACAATTGCTGTAGAGGTGCACATTGTATTAATGAAGATTGAATATTGATTTAGTTAATAACAGTGTTCCAGTAAACTTTCATAAGCATCAGTGACCCTGGTTTGTGAACTCTTCCATGAAGGCAGATCCCATTATTTCTATGGATTCCTGTTCATTTATAGAGGGCTTCTTCTATAAAAAGTATTTTAAAAGAGTAAGGATAACTAACAACAGAAAAGTTTTGAATAGTTACCATATGAACTTTATCAGACTATTAAGCTTTACTTCTCCCCACAGCTTCTAGGAATCTACAAATCTCAACCTATTCAAAGTACAATGCTGAATTTGTAAGGATAAAAGACTGATATTTCAGATATTTCCCTGAAAATTCTTTGGAAGCTGGTTGCTTTTTCTGCTTGCATAGTCATAGTTCATAACTTCACCTTTTCAAGACAGTCTGTATTCTATTTCACACACCATTTGAATTCATAAAAAAATAAATTAGACTAGAAATAGTGGAGATTTGGACTTCGTTGTCGTGGGTTTTTTTCCTCTAGTATGAAAATGAGGAGTCTCTTAAAATTCCTTCAAGTATACTGAGAAAGGAAAGAAAGGCTGCAGTATTAGCATCTTTATAAATATTGCTAAAATATGGTTGATTTTTGATCATTAAAATTAAAATAATATTGTCCGTGAAGTCTTCTAAATAAAGCCAGCTGAATGAAGAGGTCTCAAATATAAATCTCAAAATTACAGTCCAACTATTCTGTTATGAACACCTGTTGCAATTTTAAATACTAAAAATCAGAATAAAAAACTCAAAACAAAATCTTTTTATTTATGGTGACTTTTGATAATATTTAAGGTTTTTAGACTATAAATGCATATATAATGGTCTGAATGTTTTTGAAATCTTGCTATATTATCAATCCCACCCTTTCCTTCCAAGTATCCACTTCTAATCATCAAAGAATGTTTTTGCTTCTATTCAAGCAGACCAGGTGTATGGAAAATTCAGTTTGCCCAAACTGTCAACAGACTATTTACCAACATGTTTATGGTGCTTCTAATTAACTCACACAGAATTATTTATCTTTTATTCAGTACAAAAGATTGGATTCAGCATTCAGCACAAAAAATCAGATTCAGCATTCAGCTAGAAATATAGGTATCTACAGGTGAGGTAGATATTAAAGATTCAATTAAGATCAAAGGCAATTATAGCATATTCAGCAGACCAGACAGGCACAATTGTGTTACTTAAACATGAACAATGGCATGTTGTCACATCTGACATGCTTTAGGGCATACAAGACATAGGAATCACAAGGTAAGACACTGGATCAAGGTGTGACCTGTGCCCCCAGGTCTGGACAAGCAGCAACCAGGGTAGGTACTGCAAATTGCCTATCTCCAGTGTCACCAGCCAGCTCCAATGAGGCAAAGGAATCAATGTCCATTGCATCTTCAGTCCAGAGGGACAGATTTTTTCCTGGTACTGTTTTTTAAGTTTATATGTATTGAGTCAACCCTGTAATACTTCAGAACTACAACTCTGTCCAGTGAATCTTGAAATCTGTTAAATTTGCATTATTTAGTCCTGTTTTCTGCATAGTCACAGGTGGATAATCCAAAGGCCAAACCAGAGCTTCTACTCCACATTTCAGCTGAGAGCAGCACAGGACATACCCAAGTTCACACTCTGGGACATAAATTCCCCTGGACAGAGTGTTATCAGCAGGGTCACATCACCTTCCTTCTCCCACAAAGCCAGGAATCTCCCACCATTGTGTTACTGGGCTCCTGAAGGGGAACTTGAAGGACAAGTAATGCCCCATTGAAAGCATGTCTTAATATGTAGGGAGAAAAGAGTCTCATCCTGCTTCTGAATCCAAATAAACCTTGAATCCCTCCGCAGTTCATCTAAAAGTGGCAGATACATCCAAAAAAACACCCTAAAAGTGAGTTGACTTCAAATGTAAATCAGTCTCTTTAAGATGGCTGTATCTCTTCAGTGGTTCCAATGAAGATTTCACAGTCAGGTCCTCATTTATTGCTTTCAGCTAGGTAGGATAAATTTAACCCTCTTGACTAAAAGAAAATCAAAGATAATAAAGGATAATTAAGTTTTCATATTTCTCCTCCCCCAAGCCTGCTTGAATCTTATTTTCGAGGTGCCTGTTAGCATATTTTGATGGAGACTAAGTTTCTGACAGACACCTGTCTAGTTTTGAGACAGCCTTCTCATCTTCACATGAATGAAAGCTAAGTAAACTGACACAGAATAAGTTGTCAGTCTCCTGAAAAAGTGTGTTTTGCCCATAAGCCCCAGAAGACTCTTGTGATGATTCTTCTAAGAGAATTTCAATTCTATAGCAAATAAATATTTTTACCCATAAAACCATGTATTTGGGGGGTTGTCTCATCACAGGAAAAATACTCCAGTGAAATATGCCATCTCTATTAATTTTTTTTAAACTAAGTCATTTTGCACAGAAGATTTCTTTGTAATACCAAAGTACCTACACATATATTTGCTCTGACTTCAAATATGGAATTTTCTAAAATTGTTCTTCAGAGACCAGTCTAACAGATTTTACCCAGATGATTGATACTTGTCCCTATATACATACAGCAAAGTAGACATTAAACTGTTCTTTATAGAGTACCCCAAAGCTATTAGTTAAATGCAATATTTTGAAAAGTATTTTGATGCTGTGATATGTTGGAAAGGTTTTCCCTCCAAAAAGGTTTTAGTGATAAGAGTTGTACATAAAGATGAAAGAAGAAAACAACTAAAAATGTTTATATATGCCCAAGATACGTTTTTATTTGAAGATTTAGAAAGAATGCATTGAACTTTTAATATAGCATGAGGGAGGTTTTATTTTTCCTTCAGAAAAGAGTTTTTGAGGTTAGTCTATTAATACACAGACAAACTAATTCTTTCTGATTATAGCATGGAATTTAGTGTATTTGTACCAGGAATAAGGTTGTCTGGTTTTGCTATTTTGGGTGAAGCAAACTAGAAAAATGAAGAGGGAAACTGGTGGGACATTGGTTTTGAAATGTTCTGTAATTAACAGCTCAATAACTGTGTATATCCCTGACCTTTCTATTTTTTCTCTTTTTTTTTTGTGAAATGAGGTTATTATTTACACATATACAATTTTGTGTACCTAATATTGTCAAGAAAAATATCTTCCAGTCCACTGGCTTTATAGATATTAGGGAAATATCTCCCTGAAAGATTTCATGTTGTTTAGAAGGTATCATTTCATATCAAGTAAGTACAGATGTGCTATTTTTAAATTACTTTGATGTTTTCCTGGAAATCTAAGTACTATCATTACAAAAGGATTTTATTCTTCAGCCAAAACACAGCTTTGTATTGTAGTATCTTGCTTTGCTGTTATTTACAAAATATGTGCACTAGTATATGTGAGTCTCTTAAATATATTTTTTTTAAATGCTCATACAGAGATTTTGGTAAAAAAGAAAAAGGGAAATGCCACGTACCATGAAAAAATTAAATTAACAGGATCATCTTCTTTTTGGAAGCAGGAAAAAATTGAAGAATTTTCATTTCATTTAATGACTTAGCAAATATGTTACCTGTCAGTGGGGTACATTATTTAAGATACTAAATAAAATTATTAAACATGTCAAAATTGAGAAGGTACAATTTTTTCTAACAGCATTGTACCAACAAAACTAACTAAAAAAAATTTTTATTAGGTTTGAAATACTGTGCTCCTCAAGTAGCTCCTAAAGTTTGGTCTCTCTGCTTGTAAGAACATTATTTAAAAGGCTTGAAGGAGCTCCAGCAGGAAAAGAAATGGACCAAGCAGATAGCACAAGGGATATTCTGCAACACTAGAACTAAAACATAATTTCTCCTGTCATCAGTACAGAATGAAGGACAGAAGGAACATTCTGCAGGCACTAAAATGTTTTCTCATCCCTGTGTGTATGTGACTTCCAAGTTATCCATCTGTACATTGCTGTAGTATTAGTAAAGGCAGACAGCAGTAGCTCCAGCACAATGCATGAAGTTAAATATCTCAGACAGAGAGGGGATCATATCTTTCTCAAGAGCACGTACACCTGGGTATTTAGTAAACTCATGAATCTGTGTTACATATCTGATGTTCAGTGACCAAACTGCTGTAGTCTTTCAAAGTGTGCAATTCTTAGGAATGACTGGAGAAGCCAAATATTTCTTTTTAATAACCCACCATACTTCTTATCCATAGGCCAGGCAGGAGTGAGAGCATACCCTGCTGAACACTAAACACAGTACAACCTCCTCACTTCAAATGGTTGATAGTCTTACAAAACACATGACAGAAAGTAAAAGAAGTACAGTACACAAGCAGCGCAATCTCCACTACCATTAGTCCCTTATTATTAAAACCTAATAACGTATCCAAGGCCAGGAGGAGGAAGCAGGGTTGGCATAAACAGACAGTCAGAATACAGAAAAATCTGTCACATGGCATCAAAGGTCCCTGCTTCAACTGTTTCAGTTCCTCTGCCCCCCTAGATGGGCTCTCTCCCAAAGCTACATGTGTGTATCCTCTAATACCTCTGCTGTGAATAGAAGGGAAATGACCCCAAGTCTATTAATTTCTTCAATCTTTAGAGTACCAGGCCCCATTTAATTTATTTTTGCTTCTTTTCAGAATATTTTCTTGTTGGATGAATCATACCTGAATGCATGATACCTCATGAATTGTGATTAGAACTATCATTACAAGCATGACTGAACACTTGCTGCCAAGTAGACTTGCCTTGACTTGCAAATTCCTTATACAGGGAGGAGAGAGGAAAAAAAAAAACAAACAGGACTATTTACCATTTAAGAAATAACAAAAATAAGCAAGATTGTATGTTTTTGTCTAACATGACCTTCATTTTGTTTAGCTGAAACTGACCTCTGATTGTTTCAAAAAGTGTCCCTGGTTCACAATAGATTAATTATTGATAGATTTTACAAATAACAGGTCTGTATTCACTTTATCCATTCTTCATATTTTTCAGAAAAATTTAAAAAAATAAAAGCCAAATGGTTGTCATTTATTCCTGTGCTTGGAGGCACCTTCAGAGAATTCCAACAGCTCATTGTGGTGGGACTTCCCTTTCCAGAGGCTATGCTGAGCAACTGTTTCCAGAACACTGCCCTTATTCTTTTCTGCACTATGGATGCTACCATGTTACGAGGGAAGGAATTTGAATTTGCAAATAGCTTCACCTGGGGAAAAAGTAAAAAAGAACAGATGAAAGTTAATTGGGATCACTCATGCTCAACAAATTTTATTTATAAATATGCAAAGCTGGTCAGTTTAAACTTCCATGGAAATTACTTATGAAAGACAGTGGCAATTACAGACTGAGATGCTGGACTAGTCCAAAAACAAGGTTTCCTCATTTCTTCCAACAATCATGTTTCAATCACATTTTAAAATTACATAAATGGACACAGAGATTATCAAACCCCCTTAGTAGTGTTTTAAATGCTGTTTAAAATGAAACTAACAAAAAAAGTCTCGGGAAAACCAAACAATGGGAAAATTCCCTTAAAATATTTTGCTAGAGACATTAATTTATAATTATAGCAGAGGATAACTGTGCCTAAAGAAGTTTTATTATCATGGCAACTATGAATGTTATCACTTCAAATCCATTGCAACATCATTAGGTCAGTGTTCTAATTTCTAGAGACAAACTTTAAAAAAAAAAAAATCCCAAAAAACAGAAAACCAAGTGACAACTAAGTGCAGTGAAACTCATTTTTTTTTCTTTTACATTTCCTCCATGACATTTCTCCTTTTACAACAATTACCTTGTTTAGATATCCCTAACTGTGTATTTTCCAGCATTGCTGTGAGATTGTTGCCAGAGAGGCAGCTGGAAACAATGTCTTTAACAGTCTCATTCCAGGTTTGATCTTGCCAGCATGGCAAAGAACAGGATGTAAGATTGTAAATCTGCAGGAGGAAAGCTGCAAGTATCATTCAACACCAGGAAGACAGAAAAATTTTTCTGCCTTTACTTTTTTCCCCTCTCTGCTTTGTATACCTTCATATTGGTGTCTATAACAAAAAAAAAATGATGCTGACAAGTGCAGCAATGGTAACACATTCAGTCCACTAAAGCTTTTTGTCTTTCAGAGAAAAGGAAGAAAAAGCCTCTGCACACAATAGTATCTCAAAAACTGTAATAATAGGTTTCTCTGATAAACAGTATTGCCATGTAAAGAGCTGGCACAGCTAAACCAGTGAGAATTAGAAATGCTGTTGAAAGGACAGCCTTATTTTACACTCTACACTTCAAAGCAGAAGATTTAAGTATGCGACTAAACATCATTTGCAAAGGGAGTAAGTAGAGGAAGTTTGACCTGCTGAGTTAGACAAGCTACCACAATCTGGGTTAACCTTTAAAAATAGTTTAACCAAGAGAGACATTCTAGTAGCTTTTCCACTCTCTTTTGTTTTCTATTGACAGTAATGCAATAAAGTTGATTTCAGCTCACATCTCTGGGCATTTGTATTGGGTTTGCATGGCCAAGCTTTGGTGGCAAGGAAGATTACATGAGTGGCTTCTGTGTGAAGCAAACCCAACACAGCATTATAACTCAAGGATTCATCACCATCTTTCAGTACCTTATCAGAAAGGACACTGCAGCTGGAACACACAAAAATGATTAACTTTGCTGGTCTGAAATCTCCACTGGGACAAACTCACCTCCAGCAATCATTTGAAAAATGCACTTCAGCATTGTCTGATCTAAAGCTACCTAAGCAGTCCATAAATATTTCCTACTCTTGGCTGCATCCTGAGGAACACTGTGATTTTACAGCCTTGCTTTCCTCTTCAAGTTCAAACATAGTGCAATGCCTAATGGACATTATCTCTGGAACAGCTACCTTCACATAGTATCTTTTCATCAGTTTCCCTCAGATAAGTCCCACAGAGCTTAAATTTACACTCATCAATTGTTGTAGACCATTAAAATCTTTGATCATTAACTTGTTGCCTCCAGAGATTCTATTGAACTGTTTTTCAAGTGCTGGAACTTACCCTCCAGGCCTGTAAAACCAGAAGCCTCTGCTGAGGATAGAACACTGCCAGACACTGAAGGTTTCAGTTGTTTAACTTACTGCCTCAGCTGACAGTGCTTGCCACTAGGCATTCTGATTAGGTCAAGTAAGCAAGAAATCACAGCAAAATAATCTCACTCTCAAGAATAAACCCTCTCTTTTCTTTCCTTTAGCAGAAAGAAAAGGTCTGAGCCCTGTGATAATGGGACCCTTCCCTTATTTTTGGTTGTTACTTTCCCATTTTGTTATCAAGAAATTAGTCTTTAGTTTGAAAGTAATTCTGGGAAGAATAAATGTCTTCTATTGTGACAACAAACATGGAGGAAAACAGAGAGGCAAGCTTTCGGACTCAAGAATACCTCAGTGTTCATCATATCTGAAAAGTGAAAAAAAAGAGTAATTGTTCCAAGTGAAATGAAACTATGTTAATCAAATAAATTATTTGATCAAAAACAGAAAGGTAAGTAGCTGTTAGCTCATATGAAGCAGAGGCAGAAAAGGGGTTTTAGCATCAGTATTAGAGGAACAGTGTAGCTGGAAAACTGTGCAGGTCATTAAACCAATGTCTTTATTGGGTCTATTCTTTTTGGCTGCAAGTAGAGTTAAGAATATTGGTCTGTGGGTTCATCTTTTGAAGGTAGTCTGTAGGACTTCTGAGAGGATCAGGAATGAGCAGACAGAAACAAAACAAAAATATTGTCCTACTGTTGAGTGACTATTTCCTTCCTTTACAAATTGCCTGAGTGAGCTCATTTTAGCACACAGCACTCATTTTATTGCACCCGTGTTGCATTCACAAGGGCATTTGTTCCACCAAATGAAGTATACCACAGATTGGGTTGAACAAGCCCGGGACCTATAGGTTTTAATGCTTTTGTTTCAGGGAGTATTACTTGTAGTAACTGGGGAGAGTGTTTGCATTGCTCTGGCACTGTTTAGTTCCATTTCGCTTTTTTGGGCATATGTGAGTTTCTTTCTGAATATATAATTAGTAAGGTGGGGGATGGTTTAAAAATTATGAAAGGAATCATCATCTGACACTTTGTAAGACAGAATCGGCAAACAGTGTTTTCAGTTTTTCATGAATTGCTCTGTAGTCTGGAATGGGATGTTCTTCCCAAGGGCACACAGTTTACAGGGGTTTCTTGCACTTATGTAGATAAAACTCTCTTTGGCAAATAAGTGTCTTGTACTTTATGTATCTTTTAAAGTCAAACTGGAAGATGTTACTTTTGAATTATAAATTATTTACTTATAGTAGAGTATTATCCTGAGTGATTCAGGAAATAAAAAAATGCTGATAAGGAATTTTTAAAGCAGTAAAAGCTGGGTTTAAAGCGACTGAAAGTGAAATTCATTCCATTAGGGATATTCTGTTGAAAACACTGTGTATCTGTTAAACTTCGTTGCTGCTAATAGAGAAACTGAGTTTCTGCTTGACAAAGTAGAGTTATTAGCAGGCTAATGAGGGACTATAACAGAGTCTTTTCACCTTACCAGATTATAATAGCTTCCCAAATGGTCTGTATGCATTAACATTTAATAGGAAGAAACAACTGGATATTAATGGAAAATAAATCTGATTATCACAGAAAGGATCCTTTCAAATGATCATGGCAAACTGGGAGTGTTCAAAAGAAGTCAATGCTAATCTTAACACTTAGCTTAATAATGAGCAAAAATTGCAATTGGAAAGGTAGAAAAATTTTAGAAGTAGTAAACAGGATTTTTATATGCTCCATTTTCCAGTCAGAGAATTTGAATTTCATATCTGATACTAAGGTACTGTCTTAAACAAAAACAGCTAAATACTAATTTATGAAGTCCTAAAGAGCAGATTAATAGAACTGGGCTTGGTAAACTTGGTAAAACCTACTGTTAAATACCTGTTTTCACTTTTTTTTTCCCCCTGGGTGTAAAGGTATTTCCATCATAAAAAATACTTTCAGCATTCAGAGGTTCATTAAAAATAAAACTGGCAATAATTTTTTTATTATTTTGCATAAATTGTGGGAAAATATTAACATAAAAAATGTATTGCATTTAAGGTTCAAAGCTTTATGATGCTCAGCCAATATGAACTGATGTCACACAGTGCCACTGAAGCCCATAGTTTATAGGTTCTCTTTAAAAGCTAGTCCCTACTCAGGCACAGTGGTTATCCTTTTCAAAGGCTGCACATTACAGACCTCAGATATGAAGCTCTTCTTCCCAATTTAATGCAGAACATTGTGTCACATGTGACATTTGCAGGATGATAGTCCCATTTCAGGGTGAAAACAAGCCTCAAAACACATGACTTCGTATCTATAGTTCTCATTCAATTATGTAACTGATCTGATGTGAATGAAAGCTGCTCTGTTACTTACAAAGGAAGGATATTGACAGATTTATGTGCAATTAGGCTCTCACAGCAGTTGCTTGGGCATTTTCTTACATCTGCAGCCTGAAAGGAAACAACATTTTTAGCATTTAATCTCTTCCAAGTACCTATTTCTAGACCCATCTGGAACCCAGCACTTTGTTTTTGAAAAGACCTAGCAAGTATAAAGGCTTAAAGAAGACCAGGGCTCTGACAGTAACCCCACAGGTACGTGACATGGCATGACTAGCAATACATACATTTCACCACCAAAAGAGGTATCTACATCCCATAAACTGCCTGTTGGATGTGGTCCATAGCTCACACTAACTTCTAAATTGCATTTGTGTATTATCTCTAAGGCTACTAGTCAGTATGGATAAAACATAATTACACTTTTAGACAGAGACCGCACAATAGCCGGGCCCTAGTCTGACACAAATTGGTTTAATCCTATACAGACATGGATTCCAGATGACTCAGGACTACTGCACACACAGAAGAGTATGTGCTTTGCATCTCAACATCTAAATTGTACGACAGGAGGACTTGGTGGAATGACATTTTCTTTGCCTGTTTTTGTTTGAACACAAAGCCAAAGGGTGTAAGATGCTTCTATTTGTGTTTCTGTTAACGAGCTGGATGAGAATAGGCAGTGCTTTTATGAGCTTGAAGTAGGACCCCAGGCTTGAAGGTGTTGCTTTCACCCAAAAAATGCAATAGAGGATAGCATTAGACTTCAGAATCATGCTGAAAAATTGGAGAAGTAGACTAAAAATCTAAGATACAATCCAACAAAGAAAAGTGCTAGACTCTACTACTAGGAAGAAGAGTCAACTACACAAACATTGTGTGGAAAATGACTGCAAAATGTTTTCTGTTTAGAAAAATATAAAGCGAAGATAAAGTATACTATTCTTTCTAGAAAAAGATAAAACCTTACAAATCCTAAATCTTTGGCTATTAATATGGACATGCCTTTAAAAATTCCTGATCTATGGTTGTTTAAAGCTGTTGCTCTTGTGTCATTAATTATCAGTGGGTGACAAGCTACTGCTGCCCCAGATAAAATGTAATTTTTGCCAGTGTTTGGGATTTAAAAGCAGCTTTAAAGCTCCCTGACTCAAATATTTAACCTGATTTATGGGTTGTGTTCAGAGAGTACTAAGGCTAAGTCTCACTAAGATCACTTTAAATTACTGTTAAAATTAAGCAAAGAATCAAATGTAACTACTAAACTAAACATATTTTGAAATATTAATTAAGAATTCTAAGTGAAGGGAATAAACAAGAAATAATTTAATCTGTGACATATAATAAATCCCAAAATATATCCTTCCTGAAGGCATTTTCTAAATAAACACTTGGTTTTAAGTCACAAAGGAACCAAATTTGAAACCATCAGAAGTTGTTCATTAAAACTTTTTTGCAGTCACCTGTTAAAAATACATAAACATTTCTGAAGGCTGAATACATTGAGAGAAAACCAAAGCAACCTAATGTGAAAGGGAACAAAAAAATCTTTATGTTTGGCCCGCAATGCCTGTTAATGATATAAAATTACTTCAGATCAATCACAGCTGCCAAATCAATGTAAAGCATATTTTAAGTTCATGTAAAGTTCTAACATTTCTGTCAACATATTATGCAACTGTAAAAAATTGAGACATAAACAAAAAATTTACACTTCCTTTGGTAAATTATTTGTGACTTCTAGGTACACATTCTTCATGTTCTTTTCAAGCAGAAAGTCCCCTGTGCAAATTGACCTCTGTGCATTGTAGAAGTATCATGTATCATTCAATATCCACGCAAAAAAAAATGGGCCTGATAATGCTGACCTCTCTTTACTAGACAACCTCATCAGTATAGAATAAGATAGGTCAGGAAGACCTTCTGGAAGTGCAAAAATTATTACCTCTTCAGGAAGTATTTAACCCTTTCAGTACCTCTTTACAATTGAAGAACTACAGGACCTTGTACCAGTTTATTATTGAGAAATAAAGTGGACTTTTTGCTACTAAGTGGTGCAGATATCAGACACATAGAGTCTACAGAGTGATTGTTATACTTAGCACATTGTCAGTGAAATCCTACTGCCCTCCAAAACACATAAAAAAAATAAAAGCAAACAAGAACAAATATGTTGACCTCCGGAGTTTTTGTCTAATGACCTTTCTTTAATCTGAGTAACAGCTATCTCACAGAGCACTCAGCTAGAGGATATGGAGATGTGCATCCCAAGATGTGAATATTTAGTAAAAGAGACATCAGTAACAGCCAGGAGGCAAACTGTTCAAACATTCTGCTTTGTTTCTTTCACATTCAGTCTTTTTCACTGCCAGAGCAACTTTAAGAAAGGGAAGGAAGATAGTCACACTAAATTCTGGACTCAGAGGACTCTCTTTCCCACTCAGAGTTCTACCTTTCCATCTTTGCCTTCCAGGGTTGCTACCTTTCCATTTTTATCCAAGCAGCCCGGCAATCACTGGCCTTCATCTGGATTGGTATACAACATGCATTAAGTCCTTCATGCAAAAATATTCTCAGGGCCCTGGATCATGTACCTTTAAAAATTCCCATCAGAGTAAGAGAAGGGACCATGGCCAAATGGCCATCCAACTTCTTCTGCTGAGTATTCCATACCTCCCTAGCAGCCCTTAATCTCCTCTAATTTACAGTCTCAGTAAACACTCATACATACAACTCTGCAGCTGAAAATCTGCCCTGTTTAGAGTTTTCTGCATGCCTGCCAGCAAACCTGCTCCTGCTTGGGCTTCCCACAGGATCACAGCCTCCTTTGGGTATCCATCAGCTCCAGAGCAGG
Organism: Drymodes brunneopygia; assembly: GCA_013400955.1. Classification (NCBI taxonomy): domain Eukaryota; kingdom Metazoa; phylum Chordata; class Aves; order Passeriformes; family Petroicidae; genus Drymodes; species Drymodes brunneopygia. The sequence goes on from VZTZ01031724.1 coordinate 243,360, forward strand.
ATCCTCTACCACAGACCTCCATGAGCCGCAGGGGAAGAGCCTCCTTCACTGTGGTCTTTCCACAGACCACAGGAGAATGTCTTCTCTGGTGTCTGTAGCACCTCTTCCCCTTCTTCATTGACCTTGGTGTCTGCAGGGCTGTTTCTCTCACTTATTTTCACTTTTCTTGCTCATGCCATGCAGCAGGTTTTTCCCCCCTTTTTAAATGTATTACCCCACAGGCAGTATCCCCATTGCTGTAGGCCTTGGCCGGCAACATGCTCATCTTGGAGCCAGCTGGCATTGGTTCTGTCAGACACAGGGGAAGCTTCTAGTTGTTTCCCACAGAAGCCACCCCTTGCTGGTCACATTGCTGCCAAAACCTTGCCTTGCAAACCCATCACCCTGTTACACAAATATGCTGTACTTGCAAACATGGCAAGGGAGCATTTTCAGAACATCTCTCTGGGTTTAACTGAGGAGAGATCTGACTCATTGAGTTCAGAGGTTGTATTTTCACACCCACATAAACTTTACAATTTTTCTAACACAACTCCAATGTGTGCTTGTGCTGGCCTTCTGTCATTAGTCAGGCCTGATTATTGTCTCTTGCTCTTTAAGCTGCTAAGCCACTGAAATTGCTGTAATTCTGAAGTGTAAAATGCATGAACTCAGTAACAAATGGACAAAGTATTTCCCAAAAGAAGATTGGCATGCCAGCAGGAAGGCTCCTGTGTATGTATATATTTCTGTGTACACTGTACTGTACACTGTGCTGAAATACTCCAGAAACAGAGTACATCAAGGTATACACTACCTTGAAGAAGAGACTTGCCACAGAAGTTCACTGCAGCCTCCTTTCAATATAATTTTTTCTCCTGACAAAGGGAAGAGGGGAAAATAAGAGGGTTTGTTTGGGTTTTTATGAAAATTTTTATTCTGTCCCTTACAGTATCCTCTGGACAAAATGTCCAGCATACAGCTAGACACATACATAATCCAATGGGTAAATGATTGTCTGAAGGACCAGGCTCAATGAGTTGCAGTAAATGGGGAAGCATCAGGATGGCAATCAGTCACTAGTGGAGTTTGCCAGGACTCAGTTTTAGGGCTGCTTCTCTTCATGGTTTTTATCAATGACCTGGACAGAGGAGTGGGGTGCACACTAAATAGGTTTCCCATCAATGCTTAATTAGAAGGATCCATTGATTCCCTCAAGGTTAGAGGGGTCTTGTAGAGACACCTTGATTGATGTCACAGGCTGTAGGAACTCTAGAAGGACAAATGCCAGATTCAGTTCCTGGGGTGGCATAATCTTGGATATATGTATAGAATGGGGAAGAGAAGGCTGGAGTGCAGCCCTGCAGAAAAGGATCTGGGGATTTTATTTGATGGCAAACTCAATATGAGTCAAAAATGGTCCCTGGCAGTCAAAAGTGCCAACCGTATCATGAGGTGCATTTAGCACAATATAGCTAAGTGGAAAAAAATAGTGATTGTTCTATTAGACCCAGCATTGGTGTAGCCCCACCTTGAATACAGTTCAAGGCTTCAATATACAAAAAGTATATAAAAAACATTAGAATGTGTCCAAAGGAGGCTAACAAAGATGGTGAAAGAGCTAGAGGGCTTGAATTAGGAGAAGGAGAAGAGGACAATAAGTTTGCTCAGCTTAGATGAGACTGAGGGGTGACCTCCTCCATGATGGTGGAGTGGAGAAGAAGGTGCTGATCTCTTTTTGATTTCTGGTCCTAGCGTGTAGCAGGGTGGCTGAAAGCTGTGTCGTAAAGTTCAGATTGGATATTAGAAAAAAGTTCTTCCCTGAGAGGGTTTTCAAGCAGTGGAGCAAGCTCATAGGAGGAGTTGTCATGGGCCTAAGTCTGTGAGTATTTCAGGAAGATTTAGACAATGGTTTTAGATATATGACTTAATGTTTAGGCTGTCCTGTGTGGAGTCAGGATTTGGTGAACCTTGTGGGTGCCTTCGAACTTGGGGTGTGCTATGATTCTCTGATTCTGTTCTCCTCAGGCAATCATCAATAAATGTCTGATAAAGAGGAGTTAAGGTTTTTTGCTGTCCTCCCTCAGTTTGTGGCAACACACAAATTGGAAGGGCCACTTTCTCTCTGTAAGGCACCGAATAAGAACCTGGTTTAGTGTTTATACACCCACACAGGACAGCTATAATTGCTGGAGGAAATAAATCAAAACAAGAGATCATAGGCAGTGACTACAAGACTGTGTTCTTAAGAAGTAGACACAATTTGAAACATTGTATCCAAACATCACCATCTGTGCTGTTTCATCAGTGCCGCTGCTTGGGAGAGAAATCAAGAATTTTAGAGGAACAGCGCAGAGGTTCTGCTGGCAGCAGAGAGGTGGTGTTGCTGTACCCCAACCTTGGCTTATCAGCAGGGGATGACACTGCCACATTTATGGTGTTCAAGTAAGGGTATCAGGGAAGGTATGGACATATAGGGGCAATGTCTACTGAACTGGAGACTCTGCTCCTCTGAAATGGCCGTATGTGTTCCACCGCATTGCTTCCAGCACTCCTTGGTGATATCTCTTAGCCCTCAATCAAAAGACTGTGAAGAGAAAGAGGCAACACAGATCAACAATTGTAGCTGAAATATGTACCCCTTTACAGCAAACCATGTTAATGTGTGGTAGGACTTAGAACGAGAATCAGACCAGTGATATAACAAACCTCACAGGAAACAGGCATCCAGTGACCAAAATCCATGCAGAGGAATCTGAGTCTTGACATTCAGCAACAATTCGGGTGTTTTAAAGCACAAGCACAAAGAAACACATGCACATATGCATATGTAACTATCTAAGTAACTATCTAAAAGTATGGTTTGGGTTGGAAGGAACTTTAAAGACCACCTAGTTCCAACCCCCTGCTGTGGGCAGGGACACCATCCCCCAAACCTTGCTCAAAGCCTTGTCCAACCTGCCCTTGAATAGTTCCAGGGATGGGACATCCACAACTTCTCTGGCTATCTGTGCCAGTGTCTCACCACCCTCAAAGTAAAGAATTTCTTCCTAATATTCAAACTAAACCTATCTCTCGGTTTTAATACATTCTGTCTTGTCCTGTTACTACTTTGCTTTTGTAAACAGTCTCTCTCCATCTTTCTTGTGGGTTCTCTTCAGGTGTTGGAAGGCCACAATTAAGTCACCCCTAAAACTTCTCTTTTTCAAGCTGATCAATTCCAATTAGACACATGATTGCATGTCATTTATGACAATAATAATAATAATAACAATAATAATTCCATCATCCAGAGCTGAAATTTAATGAGAAAAACCACACAAAAGACCTTATCTGTGCCCTGTGTTGTAACCTACAGCCAATTTGTGAACATATACTTTGTCACATTACAAGCAGACACACAATCAAATAAGATTTAATTATTTGGATTTTTATAAAAACATTTATTCTGAATTACTAATATGCTCTGTGGTGGCGCATACCATCTACATTTCACACAGCAGAAAACGAAAAATTCTGTCAATTGAAAGAGTGAATTTGGGTCAATTGACAGCAGGCGTCTTGAAGGATGGGAAATTCTTTTGGGCATGCATTTGTCTTTAAAAATATTTGCAATTTATATTTAAGTGGTGACAAGTTATGCACGGATGAAAGAGCAAAACATCCCTCTCCTGCTCAGTGATACATAGGAAGATCATATGCACATTCCACAAAAGATAGTGCCATGTCCATGCTCTTAAAGCCCGGCCTTTCAACTGCCCCAGAGTACAAAACTGTCTCCAGAGAAAGGAGGGGGAAGGCACATGCATTGTTTTAGTTTTCTCCTGTGTCTATAATGCTTCTCTCTGCAGAACTGCCCCTGGCCACTGTTACTAAGATTAAGAACACAGCTCCCAAGAAATAAAAGCATTAAATTGAATGCTTCTGACATTTAATCCATGCATGGTTTGCAACACTCAAGTCTTCTATCACACTCAATGCACTCACCTACAGTCACACACCCCCATCAGCAATGGATAATCCTTTCAAACAGTCCATACTACAGCACAATCATGGAGAAAATGATCCCAGGCTTTCAGGAACACGGCAGGATTCCCACTCAGAGCCTCTTGACCTTTGCCCAGGTTTCAGTGATATGTTTTTGATCGTGTGGCTTTTAAAGGCTAATTTGTCATCACAAGGAAGATCACACTGCTGACTGTAAATGTAAAGGCTTAGAAATGCTGCTGTGCTTGTGCTTGAATCCTTTACAAGCAGCTTGCATTAAGCATTTTAGGGTTGTTGCTATCATACATTAATTTAGTTTATTCTTCTCTATCAGAAGAATATGCTACCAGTGAAATTAAGAAGCTGCTTAAAGTGAAAAATAGCTTATGACCTATGTGATCTGCTGCTTTCGTCTGACTTTTCTTTTACTCTTTGCTTTCAGAAACAGACTGATCTATGTGCATCATAGAAGATTCAAAATCATGTTTACTTACTGTAGAGGGTTTAAAATTTCATCCATAAAGCTGCAGTAAAATGAGGATTTGGGGGGTGTTTTTTGTTGGTTTTGTTTTGCTTTTGTTTGGGGCTTTCTTTTGTTGTTATTTCTTTTTTTTATCACAATCTTGGGAAAATTCAGTGAGCAACACAAGCTAACAGACTGCATTATTTTATACAAGAGGCTAGCGTGCATTTTATTCCTTGTTTTGAAGGGTAACAACTTGTGATATTTGGAGCACTCCCTCTCTGTAATATGTGATCTCTGTTAAAAATGTTGTGTTGTCATAAATATGGCACCTGTCAGATGGCCCCAGGTCATTCAGTGGTATTTTGCATATGGCCACATAAAAATGTGGCACAACTTTTCATAAGAATTTGTGAAAACAGGCACAGAAATGCAGAGAAAATGCAGCCAAAATCTTAATGAACAGTTTGGTTTAAAAAATACTAACTGGCAATATCATCATTTATCAACTCCATGGTGAATCCAACCCCGTGCAGATGTGCAGCTGTCTGGATATTTGATTTTCACAGTTACAGGAGACATGCTTTTGTTCCTTGGAGAATTTTGCTATTTCCCCTCTTGAAGATCTTGATGAATCTCATTACATATACTTCAGAAGTGGTAGTTTTCTGCTTCCAAAGGAAGTTAAATGGCCTGATGGACTGAGTATGAGGTCAAAAGCCAGAGTTCCCAGGCTCTAATATTGGCTCTGACACCAACTCACTATGATGTTTGGGTTCAACAGATGCCATTTTCCCTAAATGAAGGCAGTATGTTTTAAGAACCCCAAAGAGGGCAGCAAGGCATAATTATTATTTTACTGTGTTTTGAAAACACAGAGTAGCAAAACTATCCACCAAGTGAGGCATGAGTCGCTGAGGTTTTCAGAGTTTTCCTCTCATTACTGTGAGACAGATTTCACTGGAGACTGTGCCATCAGCAGCAGAAAAACCAGCTGCCAAGGGAAGATGCATGTGCGAACTGTAGGCTGAAGGCCAGACTGAGGAAAGCTGTTTTCTTTTCTAATCAGGGTGGAGACAACTGGCAATTGCAGCAGTCTGAGGGGAGAGCTGCCCAGGAGGCTGTGCCTGACCACTGCCTCATTCAACACCATCTCCAGCTGGCAGCTGAGAGCTACCCAGGGACAGCAGGCACTCCTGGCCCAGCAGGGAGGCCAGGATGAGCAGGAGCCAGGACGGAGCCACTGTGAGCACGAGGCTGCAGCTGGGTGACCCCCACCGAAGTGCAGAGCATCGGCCACAAACACTGCCATGGGCAGCCTGGCACCAGCATGGCCAGGAACAGCTCAAGGCAGCTTTGCCAGCTGCCACACGGACATCTGCACCTCACTCCCGCCAGTGCCGGGAAGGTGCCAGTCTGAATGAAGAGCTGGTTTAGCAGCCCAAAACCCGCAGATTGATTTGGATCTATGTCAGGGTCAGACCAAGCCTGAGCTCAGTCCCTTTTGGTTTGTTCCTCTCTTCTTGCTGGACAGTCAGCACGCAGCAAGCTTCACCTGTCCTGGATAAATACACCCATTCCACCCCACCCACAAGCTTCCAGGTACGATGTGTGTTGTTAATACTTTCTCCAGGGTGGGAGGTATATGTGGTGCTTGGGCACATGCTTAGGGACATGGTCTAATGGTGGATCTGGCAGTATTAGGTTAATGATTGGACTCAAAGATTGCAGATGCCTCTTCCAGCATTAATGATTCTTTAATTCTAAGTGGCGAGGTAGTGGTAGAATCCAGGTACCAGCAGGCGAATTGCCATTTACAGCGTAGCCCTCAGGCTTCTGCTGCATGGCCAGATGAGTAGGCATTTCAGGGATAGGGGGGATATTCTTTCAGTCTCAAGTAGAGATACAGTTGAAGTTTATCTGGACCACAAGTGGTTTGCAAAGATTTCACAAATAAGTTAAAAGCAGCAATAGTAAAAGCAGCCTTTTCTGGTTGTGGCTGTAAATGCTGGAACCTCTGAGCCCATTAATGAGATCCTAGGGCTTAGTCCCTAGGCCTCAGGACTGATGACTTATTCTAGGCAGCTTTGTGGGAATGCTTTTCTGTGACATTTCCAATTAAAAGCCATGAAAAAAACAATATTGGGTGTTTCTCTACCTCCCTGCAGTGTTTCCCAATCAGAAACACTCAAACTATTTCACTATCTGGGTATGTGTTAGGAAGCCGATGCAGAAAAACACCAATCAAATGCACCGAAAAATAGCAGGAGGCTACAGTATTAACTTTAAAAGCTATTAGAAATCAATCAGAACTTCACTAGGGCCTGAGGGGCAGACTGATGTAATGGAAGGCAGTCTATTAAATATAAAAGTCAATTAAGCAACAACTTCAGAGTTCCTGTCTTCCACCACAAAAAATTAAGGCAAAAGAGACAATGGCAACTAGGACCCTTGTCTTGTCACTGTCTCATAACCTGAAGGTTTGTCTCTAACAACTGTGGTCACACAGATAGATTCAAGAAAAGGACAATTAGGCAGGCATTTGTAGGAACTCACATTCAGAAAATAGTGAAAGTAGCTACCATCAGATCAGGCATCCTGGTCTGGTATTTGGAGGCAGTGCCTCAATGCTATTTGGAGATGACTTTAATAACTCCTTTAAGGTGCAATGCCACTGATCACGGGGAAAAAACTCCAAGAACAATACCAAAAAACCAAAACATCACCCCCCTAAACCAAACATTTACTAACACCAAAGAAAAGCTTAGGGAAGAATTACATCTCAAGCACTCCTTAAGCACTAACAATGTACCAACATATTCCCTTCTCATGGAGATCACCTCTTATTAGTGCTTTAAAATGTGCCAGGTATATGTAAAAATGTACATCTATAAGGTCATAATGACTTGTTCCCTAAATCTTTACACTAAGGCAAAATGGATAGGAAAAAATTTCTTCCTTCATTCTGACTTTGTCAGAAAAAATTAATTCCAACAGCCAGCATAAGGAGAAAAAAAATCCATATGACAAAAGGCAGAGGTCAAATGAATGAAGGGGCTGTTTCTATTTGCAGTCCCCTGATAATTATACATTACTTTAAAAATCTGGGATAGATGAAACTTAGATTTAGAAATGTCATTCAAATCAAGCCACAGAACAGTTAAAAATACAGAAAGGGCTGCTTAATTTTCCTAGAAATTCTAAGACAAAATTTCTTTATTTAGAAAACTGACATAATTTTAAGAAAGAAACATAAATTTTGCCCTCTTACATTTCCTGATTTTTTTTCTTACTCACTTCTTTTCACCTTTTCTGCCACTTCTACTACACTTTTACATCCAGAAACAAGGTATAACATTGGCATATAGTAACGCTCTAGTCTCTGAAGAGGAGGGTTTAAACTGACTTTAAAAGAATTCCAAAGCAAAACATGTAAAATTATATACTTGTTCCCTCTTGTTTGATATTACCAATTCTGGCAAGAGCCATGACTCCAAAAAGCTGAGTGAGTGCAGATTTAGAGGAAGGAGTATTAGCACTGCAGGGAAACCTGAATGTTGGGTTCAGAGTAATCGGTGAGTAACTTTCTGGAGTCATGAAAGTCACCAGTTTCACCTATCTGTTATAAATACACCAGATCCTGAGAACAGTGGGAAAAGCTCATCACTGCGTTTGGTCCTATTGTGCAAGATTTTACACTGTTAGGACCACCTATGGCTAGGGGAGAAGAGGAGCCTGCAAGTGCCTAAGGAGAGCTTCCATGGAAAAGGCAGGGGTGAGACGGAAAATATTCACAGCTCACTATTGCCCTCTGGTGTAAGCTGCGCCGGCCTTTGTGGCGCTCCCGAGCAGTGCAGGGGACAAATTCCGAAGCACAGCTCTTTCTTTTAAACGAAAAGATAACAGTTCCTTCCATGTAAACGGCATTTTATACCTTTTCAAATTAACCTTGGGAGAATTTGGTGCAGGGAAGGAGAGTGGGGGAGTTTGAAATAGTGATGATAATATGCTGTACCTGCTCCCCCTGGACTTTTGGGAAAAAAGACATTCTCCTTGGAAAGCATTTGTATCACAGACCTTCTGTCTTCCAATTCAGTTGCATCATGTGGCATCAAATAAATTGTTTCCTGACTGTAATAAGACAAGAAAAGACAGAAGACATTAATTCCAGCTTGATTTAGAGAGTAAGGGAAAAGCTTTTATTTTCAAGAAAATAATGTGTTCCTGGCCATTTGTTATATATGTTTGAGTTGAGGGTTTGTTTTTCTTTTCGCTTAAGGTTATCTAAAAGTATTTAAAGAGTGTTCTCTAGATACCAGGATATGTAAAACACTAGAATGATAAATCTGAAAGAATATTTTTTCAGAACAATGTTCCCAAAATATTTTATATCCAGGGAAGCAATACTCCCATATGTATAATAAATTTAAATTTTAATATATAAAAATATGTCTAAAGAAGTAATAAAATTACTAATGCAATTTCCTACAAAAATCTTATGATTACTCCAACCTAAAATGAGAGATGGAGGTTGGAAATAATTGGTGCATTTATGATAGGATGGAAAAACATACTCAGAAAAAGACATTTCCCTTGCTAAGGGCTTGATTGTGCCCAGTCTCCATTCAATCTTAAATATAATCTGTTATGTGGTTGTACCAATAAAGGAGACCTGCAGATCCATTTCTATGAATTACTGCTTGTTCCCCCTGCAGCAAAGCTCTCTGCTTTCCCTTCTAATATTAATACCTTTCTTTTTTTGCTTAGTCCCTGCTAAGTTGTCCAGAGCAGGGAGTGGGATTTATCACTTCATTCAGAACTATCTGCAACAGGGACAGGCACATTTTTGCTTGCTGTTGGTGGTCTATGTTGTCAGTGAAAACATATAAATACTAGAAATTGCGATTTACCTTAATTTTAAAGAAATATTTAAGAATCAAACCCTGCAAAGGCCCATGCCTGAGCCTAAGGTGATGAACCCACATGCAGGCATCCACACTGAAAACCTCTAAAGTCAAACAAGAGAATGCCTGAGCCTGGTCTCCAAATATCAAAAACATGTTGAACTTTCATTGTCTTCAGAGCAAAGAAATTTGGGAACTAAGCTGCTTCCCTCTTCACCTTGCTCTTCTGCCCCACTACAAAGTTCAAGCTCACTTTTACTTCCAACTTTACTGCTTGTCATGGTGTAACCCCAGCCAGTAGCCAAGCCCCACGCAGCCGCTCACTCACTCCCCCACAGAGAGATCGGGGAGAGAATGGAATGGGTAAAAGCCAGAGGGCTTGGGAGCTGAGATGAAGACAGTTTAACAGGAAGAGCAAAAGCCACACATGCAAGCAAAGGAAAACAAGGAATTAATTCACTGCTTCCCATGGGCAGGCAGTGTTCAGCTTTCTCCAGGCATGCAGGACCCTACCACACGTAACAATGGTTTGGGAAGATGAACGCCAGCATTTCAAACGTCCCCCCTCTTCCTCCTTCTTCTCCCCACTTCATGTACTGAGCATGATGTCACAGGGTCTGGAATATCCCCTTGGTCAGTTGGGGTCATCTGTCCCAGCGGTGCCTTCTCCCAGTCTCCCACACACCCCCAACATCCTTTCCAGTGTGGCAGTATGGAATTCAGAGAAGGCCTTGATCTGTGTAAGCCCTGTACAGCAAAAACAAAAACATCTCTGTATTATCAACCCTGTGTTCAGCACAAATCCAAAATGTAACCCCATACCAGCCACTGTGAAGAAAATTGATTCTACTCCAGCTGAAACCAGCAGAGTCATCCAAACTTCCTACTTCAGTGCAGCTGTCCACAGCCAATTTCTGGAATCTGTTTAATCAGAGTCACTTAGGCACTGTGATGACACTTAGTCTTCATTCTTTCAAATATTCTATTGTTAGCATAAATCAAGAGCAAAAGAACATTTGAAACCCTGAGGACTGCATATTGAATGTCAGACCTGTGTGATTTGATAAACTGGGATGAAAGAAATCCCTCAAATGCTAGAGTTTGTCGTGGGGCAACTGACAAACTCTTAGCTTAAGCACTGCTGGCATGGCATTATCATCCTGACATCAATTGCCACAGCAGATAATGTATGTGAGTTTGACAAGTTCATTCTTTCAGAGAATCTGACTTGATAATTGTTATTTTACAAGGACTAACCTGTAGATGAGATTAAAAATTTAGCAGACATGCTTTGCTCTCTCATGCTCATCAGAGAGTATCACAATGCGCATTCAAGGATCATAGTGAAAATATAGACATTAATATATTCATTACTTGAATCCAGGAATTGCAGTTTTATACTGATCTTGATCTCATTTGCCTGTTCCCCAGTAGTGTGAGATAACTATATTTATGAAGCAGCTACATTACTCTGATTGCAAACAACTGCACTTTTACTGTCTGAATATTTCCATTGTCTATGGAAAGATGAGCTGTCTGGTGCTTAATGGAACAACAGAGAGTCAGACTCAGCAGCTATTTATATAACCATGGTTTTAGATTTGAAGTAGTTGCCAGATAAAAAAATATTGCTTTTTCTGAACTACACTGTGTAAAAAACCCCGCAAGAAATCAGAATGTCTGTGTTTGAAAGAATCCTTAAACAATAAGAAAGAAAACTTACATAAGCAACCATATACACTGGACCTGGATTTGGACCCCAATATTCAGTTACCCTTTTGTAATGACATAGAAACCCTTGATGTCCCAGCTGAGATGAGGGGTATACTAGGTTATGTTCGTAAAAAAACAAAGTTTACCTGAAAAGCTCTAATCTAATTAGGATGAAAAAAACTCCAAAGACTAAAACAAGAATGTTTTCCCAAATACTCTGTCCAACAGTTTTCTTCTCCCTAGCAATGTTCTCTCTCCAGGAAAAGGTGAACACTTCCAAATTGTGTCAGGACAATCCATCCTAGGCCATTCTAGCTTTTGAGTCTCACCCAGGGACTGTCTGTAAAGCACTGGTTGGCACGTGCTTAAGTCATTCCAAGCAGCCTAGTAGCAGCTTACCAGATATGGAGGACAGAGTGGCAGCACTGAGAAATACCCTGTGCACTCACACCATGTGATGAAGCATTGACAATACCTTCCCAGAAAACCTGGTTTTGTCAGACTGCTCCCAAGGAAATCATGTTCCCTGTCTTTATAGTTCAGACACAGATGAAATAGGGAATGGCACTGTGAAGTTTGACTTGAAGCAAAAAAATAACCCAAACCCCAAACCAAGATCACCAACCAACCAGTTTCATTTATTGCTAACCTTACTGGTTTTTACACAGCAAGAAAATTTGAAAACAACACATTTTATTTGTTTTGTTAGTGGGGTGAGTGAAGGGTTGCTGTCTGCAGTAAACATAAATTTAGAATTTCCAAATATATCACAAATCATAAATTCTGACTTTCAACTGATTCTGCTCACATCCAAAGTAAAATGTTGAGCAGTGAAACAGTTGCAGCAGGGAACTCATTCCAAGTCCAAAAAAATGCTACTACGTGACCCAAGAAGAGAAAAATGTTCTTATTCTTGATGAAAATAAGAAGAGAAAGAAGGAAATTTCAAGGTGATCCAGAGACAAACATTGTTTATATTCAATTAAATTTCAAAGTTAAAATCCCAACTGAATTGTTTTCCATCTACTGTGTGTTTTATGCCATGATGCCATATGCTACAGTTCAGAGTAGTGTCTCCCTCAGTCGTCTTTTAATTGCCTTGACCTATGGGAAAGATGGCAAGAAACCAAACTAATTATATCAATTCACCTCCTGCTCTATAAAGCCTGCTATTGAATGACATGTCAGAAGAAAAAATAACAGCAGAAACGCAATTACAGTTTCTTAACATATTTCTACATGCTGGACCTTGTTTATTACAGTATCATCTTACACATTTCTGAGGATTTTCTTGACAAATTAAGCAGATTCAGATCTCAAAGTGCAGAAGTCCTTTTATGGTGAGGCAAAAAACCAAAAATAATTCATAGTGTTTATTCTCTATAGAACTCTTTTTAACCTAATTAGCACTACTTGCAAAATGAGCAGGCCCCAATCCAGAACAATTAGCTCATTTTCAATTAAAAACAGATTCAGTATTTTTATACCTTCTACTCAGCATACATGACTCTCCATTTACACTGCTTTAAATCTAAATATCATTTCTAAAATGAGAAACAGGAAGATGATGTCAAAAAAATAAAAGTAAAGTAGATACCAAATACGTAAGAAAGTCTTATTCAAAGCCACAATTGCATGTTCCCATATCAGCAAAACAAGCACCTTATTCCAATCAATATCTAAATCCATTTTACAGAGTGATGTTTGAAATGATGAACAATGGAAGGCTTGTGAATGCTATCCCTGGTACATTTTGTACCCAGCATGGCATGCATTAAATACAAATGGTAATATTTTAATGACTGCTTACACTGAAATGATAAAGTCTGGTTTACATGGTTTTGACCACCTGAAAAGTAGTAGATCCCCACTCTTTGTTAGGCCAGTATCTCTCTCTCATTTCAGTGGCATTGGAAGGTGTCAGGATAATTGACTTAACCATCAGTAACTGCAGATTGGTGAAATGAACACCACTTTGTATCCTAAAGATTTAATCCTAAAGATTAAATCCTTGGAATAGATTTCTGAGAGATTTAATCAATGTTTTTTGACAAAGAGAATACATAAATATTTGTTTATTTGTCACATCCCATCCATTTATTGGTTTACAAGAATGAATGTGCACCCTCAGTATGCATTCAAGTACAGGTCTACTTTCCAACAGACTTTAGAATATGTTTCTATCAGTGTCTTGGTTTTTGTAGATAAGAGAATAGCCCACAAAAAAACCCATTTAAACAAAACAGTTCACAGAATAACTATAGAGGCTTAATGAAACCACTGGGAAAGAATTAATTAACTGTCTCTACTAAACAGTGCAACTTAAACACAGAGAAGCCCATGGATGTCTGTTTCATTTTGACAACAGAAATAAACACCTCTCTAATAGTCAGAGAAAATTCAAAATAGTCTCAACTATGGAAAGAGTATGTCAACAACAATATTGTGAAGAAAAGCTATTGGTGCCTTCCATGTGGTTTTCTGGAAACCCTAACATTTGCATTTTCAGAAATGCAGAACAGTAACAGTTTTCAGCACTTCACAGGATTTGGTACAGAGGGCCCAGTCCAAACTGAGCTCATATATCTATTTGGCTAGTTTAGTTTTAAACTTACTATCAAGTTTTCTTTCTGATACACTACTTGCCAAACTCAGTATGAATCTTATCACAGGTTACAATGACACTGTGCTACATTACTCCTTATTTTGAGCTTTATATTCCAGGGTTTTGTCACAGATGGTCTCTGATGACTGGACAGAGATGATTCCTGCAAATCAATTACAAAATGATCCTGCATTGTTACACTTTTGTACAGGAAAAAAGTTGAGAAAAATTGCTGTTACCAATGAATCATAAGGGACTAATATCTATTTTTTTTATATTTAGGCAGTAGTTTACTCCTAAAGAAATTACAGAAAATGGGCCTATCTGAAGAAGCAAAAATAATAATTGAGTAAACAGATATATTCTGTATGAAGTATTTCTCTTCCTCTTCACTCTGTGAGAACCCCTAATGTGTGTTCTGGAGAGAGAGCCTGTGCTCTCTGCAGACAATATTCAGTAAGGTGCTCACCTGAGGCACAATTATTGTCTGAAAACATGTTCTGTGGTGTCCTTTGAGCACCCTTTTTAGTAAACCATTCTCACAAATGAGCCTTCTTCACCCTCAACCCTAAAAAAGAAGATGCAGGAGCTTTATTTGACTACAATCACTATTATTTTTTTTAAGTTATAGAGTCCAAGAAGTGTTTTTGTAAATTTTTAAAAACTCAGCTCAGCCATGAATGACTGGGCTTAAATCAACACTGGTTTGCTTTTTGCATCTCATCTAAACTCATAATCATCTTAGGGCAAGATCACAGCAAGCTGGTGCTAAAGACCTTTGTGATACCACAGACCTGGCAGAGCAACAGAGAGCAAACTTCTAAAGAACAAACAAGTTGTTTCCATGCAAGGACTTTCAGCAATTCAACATGCTCTAGTAATTCAATCACAAGCTGCTACGTTATGTGCAAGAGTCCCTGGGTGAAATGGTGTAGTTTGGGTTGTGAAGCAGTTCAGCCACGATGATCATAATTGTTCCCTGAAGCTTTTAGATGTATTAACAACAACAAAACCAAAAAAAGTAAAGAAACAGCTGAAACTGCCATATGTGTGGAGAGGCTGAATTGTTCCCTAATCTTGTCTCTGCTTTTATTTTCCTCAAGTATTGTTCTTGACCTGAGATTGCATCCTCTTTGACAGAGCTGGTATGACCTGGCCAATCAATCATTGTGCTCTTTTCCTAAAATAAATAAATAAATAAATAAATAAATCATAGAGATTCCATAATTTTTAAAGCGAATTTCAGAAAAATGAGTAGAAACTGCAGATGGCCTGAACTTGAATGCAAGTTAAGAATTTTTATTTTTCTATAGATTACAAAATCTCCTTCCATTCAGACACAATAGCTCTTGAAATAATCACAAACTGACCATAGAGGAGCCACCCATTGGAAGCTGCTTCACTGACCTGTCAAGGTATTAAGGCCCTTGAGACCAGTGTACATAAAACAACATGGAGATGGCTTGTTTTGATATAAAAAGTGCAATTTTTGGTCTGCAATGTAAAAAACAGAAGGGAAGTACATGATGTTTGGGGAACTGAAATTTTCAAAATACTGCAGCTTGCCAAATTTTGATTTCCAGTGTGAAATTATTCTTTCCTTTTAGATCTTAAAATAATTCATAAGCCCAAGACTTTTTCCATTACAAGTGAATGCTGAATGCAAAACCAAGCACTGCAGTAGTCAAATTAATATAAGGAAACTCTGAAGATATCTCCTGCCTCACAATGACCTGCACCATGGTCTGCAGGGGAATATTTACTTTGGCACCTCCACCTCCTTCTTCACTGACCTCGGTATCTGCAGAGATGTTTCTCTCACATTTTCTCATTCTTCTCTTGCAGTTACTGTGGGATTTACCCACTCCTAAATGTTACACAGAGGTGTCCCCAACATCACTTTTGGCCAGCAGCAGGTCTGTTTTGGACCCAGCTGGAACTGGCTGTGACTTCTCACAGATGCCACATGTGCAGCCCACACCATCCCCCACACCACTGCCAAAGCATTGCCAAGCACAAACCTAAGCTAAGAAATTACTTACCCAAAGGCACAAATTACATCTTTGGCTGAGGAAAGCAATAAAAAATAATTTTAAAAACAGCTGTCCAAAATGCTAGCCTACCAGTGCCCAACCCTAACCTGATTTTATGTTGTTGCATTAAGGATAGCTGGGTATGAGTGTTTTCATCAGTTTTGTTCATGTCAAAGACATAGTACAAGATAGATCCTTGCTTCCCTAATGCTAATTCTTAATGGAAAGAAAACAATAGCTAAATAAATTCTGTGAGTTGAACTTCTCCCTAACCTTCTAGAATGATTTAAAAGACTGAGTTCCACTCTTTTTTTTTTTTTTTTCTGGAGAGGCTTCCACCCCTGTACCGTCACGCTGCCTTTTACAAAACAAGTTTTTGATTTAGAGACGTATAGTATTAGAGATCTTAAACCCTCTTGCAAAACCGATTGAAAAACAATTTTACATCAGAGGGAAAAAGAATTCTTCATGAAAAAAAATTAAGGCCAGCGTGTGTGTATTAATGCACATTTGCAAATACAGACACCACAAAGCTGTAATTAAAATAATCTTAGATAGTAAAATCTTATCCTACTGGATAGTAACCAGTAACCATGCTCATAGTAAGAGGAGAAAGATAAAATATGGGAATAGTAGGGAGATAGTGCTGTGTAAAAGATCCACTATATTTGCACTGAATCATATTTTCCATTTCTGCTTTCATCCAATAGTGTGTATACTAAAAGATGGTTGCCTCTGAAACTTGATGTTCCAGTGAGTATGAGCAAACATAGAATGTGATCTGGAGCATCATTTGTATCGGCAAAATTCTCAGCTGGAGTCCCACAGAACTACAAGATATTAAATAGATTTATTGCCTATCAGTTTTATACCAGAGGGAGAATATCTGCTTCTCACAGTGAAGAGATGCATTATAAAAAAAATAACTGTGATAGGAAGAAATCATCATTCAGCCAAGCTAAAATAAATGATAAATTCCCTCTGTGGATGATTTTTATCTGTCTGCACCTGACAGCAAAAGTTTTCACAGGTTGGTATACCCACAGATTTTAAAAGGAGATTAACTCTAAACAACATTTCCTGGTATCAGTTTAACCCTATCCCTCCTCTTCCCAATTTTCCCAAGCCATTGACTGAAACAGAGATGTTTCTTGAGTTTATAGGCAACACAAAAGATAAGTCAGGCAAAACATAGAGAACATAAATTTCAATTATCATTTTACACCTTTAGCAAAGTAGAGGTGGGCAGTGTCTCTGCTATAATTTTCTGGCGCTTTCTGGAGATTCACTGCCTTCAATAAAACTCGAAGGACTAAAAGGATTCTGATGTCCTACAGCATGTGAAAAACATGATTCTGCATCATACTTCTGCAAGTAACAGAGACTAAGAGAAAGACCCTATGCACTCTATGCTAACATGAAATCCAAGCTCAAAAAATAGATCTCTTGATTTTACAAGTGAAATATAAAGGGCATCATCTATTAAACAAGCATTTACTGCATAGTAAAGGTATTAGATTATGTCATAATAAAGCATTCAATAATTCAGCCCACTTTTGTTTTGTCAGGGTCTATAAATCAGGAGTTATAGGAGATGGAAGCACACCAATAGCAGATATAAACATATTTTTAGGTTACACGGATTAAATAGGAAAGCCACAGATCAACAGTAAATCTGAAGGAGTAGTCTCATCTTCTTAATATAAAGCTGGTGTAAAGTGCTTATTCTTACTCAAAAGTTTTATACTTTTTTATCAGTGCAAATAACTAAAGAGCAGCAGAGTAGCAGGCATTGCTTTACTATTCTGAACTCATTGAGTATATTTTTTCATTCTGTACTCCCTAATATATGTTTTTTTCATGTGTGTCTCTTGGCTGCACATCTCTCTCCCTGTTTTATCTTTTCTATTTTTTTTTCTTTTTGTATACAGACATTTACCTATTCCTAATGGATTTTACAGTGGGAGGTGGAGTACACTTCTCCATACAAATTCATTTGCCAATATTGAAATTCACATCCCTTGCCTTTTCTGAAATGTGTTTCTTCTGAGAGCTGAAATTAATTTTTACTGTGAGCACAAGGCTGTTGTTTATAAGGGATTGCTGCCCCGCCTCATGGGAGCTATTGTCTGTGACAGTGAGCATTAGGCTTTGAGCAATTGTGCTATGGGTTCCAGCAACACTATGCTCCAATTCTTACTCTGAAGTCCTCAGGGTAGGAAAATGTAGAGGCAATTAGGTCTTTTTATAACAGATAAAATATCTTGTAAATAATGAAAAGAATCTGTACCATTCTGGTCAATATGTGTAGCCAGAGATCACATCCAAATTAAACCAAACACATCCTTTACATGGAAAAAAAACCCAAAAAACAAACAGTGAAGGAGCTACATTGGACATGGGGTGACTCCTGAAGTTGGAGGGCAAATCTGGTACTCCCTGTTCTGGGGTGATAGACTGAATATGAAGGAAACAAAAATGTATCTTTGTGTACCTCTTTCTTCATGTTTTTCTTTTGAATTGAATATGTTCATTAATTTCATTGGGAATTTTATGTTTGTAAGGTTTAAATAGAATTATTTCCCCTGCCAGGAGAAGGTGCCCCTACAATCAGGAGTATTAAACCTTACTGACATGAATAGACACAGTTTAAACTATGTTCTAGTTCAATTTCCCCCCCTCATTTCTTTTTTTATTATTTTTTTTCTTTGACCAATTCTTCTGGTAAATGTTCAACAGCTGAGTTCATCTGGAACTGTGTTACAGGGTGGGGAAATGCTAGGGCTTCGGTCTTGCAAGTCATTCTGTGCAGCTAGGAAAACAATAGGTTTAATGATTGTCTCTTATTTAGACCCAAAAAAGAGGCCCAAAAAGAGACAAGAGATAGTATTGTTTGTCCTGTATATTGAGACAACTAGGTACCCTGGTTGATGCAATTTATCTGAGCCTAGTGAAAGAATTTCAGTTTACAAGAAAAAAAAATTGAAGACATCAAAATTAAATCTTAGGTAAAGCAGAAGGGCTTAGAACTGGGGTCTAAAATTCCCCCACTTCTTTGTTTCCATTCAGGTCAGGACAGATCAGAGGAGTAAACAGGACTTGGAAACAAAGTGTGCCCAGGACCCTGCGGCTGGCTGTCACAGAAGAGCAGTATCCATGGTCTGAAGCTCCTTGGGCCTCTGAGGCAGAGTGGCCACATTGAAGACACTCATGGGAATGCTCCATAGATCATGTGCTGTGCTCCCAGGCAGCACTTGGAAATTAGTGGCACAGTGGCAAATTCTCAGGCCAAAGCTGTAGCCGGAATTCTTCTGACATCAAGGATGAGCAAATACCAGTCCTCTGCTCTGGCTCTGCTCATATTAGTAATTTAAACATGGCTATAAAGTCTAAGTACTTCAGTTGCTGTTTTCTGAATGGCTAAAGCACCCACTCCTGCCAGCTGAGCTATTTGAGACCTGCTTCACACATCAGCACAACTGAGTTCTGTAAACCATGACTTTGCCATCTGTATACCATAAGTTCAGTTCTGTGAGGTTTCTAACAGCACAATTCATGGCTTAGGGTGACTGCTGCTTCATTTTAAATCCTTTGTCAGGCATTCTGAGGATATAAGGACTGCCTCAATAGGGAGAGTGAGAGTGTGTGTATATGTTTGTATGTAGTGCGAGAGGAAATTGATGAATGATCCCTTCAGGTTCAGGATGCCAACCTCCAAAAACACCTGTAGAAACTGCACATCAGCATTTTCAGAGAGAGTTCACACATCCATGCCAAATCATCTGCAATGCAAAGGACATGTAACTGCTCAGCAGATCAGGTCAGGTGAAAGTATTCAATTAGAAAGAATAGCCAAGCATTCCCATCCCTCTGGACATCCTGCTTTAAATATGTAAACTATCCTGGTACAAACCTACAATAAGTGATTTCCTGAAAGTGAGCTTTTGGTACTTCCTTACCCTTCTGCTCTGTCACCAACTGGCCCAAAGAAACTTTAGCATTTTGGTAAAGAGGGAAAGATTGGAAGCATGATCCCAAGAAGGCCTCTTTGCCTTCTGGCAATTAAGGTTGGAGAGGGCTGAAGTGAGGACAGATCCCAGCCCCATTATTAGAGCTGAAAGGTGAGGCACAGCTTACTGAGAGGACTCAATAAGACACCTTCATCCTGGAGGAGGATGTACTTCAAGAAACATCTCTAAAATTTCACACCAAACATGCAAAATAGTGCAGAGATATGTACATGTGCACAAGCTGGTGCCATAATCGACCTGGTCTCCTTATTCAGTACACTGGCTAGGAGTCATATCTGGGATGCACTGTACATCTCTGGACTGTGGATTTCAGCTGAATGCCATACATGTGAAAGTTAATGGTACCAGTTGATACTGCATTAGCTAAGTTATTTCCACATTCTGACAATTTACATTTCTGACTTGCATTAGACAATCTCATTGGAAACCTGATCATAAATCCAGAGGGGAGTTATATGATGGGGCAGAATACATGTCCTTAAGTCTCAGGCCAGGAGCTTGCCTCTGAAATTCCAAGTATCTGGGCATGTGAGAGCTCAGAGTAATGAGCTTTCTCTCTCTTTATTTCTCTGCCAGCTTTCAGAGTTAAGAAAACTAGTGTCTCACATGTAGATTTATAAAAGGAGTCTTCCAAAGTAAAAAAAAACAAAAACCAAAGAACCCAATATAAAAAGCTTTTTTTTTTTAATGGGTCAATATTTCAGAAATTTTGAGCTAAAGCAGAAACAAAAATTCATATCCTTTTTCTGTCTTCAGAAAAACAGCCATTTCAAGTACCGTAGACAGGTGGGAATTTTCGTGTAAATGTAAGCGAAACAAAAATTCAGAGACCAAAGTTCAGTGGTGAAATATTAGCATCATACATGGGAAAACTATCAAAGAATTCATGTCCCCCTCTGGTTTATATTGTATTCATGTCAGCTGAACATAAAATTTTCACATTTGGGACTGAAAAAAAGTTTTTTGGTATTATGATGACATTATAATTCTTGATTTACAGCCATGGAACCAGTTCCTGGAGCATTTTCAAACAGCAAAATGTCTCAACAGCACATATTTCCAAGCTGTAGTTTTAGCAGATAACAAAAATAGCTCTCACTGGATAGTGTGTGCTAGACAGCAGTCAGTGCATTCCCTGCCAAAACAATCACTGCCATTTGAGCACATCCAGGGTGGAGGGAGGCCAGGGAACAGCCTGTGTATAAAACATCATGCAAGATAACAGAAAGATGTAACTTTCTGCTTCCTTTCACTGCATACTGACTGCAGGCTCTAATGCTCTCCACTGTCTGGCAGTGGCAATGGTCCATGTATAAAGTGGTGGCCTGCATTCAGGAGAGGCAGGTTTCTCCCAGTATCTAGAGTGTTTCTGCACATTTTTGTCAATTCCTTCATGCCCTTGAGCCGGTAAACCTGGTTTATCAGTATGCATGTTTATTAGTGCAGTTTCTCAAATTGTCAAAATCTTCCTCCCTTAAGTAGCTAAAATGTGACTTGTACAGTGTGTCAGAGCACTTTTCCTTGCTACCAGGTGGGATTTATGTTTGCACTGCTTTTTTCCTCTTTTCAAGTGACAGTTTGAGGATTCTTCCCCTCTCTCAAGAGTGGGACCCCCACCTGCCCAGACTCCCTGACTAGAGCTCCATCTGTTTTCCAGCTCTGTGGAAGACAAGACAACCAGCAGAGCTGAGGCTCTCCAGGAGCCAAAGACTCTGGCTGATTAATGACTCAGAAAATGGATTCTCCCGGACAGAATGCTACTTGTTCACCTGGAGCGTATAAAACACACCACAGAGTCAAAACAACCAATTGCTAAAGTGCACATTTCCTCTAAGAACACAATAATCTTTCCTTTGAATATGTGTGAGGCTTTCCCATCATAGCCAGCCTAAGAGTACCATGTTGATCTAATTATAGTAGTTACCCTACATCTCTCTGTAAAACAATCCGTCTGAATTTCAGATTTATCTTCTGTAATTTACTCCTATTAATTAGTCTGCCATACCTAATTTAATATTATCTGTAATTCTGCATATTTGGCATGGGAAGACTATATACTAAAAGACCAGCTGTAGAGCTGTCAAATAGAAAGTATCCTACAATAACTCCCCCACTGTGTTTCAGATACTTTTCAGGTGATTCCATCTTTAGGATGGAATTCTACGTTCCTCTTAGAATTGTTTCGATTTCACTGTGTATTTCTAATAGGTTTTTATTACACAGGTAATTAGTGAGATCTATTATATTTATTAAAATATTACTAGGAATTTTCCCATTCAATATGTTCCATAATTTGATTCTTATTATGAAATTATGCCTCAAAATGTCTCTTTTACCCACACTGCCTGCAGCTACCCTGTGCAAATACATGCCAATGAGAACAGGGGCTTCCCTACCTCTCTCATCTGCTTTTTCTGACTCTGCCCACCCACACACACTGGTTTTTATATATTCCCTGAGAAGTGCCACATACCATGGGAGTAATCTAGGTGAAACTTTCTCTTCCCTTGTTCTCCCCAGAGTTTTAGTCCCAGCGTGGTT
Source organism: Drymodes brunneopygia (assembly GCA_013400955.1). Lineage (NCBI taxonomy): Eukaryota > Metazoa > Chordata > Aves > Passeriformes > Petroicidae > Drymodes > Drymodes brunneopygia. The sequence goes on from VZTZ01031724.1 coordinate 265,616, forward strand.
CCCTCAGTGGCTTCTCTGCTTTGGCAGCAGGGGATGAAGGACAAGTCCCCATTGTGGCTGAACCTGCTTTTTTGGTAGGAGTGCTGGTTTGTACCAGTTAGACATACATAATACCTTGGGTTATGGTAAGAAAAATTACGCAGATCAGCAGTATTGTAATACACTTAGCTTGTGAATATAACAGTGCAGAAAAGATAAAGAAGTGAAAAGTGAAGAATAGATATCTGCTATCCTGAACATTTTTGAATGGAAACCATTACCAGAAGATTTTATTAATTCTTGAAAAATTTGGATATTATTTGGATATTATTCCTTTAAACACCAAAAATATTCGATTTAACTTTCATTTGCAACATATCTTCCTTTTGTTGCACTCTAATCTGATAAATTTGGGTAAAATCCTTCAGACAAAGAGAGAATTTTTTTAAATCTGCTTTTATTTCCCATGCCAAACAGCAAAATAAATGGATTTCACTGTAGTTGGATTAGAATACATTTAAACTTCACATTTTATACATATATTGACTATGAAGATTATTGTGCTTTCAGGGTCATTTGAAAACAAGTGCTCACAGAGATGAAATTTAAATAACATACCATGTCCCATGAGCCACAGTAAATAGTCTTAATTATTAAGTGACAATCTCAAACACCTACGCACAGCTAAGCAATCTCTGTTAAATTCCTAGCCAGCTGAGTTAAGGTGCAGGGATTTGGGAAGGACACTGCTTTTTTCATACTACAGGACATGGATTTATACTGGCTGCATATACCAATATTTCTGTAGTATAGATTTCAATTTCAAGTGGAATAGCTTCATCCACTTTCTTTATCTATCCATTCTTCAATAAAGGAAAGAGGGGATAAGAAATCTCATGCAAAAACTCAGCATGCAGTACTGAAGCTAAAGTAGCAGGTGCACAAAATATTTGAAAATGCAGAAGTAACACAAAATTTCACATCTAGCCTATTTATAGCCATATGCATATTAATTACCATATAGCCATATACCATATTAATTACCTCATTACTAATATAACACAGATCTGTTTGATTACTCCTAATACACCTAGTCCTGTATAGTTTTCCTTTACTGTATTTCAGTATTTCAGGGAAAGGGGGAAGCTTCAGTGCATCCTACAGCACAGGAGGTGAGTGACAACATTACAGCCCCACTTGTACATAACAGCCTGCTCTGTAGAGCATGGTGAATATGGGAATATGATCTAATAGAGTCATCCTGGCTGCACAGTTATTGGATTTTATGTTTCTTTCCAGATGTTTAGATCCAATCTGCATATCTCTTCACTGTCAATGGCTTCGAAGTAAGAGTATGAATATTTACTTATTTTAGTGCTTTCAAGCAAATCTATAGAGGAGAGTGGAACAGCTCCAAGAAAGTAGAAGAAAAATGGCAGATTGACTACCCTGTCTAGGTTTTCATTGATGAGACCTTCTTTATAGCATTTTCTTCCTTCTTTCCAGTGAATTTACTCTAGGACTGAGCACCTTTGATGGCTCTGTGCTTCAGCAGTTTGACATTGCTTCGGCAAAACAGAACTCATCAGCAGTTTTCATTGAGAAGGGAAAAATTTTGTCTTCCCTAGCAGTGTTTTATCTTGGGAAACTGGAGACCATTTTTTATTTATTTGTTTTCCTTTTCTTTTTTTAATTTCAAGTTTGTTCAAATTGTCCCTGCTTTACTGTCTTTTTTTCTGTCTCCCACAATAGGAAAGTGGAGAAACAAAATAAAATGAATCAGTGATAGAGAAGGGCAAAGGGTAAGGGACAAATGAAAAACAAATCTGAAATTGCAAAATGGAAACAGATAAATTTTCCACATAGACCTCACAAAACTCTGAAGCTTGTTTAGCTTTACCTCATCCAAAGAAATAAACATCAGTTCAGTTAAACTAATTTATACTGTCCCTTTTCTGTTATAGTTGTGTCACATTTTTCATATTTGTGGCATAATGACAGAACATGCCTCAAGTTGCTTATTCAGGGAACCAGAGGCACACAACTTCTGCAAAACTCTTAGACAAGATTAATTTGAGTATTTATTAAAAACTGCAGAAAAACTTGGAAACACCTTGGAATTCACTCTGATACAAGGTGTGTGTGTTGCTAAAAATCAGGGCATTTAAGAGATTAGTTTTTTTCTTATGTAATCATAAGGAGTAAGCTTACTGCTATTTCAACAAGAATTAATTACTCTTCACTAGAAAAAAAGTTTTTGGGTCAAAAATAATGTAAAATAATTTAGCAACACTGTAGATTCCCGTGCATTTAGTACCAATGGGGTCCAGCTCGCTGTGAGGAGCTTAATAGCTTGCTGTCTGTGTAGAGCAATTATTTTAAACAGATGTCTGTTTTCTACATCTATGAAGTGAGAATAAATCTAGCATCCAGTGACAAATTAATGTTGGTTTCAGCATTACCACCTGGAAACCCTTATATGGAGTAGCATAAATGTCCTAGTGACCTCGTACTGCATTATATCATTTTTCGGTAGTTCTTTCTACATTTTTATATGATACAAAATATAACATTATTAACTTTTATAACATTTTGACAAATACCAACCACAGCATATTTCATATTTCAATAGTTGTTATCTATCCATAATATTAAGCAAAGGGTTAGTATTACTGTTAATATTTTTCTTCCAAAACTCTGTCAACAGTTCTTATCCAAAGATAGCATTATATTTGACTGAGACTGAATAGTTTCGAGACTTTTGTAGGTAATATGAGGATTAAACATCTGTAGAAGCAAATGTGAGATTTTTCAGATAATTCATTCTGATCGTAGGTTACTTCTTTTCTTTCACTAAACCAGCTTACTTTTCAATAAACCTGCTTACTTTACAAATTTTTTCTAATCTTGTATATTTTTCAATAACTTCTTCTCCCTCACCTCCACACTGTTCTTCTTACAAAACAACCATGAAATTTCAGTATTTGATTTCATCTCGTCACAACCCACACACAGGACAAAACTAAGATATGTTCTCTTGCTAGACATTCCTAAGCAAATTGTCTGCCTCCCTTCTCACTGCCTGTGAACTTTTCCTTTTTACTGAAGCCACCCTCCAGAGAAGTTTTACAGGTACTGTGAGGTTTGTGCCACAGACCACGCCATTCCTGCTGCAACCAAACCCACAGTCTGCCTGGGGGCCTCCTCAACAATGTTCCCTACATGCACCAACAGGTCTCTCTCATAGAGGTTAAATGCCTTGGTACACTGGCACTAAATTAACAATTTTTTGATCTTCTACATGTAAAATAAGAAGAGAGCAGATATTGATTCTGTCCCTATGGGGATTTAATGGGGTACCAGTAATTATTTTGCAGGATTTTCCTCAACCCTAGTGTCTGGGGGGTTATCTGGGAAGTCATTTTCCCCACCAGGAGCAATGGGCTGCATGGAGATGTTAAACAGGTCAGGTGTGGTCTTCAGGCTGTTGTTTTGACCTTATGAGTTAATGTTACATTGTGAAGAGGTACAGATACAAAACCTGGATTCAGGGTCTATAATTGCATTTTCTGCTTATGAAGACTCTAAGAGTACCTTTGAGATCATAAAGTTTTCCAGTCTATGGTATATTTGGGTTTTTTAAAATCCTCATAGGGAATTTGTGTTTGTATTTGTCTGTGCTAAGAAAGCATGAAATATTTAGAGAAAAAATTTTGAACACTTAACCATAAAACTTTGCTGATAAAGGCAGTGCTTTCAGCAAAAGCAGAGTTCAGTATGCCAGAACATCTTGAATATAGGAACAGTGTGTCTACAGAATTCCTTGGCCACAGAGGATTCACTTACTAACTGGCTACAGACAATTCTCACACCTGTTTTTAAATAGTGCTGCTGCCATCACAACCACAGTTCAAATTGCTTTGGCACCAAAGCAACAAGCAGAAATGAACAGACAAGCATAGTAATGACTCAAACTGTTTCACAGAGTGTTTCTATCCAGAATTCCCAGTAGATAAAAATCGGACTATGTCCTTCTTTTCCTCATTAGTAGAGCCTAAATTAGCAATGCCAACACATTACAAAGTGAGAGGGAGTAGCACCCTACTCAATATGGATGAAAAATAGATTATCATTGTGTTGATTAAGGAACAGAGAGTATTGGGTTTACACACCCATCAGAAACTGTTCTCAGGTGGTTCAGTGAGCAACCACTAGGCATGTCCATTTCCAATTTTGTTGGATGGATTTCCCAGCTAGATCAATGCAGATCATCCTTTGCCTGATATTCCCTTGTATCAGACTCCATACATACTCCATGTTCAGGGAGTGGGACCTTGGGTACCTCCTATGGGTGTTTCCTAGTTGCAATGATACTTTCAGCTTCATACTGAGATTTTATTTCTTTGCTTGGTAACCATGATTGTATCCTTTACAGATCTGCCAAGCCCACTGCTTACAATATCTGCTAGAGTTTATTCCATTCCTATGTAGAAATGTCTATACAGCATTATACAGCCTCTTGCCACCCAGTAAATAAGCTCAAAACACAATTTATAAGTCAGGATTTTAAAGAGATTTATGGAAGAGATCACTTAATATTAAAAATAGAAACAACAAAACAACTAAAAAAACCCTAAAACGTGGCTTTGAAAAACACATTATGGGCTGTACAAATACAGGCACAATTCTGGAAAGACACAGGAAAATAGTGTCAAGTACCACACAAAATATTGCAGGAATCATAAACTTTTAGGGAAAGATCAGATACACAGCTGTAGGTGCCTGCATTATTTTTAAAGTATCTACTTTTTAAAGGACTTTTAGTAGTGGGTTTTGCCAATGGAATCTGAAGAGAGGGCCCAGAGCTTCCCACTTTACCCTATTAAACAGGTAGACTCCAGGGCCCTGATATTCTACTACTTTTAACCCTTCAAAGAGAGATGTTATGTGCACCAGTGTACTGATGGGATGAAACCAGTGCCACTGCATCTGTGATATCAGCATCAGCCTGCAAGGACTCCCAATGGTTTTATCTCAGTTCTCTAAGTGGGCACTCTTTCAAGTGTTAGAGAAAAATAGTGGTATAATTTAGCCCAAACAAAATAGAATTATCAGCTTTTTGACTGTCATCAACAGCTTAATATGAAATTTAATTTGCTGAAATAAATGTTAGAGGGATTTCTTTTTGCTGTCTGTTTTTGGTTTTTATTTTCTCCAGAGCAGCATCACAGACTGGGATATCATTGATTCGCAGCCCCAGCCACAAACAGAATCTGTTAAGGTCAGAGGTACCATAATGTTATTAGTTTCAGTAGTGTGAAGTTGACATGGGATTTACTTTTCTGTAAAGGGACACTAATTATCTCACGTTATCAAGAGTTTTAAAAGCACTTTCAAATATGATGCTAAATAATTACATATGTCAACAGTCCTACAGCAGATAACATAAGAATTAAAAATATCTACTATCAGTCCATTTTCCTCACTGCAAAAGAGCTGTGTAATACTCAGCTCATAATTTGATAAACCTAACACAGAGGAAAGGGAGGAAACAGATGTTTTATTTCATCATGAGAAACATTTTTTTCTCCCCCATTATGTTATTAGTATAGATTCAAAGGCACAGAGATGATAATTCTGGCCTGGAAAATGAAATTCTTCTCCAGGGACACTTTTCAAACTGATTTGCTCAATCAGAGCTCTCACCTGCTACCTGATCCTGGCTATGGCGCTTCAGAGTGTCTAATCAAGAGATGATTACAGATGATGACATTAAGGAGGTTCAGGTTTAGTGCCATCATGGTGGCCAATCAATAATGTGATTGTCCAACTCAGTACTCAGGAGATCTGTGTATAAATCTTGTTATTTACTAACTCTTCATGTCTTGCTGTGAAAACAAAATTGTTGTGTTCTTACAGTATAGAAATGCTCATTCTAAGACTATTTTGTCTGGCACAAACAATAATGTTTCCAAGAAAATTCCTTCAGTCTCCTTTTGGCTTTATTAAGATTACAGCTATTTTCATACTTCCAGTGACTTGTCACTTTATCCCTGTTTCATGTGTTTCAAACCCAAAATCAAACCTGGCTCTCAGTATCAAGATCTCTAGTAAAAAAAAGCCTTCATAATATTTAGACCCTTTTGACACTGGTTTTAGAAAGGGAGTCTGACCAAGGAGATTCAAATTCTAAAAGTTATTTAAAAATACCAACTAAAAAGCCTTCAAGAAAACAAAAAGCTTATTGTGGAATAGCAACGGGTTCCCCTTCTTGCATTGTAAGAGTAAATCAAATTGTTTCTTTTGTGTCAAAACTAATAAATGTCTTTGTTCAAACGCAGTTTTATCTGGAAATTCACAAGATATGTAAGAATTCCCCTGATTTCTCTCTCTATGTAGCAGATGTTCCACTTCAACTAAGGAGTAGTAGAACCCAAGATTTCTTTCAAGGTCCTTTTATACAGAAGAAATAGGTAACAATTCTTGTTGATTAATCAATAAAGATTCAGAGTTATCCAGCTTTATTTACTTTACTGCAATGTACATTTTTGCTTTAGAACTAAGTACAGTGTTTTTATAGCTTCCTTCAGGATATATCTCTTAGTAGACAGTTTATCATTCACATTCCTGGGGGGCTATGTTCTGGTCACAGTCTCTATGCCATCAGTCTAAGTCCAAATATTTTTATGTTTTGGCCAGAGTAACCGATGTCTGAATGTGGCAGAAGATTGATCAATTTTTGATTTAGATAGTCTGATTTCTATTCTGCAATGTTCCAGAAAAAAATCAATGCAATACTGCAGTCATGTAAGAAAATGTCTATGGCTAACATCAACTTTCTCTTGAGGAATAAGTATCCAAATGTGCTGGGCACTGACCATCTCAGCAAGAATCCCCAAAACTGCTCCACTTCTGAATTCAGATGGGCAGAACAAGATTATGAGGTATTGTGGGTCAAAGCACATTAAACTTGGCACAATATTTTCAACATTTAATGAGAGAATAAATAAATATTCAGTTATTACCTTTGTATTGGTATCATGGACAAGGTTTGTTGCCTTGGTCTATCCTTACTGTTTGCAATTTGATCATCAGGTTGGATAAACCACTTCTTATTCATAGAGTTTGCCAAAGGGTTTTATTTTTTTTTACACAAGGAGTCAGACTTAAATATTTATTGATGTGTAACATCAACGTGAAAGCCAAAAAAAAGCTTCAAAAGGTGAAACTAGGAGTAAGAGTTGAAATTTAAAGCTACCAGATTTAAGATGCTTCAAAGATTTCAACCTGTTATATATAATGGTTTGCAAAAGTGCCTTTTGAAAGTAGTTTTCCCTAACAATTTTGGGCTAGGAGTGAAATCTCTTCTGTTTATTATTTTCATGGTGTTCAGACACTTATCTGATACAGTGTGAAGGATTTGAACCTGAAAAAACACCTGCAAATGTAAATAAATCAACTTGCTGTGACCACGGTTAGCTAACAGGAGCAAGAAAGAAAGTAGTCAGCACTTAAGTTCTGCACTACAAACAGAGGATATTCAAGAAATAAATGAAAAGGCAAAAGAGAGGGAAAGAAGAAAAAAAATCAGAGATATGATTTTGAAATAAAGTGTAAATGAAGAGCACAGATTTAATACGAAGCACTAAACCATGTTAAAAAAATTATACTACCCTAAAAGTAAGAAAGAATAGAGGCAGCAAATCTAGAACTTGAAAATAATCAAATTAAATTAAAAAATAGAGGGAAAATGCAAGAAATAAATAATCCTTTAGAACTAGAGACAAATAAGTTGAGGAAAAATAAAAGGTATACACTGCTTGGTAAAACCAAAGGTGTAATTTGTTATAAAATAACATTATGGAACAATAAAGCTATACAAACAACAAAGAGAACATTATAGTTATCTGTATTTGAAAAAAGGATCCAAGCCTCAAGTGTTTGCAGGAATGGCTGCAACAAGATTTTAAAGGGTTTTCAAATCACTAATAGTTTTATTTTCTTGCTTTACTTGTTTTTACACAATCAGTTGCAAAGTGATAAACTACAGGATAAGCACAAAGTGATAATAGAATTTGATAAGACAGAACATGTTCAGTGCAGTATAATTCATGCCAGATGGTGAAACTAGCAGAAGTTACAAACAAATAAATGAAGTCGTTCATTCAAGTCCAAAACTGACCTCTCAGAATTCACAGGGGGAATGTCAGATAAAAGAAAACATTTTTGCCCCAAAGCACAATTTGACGGTAGCCACATTACAAGAAAGCTCATGGATAATCAATTACCTTGCTTTTTCCACATTTACTACTTGACTGTATTTTGGCCCAACACCAAATCTACTCCAGTTCTAGGACCTCAATGCAGTTGCTAAATCCTCTCATTCAAGATATGTATTTCCCCTCTCTTCCACCACTGCTTGATGACTCCTTTTCATAGCAGGGAGGCATTCCTAGTTCAGTCCTAGTCCAAGACTTATTGCAGACTTCTGTTGGACTCTCAGGGGATGAAAAGGGAAGAAACTGCAAGATTATCAGAAGCATTCATTCTTGACACTCACAAAGATTACCCGTGCCCCAGGCCTGATTTGTTAAAATGCAAGTAATCTATTGCTAAAGGGGAATTTTCAAGAGACAGACTCCTGCTAACAAATAAATACTTCAAGACTATTGATTACTATCAGAGAGACCATCATCCGGTACAGTTTTGCCATTTCTAGTCTGAGCAGCCTTCAAACTAGCAGCTAAAAGAAAAGAGTCTTTATTATTCTGTGTCAGCCACCCACTTCCCTACAGGCAGGATAAGATTTGCCAATACTTCTGTAACACATTCACGGGTATGACAAGAAAGAGTATTGCTATTAACTGGCCACAGTACTGACTTCACACTTATTAACGTCTCTGATCTCCTCTTCCTCTGTTCCCAATTAGCAGAGGATGCCTGTTTGTAGGCTGGAAGCCGTCACCCTCACATCCAGCTGGATGTGTGGCAGTAATTGCTCCAGCTGCAAAGCTGCCTTTAAGATCAGAGGTCCCTCCAGCCCCAGAGGCTTCCTGCAGCTGTGTGCCCTCCTGTCAGCCAGGCTGCTGCAGTGGAGTCTGAGCCTTGCTGGGGTGGCTTCTGTGCTTCCACAGCTCTTTGGTAAAGTGTAAGGGCCTGACTCCCCAGTGCCTTGGGCAGCATGTTGTCATTTACCTCTATGCAAACTGGGTATAACATACTGTTGGAGCACTGCATTAGACAGATAGAAACTACTAAGATCAAGCTAACAACATGAAACGGTTTCTTCCCAGCAAGAGACTTCAATAAGTCTCTTTAAATTTAAGTGCAAAATCCTCTTTCTTTTTCTGTACTGTAGGTTCAGCAGGGGCTGATTCTCTCACAAGCAAGCTTTTGAGTTGTTGGGTTTTTTTTAAGCTTCTTGTTTTTCTCACAGCTCAGCAAACACAATCAAGGCTGCTCTGTAAAGGTATCTTACCAAGCTTACCTGATTCACACAGCAGGTTGCAATGACAAGAACAAGATATCTGATGAGAAAGCAGACTGATCCAGAGCAAAGGAATAGTAATCAAAGATAAAACTCTTAATGGCAAGGAGAAAAAAATTTTAAAGAGCTATGCAGGCAAAAATTGCTGGTAAAGAACAATTGAATTGCTAGCTTTAATTACAGAAGAACAAGTGAGAAAAGGGGAAAAAACAAAAAGACTACTGTCTCCTAAAGATGAAAGAGGCACTTCCCTCTCTCCCTTACATAGTGTAAGGAAATAAGCCCTTAATGTAGGTGGCACGATGGATTCAGCAAAAAATGCAAGAAAAGAAGGCAGGACCATCAAAGCAGTAAAAATGAATGATGCAATGCAGTACACAATTGTGACATACAACCTTTAATGGCCCAGAAGAAAGACATACCTATTTGCTTACTTTGGGGTTTGTTTGTTCTTTTTTTTTCTGTGATTACTAGCTCTCCAATCCGTTTCATTTCTTCTCCTGGTAATTTCACAAAATATGCCTTTACTACTAATTTTATTACTGTGTGGTTTGGTGTTTGGTTGATTTTGTTTATTGTGTGTGGGGTTCTGTTGCTTTTTTTTTTTTTTGGTCAGATGTAACATCTTGTGGAATAAGAATAAACAGCTTGAAAGAGAGTGTGGCTGTACAACATCTTTCCCTCTACCTAGAGGGGTAGAGGCTGTCATAACAAACTGTTTGGAAAGCCAACAGTGCCTAAGTAGTTCAAACAGCAGCAACGTTATATATCTGAGCATGTCTGAATTGCAGTCAAAGGCAGAACTCTGCAAGCTAGTTTGAATTAGACAGCTTGTGTGCCAAACAGCAATGTATCTAAAATCATCACCTTTCCTCCTTTGCTATTTCAAATTAATTTCCTGATGTGATCTATATGAAGTGCATTATAGAACCTATTATTATAGAATAATATTATATCAGCCTTGGCAATATTGGTATAATAGCATCTCTTTTTCAGTATACTGTGATGTATAAGGGGAATATGCAGCATTAAAAAAAAAAATTAAAAGTACTTTTAATTAATCCGCATGTTTTTTCATAGGGGGACATCATTTGTCCTTCTCTAAACATCAGAAAAATCTATTCTTTACATTTGATAAGTACTCTAACCATCCATCCACCTGTAGACACGAATATCTCACAGTATGATGCATTTTCATCTCCCTACATGGAATCCCAATATTTGCTGTTAAATAAAACAAAGACAGGGTCCAGTCTCTGGGCAAATGGTTTGGCTTAGCTATATCCACACTACACAGCACTTAGTATTCATCTTTCCCTGAGCCTCAGTCACCTTAAGTCATGCTTATCATCTCTATATGTTTTCTTTTCAGTTGAACGTGTCTAGACTACTGAGAAGTCTGTGTTGCAGTCTCCCAGTGTTTCACTGCCTGAAACTGCGGAATGTTTTGGGGGCTCTGGGTGTAATCTGAGTGTGGACACATGGTACTGCTTGAGGATGCCAGACTTTCTCGGTACTGTTGGAGGACTGTACAGGGCAGAATTGCTATACTGCATATTTCTCATGAGGGGGGGGCATGAGAGCTCCCTGACACATCCTACACCCCAAATTTTACCCAGACATTGTTTCAGAAAATTCTGGTGCCAAAACCATGACTGGGAGCATGATAGCATTTACATGACAGGCATGATGGCAGAGCACATCCTCAAGTCTATTCCTGCATCTAGGATTAGCAATGTAGATAAAGCTTATGATGCACACATTCCTGACTAATTTTCCTACTTCTTTCGTCTTTTCTTTTCCTAGAACACCCCTGACAAAGGGATTGTACAATGCAACTGAGCCAGTGAAATCTTTTAGCAGGACCTAGCAGTCAGCAAAGAAAAGAATAAAGTCAGGAAGCAAGTATAAAGGAACAAAAAATTGATTACAGCAGGACATTAGATGTAATTAATAATAATCCAAAGGAAAAAGAGGCTTGGATAGCCATGTCAGCAGTATTTCCACTGATGTGGTGACCTACTCAAACATGCAAAATATTTTGACCCCTGTGTCACAGATCATTTACAGAAGAGCTACAAAAGGTGTTTCAGGATCTGGGGGCTTGTTTGCTCTTATTCCCCCTAAAAAAAAAAAAAAAACAACAGAAGAACAAGCTAAAAATCCAACTGCAGAAAGAGACTATAGCAACTGCCTTTTACTGACAAGCTGCTCTGGCAGTTTAGTTGGGTTTCTTGTTGCTTTACAATTAGTTATGAATTTTTGAAGCCCTTTTCTCCTTGCAGAGAAGGCACAGTGGAGATGATGAGGGCTAATCGGGGTGTGTGAGCCAGTGCTCCCATTGGCAGGGGCTCTGATGCAGTCACAACTGTGCTAACTGCATCTGAGCACTGATCAGTCTCTGGCACAGAAAACCTGAAGTAAGAATAAATGTAGACTGCAATCACATTTATAAAAACATCTACATAGAAAGAGAATGAATATGCGCAAAAGCGATGTGCCCTGTTTTTCCGGGGACATTCACATTAGAACTTATTTTGCTGCAGTTAGTCTTCTAGTAAATGAAGGCAAAATCATTATCTGCTGACCAGTGTAATTAAAGAAGTGATTACTTTAACAAGTAATTGGTAACAAAGTGCATAACCAGTAAACAGAAGCACAGACCATATGTTCTTAAATATGACCAAATCATTTGAGTAGTGTTTATGTGCAATAAATAAAAACCAAATGAAAAATCTGCTGACAGGGAATAAGTAGCAATAAGAGTAGAGCGATACGTTAAATCCTTCATTCTGGATCATTTGGGTAATGTTCCATTCATTTTAGATTCATGAGTAGAAGCCTTTACAGATTGGGCATGCATACCATAAATCTCAGGTTATCCATTATTAGGTGGCATTCTGCTGTTTGCAATTGTACATGTTTACTTTGTGCATAATTAACTGCATAATAGCTGTCTGTGTTCTGCACAGAATTTACACTCAGGCTCTCATCAAAACAAATGGCTCTAGAAAGTAGGCCAGTTCCATTAAGCTATCCACAATCTGCATTTTCTAATACTGCTTCTCAGAAAACGGAGTTGCATCTCTGATTTTCCAGCTGCAATTAGAGTGAAATCCAGTCTTTCAAAAGGCCCCATGTTTGCGTTTTCAGGGTATTTTATTAAATCTTACAGAAGTAGTTGGAACATCAAGGGGTGGAGGCAGAGCAAAGCTTGAGTATACATAACAGAAACTGGGATGATACATTTCCATAAAAATAATAAGTATGGAGCAGATTTGGACAGGCAATTGATCATTGCACAGCTCTATGCTATGGATCAAAAAGTTCACCCTGCAGTTCTTCCATTTCTGTGCATGATTACCACTACGATATCAACTACTTCTGCCATCCGGCTTCTTTATTCGCTGTATGTCAGCAAAAGCTTCCAGACTTCTTTCTCCATAATGCAAAATTGGATGGAAAAGAGAAAAAATAAAGTAAAATAAAACCATGCTGAAAGAAAGGAGGGAAAGCTACTAATAAAATAAGGCTCAAAGAAAGAGGGAAAAGCTGCTAATAAGAAGGCCTACAGCTACAGATTAAAATGAGACAAAATAGAGAGAAGTGGTGAATTTGACTGCCTCATGGAACTGCAAGATGATGTCCCTATATTTTTGAATTATCTAGATGCTACATAAAGAATATTTAGTACAAATGCAGGCATGCAGTGAATATTATTTTACAGCTTATATGCCACATAAAGAAAGTGTTTTATATTAGGAGTTGCTTGAAAAGCGATTACTAAAAATGTGTGGGGAAAAATCTTATAACCTACCCTTTTGTTTGAAGGATGTACTGTGATAAAATGTGGTTATCACAGTGTAGAATAATATAAATATTCATAATAAATTAAATCTCTGAGATTGGGCAGCTTTAAGCTAAAAAGCATGAAGTGTGTAAATGGCTCACTAATGCTAATGAGCTTCTATTTTTTCCCATATGAAATGTTGAAGGCCTACATGTGAGGGAAATAAATTATATGCAAAATTAATTGCAAAGATAATAGCATGTGTTTTACATAAATTCTTTTGTTTCTGTTGTCTTACAGGTAACCTTATGTAAATTTACATTTTTTTCTTACAAACAACTATACACTACATTCATTTGGAGAGGAGGTGGAGAGGAGGTGTTTTTTCCCTGGTTTTCATTTTTTCCTTTGAAAGAAGATTGGTTTTCTTTCAAGGCAGTACTGAGAGGCACTTTTTAAAATGGTTTTTCCAATTGCTTTGTTTGGAAGGGGTCCTCCTCAGTCCACACCTTGCGTCCCCGCAGAGAATTTTGGTATATCTGATTTGTGTGATGTCAAAATGTTTGATTTTTCATTTGAGGAAATTCCAAGATGAAGCAAATGAAAGTGCCTTTCCAAAATTCATATTAAAAGAGATATATATTTCTACAGTCTGGCATGGTTTCTTTTTTTTACCCCCAAACTCTTCACTATTGAAAATTAAATATCAAAACATATCAAATTCAAAACCAAAACCTGCCACATTCTGCAAGATGATGTCTATAAATTTTCAAAATTATCTAAATAGTATATAAACAATAATTAGTACCAGCTCAGGTAGGCAGTGAGTATTATTTTACACTGATCTGCTGCATAAATAAAGTGCTTTGAAACAGGAATTGCACTCAGTCCTCATGCTAATTAGTCCCAATATATTTTTCTCTTCCCTTTTGTTTTTGAAATACAAGAGCTGAGAAGCTAGCAAAAAAAAAAAAAATCCTTACTGAAGGATTTTCCAGGCTGGGATTTATTCATTTCTTCTCAACTCAGACATTGTAACACTGCTGCTTTATACCCTTCTTTTTGCCAAACACCTCATTATTAACATCTCCTTCTGTAGATTGCTGGTTTGTATTCTTTTTATACATGATTTACTAATATATGTCGTTACCTAAATTTAAGAAAACAGGTCAACAAAGACTCTTAAGGACCCAAAGGAAGGCAATAGAACTTTCTACCTATTTCCCATTTATGCCTTTGAGAATCCCTGCCCTCACCCCTGTGAGCACCATTGTACAAGTTGAAATAAAAGTCTGCATTCATCAAACAGCTACTCTGGTAGAGTCATCCTTTTCATTCACAAGACCTCATCATCCTTCTTCAAAGAAAATAAAAAAAAAGGAACAAGAAAAGACATGGAACTCTTCAAAGAGAAGAAAAACAAAGCTTTAGACATTAAATGTCACCAGAACCCATGCATGTTCAAGGGGTACATGTATCAAACCATGTGCAGGTGAGTCTTAAGCAAACATTCCATCTCAGCTGCGAACAAACTCAGCACTTCACTTTGAATGCCTGATGCTCCTGGCTTTCAGGAGGCTAGTTGATTTTCACTAATTGAGCACTTGGTTCTTTTCAATTTGTGTTTTCTCTTCTTATATTTAGGTAGTATATAAACATTATCTATGTAGAAATTAATATATATGTATATCTTCACTCTGCCGTTTAGAAACACAAAAATTCATACACATGCTATGATGTGGAAGATTATTCCCAATATATTTTGTAACAAGAAATATACATAAAAGTAAGGGTTTTTTTCACTAAACCTATCTGTTTGTGCTTTTAACATCCTATTAAGGCTCTTTTGTGCCGTAAGAAAGGTAAAGGAATAAGAGAATAAGAAAAAGATACCTCTGGAATTGTATGAGATTTTTAATGTTGTTGATTTACAGTATAGTACTGAGAAGCATGCTTGAACAAGATGAGAGTATTTACTAATGAGCTAAATGCTCATTAAATACTAAATATGCATACTACATATATTTAATTTATGAATATAACATATTTTTGTAAACATATTCTTTTCATATACTTCTAGAAAATTAATTATATTATATGAATATATTCAATTATTTATGTTAAATAAATATATATGAATACATAAATATAAATATTATACACATACTAAATGAGCATAGTGAGAACAAAAAAGCTTTCTCTATTTAATAACCTTCTTTTTAAACAACATCTGATGATTTCAGGGTAAAAATTTTTCCCTTTCTTAATAATACTCAATGATGCATAAGTTGCTCCTTTGTTAAGACTCCAGAGATCTGGAGGAATAAAATTGCCCAGTTTGGTACCTTCTTCTTCCTGGAAGTAAGCAGTGAACCAGGGTGTGTGAAGATGTATCTACAGTTTATAATTATTCAAAATTTAGGTAGATGCATTCCGACAAATGGCCAGAGAGGGGAAAGGTAGGTCTGAGCAGCTTCAAAGAGCTATGTCAGAGTTGGGTCATAGTTTGTTTGGTTTGCAGCAGCCGAGGACAAAGAGGGAGTAAGGACTTCTCTGCTCCTTCTTGACCACTGAGTTTTATTCCTCTAATCTGATTGACCACAGTCATTGACAATAAAGGCCTCTACATATGAATGGGTAGTGCCTGGTTTCCTTCCCAGGTGATGGAATGAAAGTGGTGCCACTGAGGTTCAGTGGCCTGTTTTTGATTATTCCTATGTGTTGTACCCTATAAAGCCTCTTTCTCTGACAAGGAAGAGAACTGAGACACGCACCTTGGCAATAAGCACACATATTGCAGATGTCTAATTTGGTCAGACAAATCCAGCCTTTTTTGCCTACTGTAATTTCAGCATCTACATTAGTACTGCTTAACACTCATCTTAAAGAGTTTAGTTCTCTGACGCAAATGTTAAGGGCTGTTGGTTTTTTCCTGAAAACCTGTGGAGGTAGAAATTCTGCAGCACCAGGATTTAGTCTGGTCTGGTGATCCGAATCATTCTAGAAAAAATCTGGGACAAAGATGATAATCTGAGTAACTAAGCAGGTAATATCTGAATCCTGGCTCCATTTTTTGGTTACTCTTTTACCTTGATAATGTCTGTCAGATGTGATCTTCCCTTTCAAGCTCTTTCTATTCTGTTGAAAGAGCTCTAACTTATTTCTTTCTCCAGAAGTGCTTTGTGTTGGAATAGAGAACTGTCCTACTCTGCCTTACCTGATAGTCTGTATTCCTGGAAAAGCCGAGAGATGGGGTAAAACGGCTTCCCTACCCCAGCTGCTAGTGGTGAGACTGTTGCGCATTGTCCTTTATGAGGTCTTACTGCAGAGGGTTCCAGTGGTTCTTTCACTCCAGCAAGCTGGCAACAAATTTTAGTCCTGTTGCAAATTTATCCTGACAACTACATTCACTTTCAGGCTAGTCTTAAAATCTGTAGAAGAAAATTCTACTAGAAGCTCTGAATGTCATAAGAAAATGGCTTTAGTCACTTCCATGTGTGCAAATTCACATTTTGTAGACAATAAGAATGAGGCGTGAATTTCTATTCACTGGGTAAGAAGTCCTATTTCCCCTGTGAGTCAGTATATTTTTCAGGAACAAAGAGAATCATGAATGTTTAACATATAAAAGCCCAAAAACACAGGAAATAATTGAATGTAAATTTATTTCATCCCAAACATCCATTATAACAGCAGAAACCTTTTAAATGAACTGATTTTATATCATGCATGTCTGATATAAACAGACTGGCTACAGAGGAAGATACCAGTGAGAAAATCAGGTGAAGGTACCTAATCAAAAACTAAGCAACAAAAATGCCAAAATTGTTGTTTTCTGATTGAGTTTTCATTCTTGCAAATACATATAAGTTTAGAGCTCAAAGCCTACTTCTCTAGTGAGTTGTAAATATTTACAGTTATTATCTGGGATATCATCCTGGGTCACCGCTACATTTGCCCTGCTGATTTTTCTTATTCTAAGATTTTGAACAAAGAAAGAGATGAGCAAAGAAAGATGAGAAAAGTCATCTTCCAAGGCTGCTAGTTTTGCTTATTCAAGGTAGCAGAATTTTTCCTAATGGCAAAATGTGTTCTTGACTCCAAACTGTGTTGTGTTCAGAATAAAATCCCAAGGCTGATTTTCTCAACAAGAGTGTTAAGCTGACACATGTGAAAGTGATAATGCTTAGGTCTATATTCCAGCATGTGTATACAAATGCAAATAAAACAAGTTATATTTAAACTTTATGCTACTGATTTCTTTTTTAGAATGAAGAGGAATTACAATGCCCCGGGCATTTATAACTGTTCTGCAAAGGATTAGATTATTAAAAAACCTACTAGCATTGACAGTAGAACCTTTTCACAGTGTGTCTTTCCACTGTATTATGCAGAATTTACTTAATGTTTGCTGCTTCTATATGATTCCTTCATACTTTGTAGGTTAATTTGCTCACAAAGTCATAGAAAATGAGCACTCTACAAGTTATCTAATACAAAGAACCTGTGAATGTTTTTTAAGTATTAACAGAGGTTAATACTTAAATTCATGACTGCTTTTTACAGGGCTATGCTTCAGTCCATACCTAGATCTGTTTAAGTTACTTTCAGGACATGGTTGTGGTTGATACAAGAGGAACATATTTATAACATCAGGAACTGGTACAAAGTGAGCTTGAGCCCCTTCTTCCACTGTTCTCTATAAATATCAAATCATGAAAATAAAAGAGCATACTCAGTTCCACTGTAAACACAAATGTTTCTCAAATATGTTGCCTCACAGTCAGATTCACTGACATTGAAAGTGCTTTTCATAGCCATACTCCCCTAATTGTTGCACAGTGACAACTCTCTGATGTCCAACAAGCAATTTCTTGCACACTTGTAAAGTCAGCCAAACCAGACCCTGTATTAATCATATCAATAGTATTGACTGTTTCGTTTATTTTCTCATCTGAGTCTCTCAGACATACTTGAATAAGAAGCATGTCAACCCATAATTCCTGGTTTCTGTTTAGTAATGGGAATGACAAATGTATAGTCTGCTGCAATTTGCGTCAAACCAGTGTCATGTTATTTTTTAGCTGTATTTGGTAGGGAGTTTGAAGTGTTGTGAATAGGGCTATCAGTCTCTCTACCACCTACAACATCTTTGGAGACAATTTTCATCACATTTGAATAATGTTTTGGCAAAGGAACACTTTACCTCTAAGATCTGGAAGCACATTCATACACAGTTTTCTTACATTTATCAGGTCCCATACACTCTGAAACAGAAAGAAATGTGCCACTTTCTTTTCCATCTCATTGGAAATTCTGTTAGTTCTTGTCATCAGTAGAGCATTGAGGCCACCAGCAACAAAGCCAGGCATTCTGCAATGGCTTATTCAAACACTAAGTGAGAAATAACATAATCTCTTCCCTAAAATAGAGAGACTATCACTTTCTAACACTGGTGCCTGCTGTGTCTTTAAGAGACAAAAGAGGAGGCTAACTTTACTGTCTCCCCCAGACCGCATGATCCAAGAGCCACACATTATATACAAGGGAAGATGGACTATATATACTAGAGAGGACATTTCATTAACAAAAGAGACAGAGTTTCTATCAAAACTCAGTGAAGACATATCCCTAATATTTGAGAGACCCGTTTATACACAACAGTGTGAATTACTACTGCCTGTACTCTGCTCTGCAGAGAAGTCAGGGGCTTATCTGCAGAGTGGCAGATCACCATGAAAACTTACATCAGTCTGGATATTTCTGATTAGCTGTTTGTGGTAGAAGTTTAAATTCTCTTCCTTCCTTAGTAATCATAGCACATGAACACTGAACTAAGAGAGTATGTATTTATCTCTATTTTCTGTTTACTACTATTTGTCTTCTCTGATAGCTCTTATTGCTGACACTTCCTATCTCTGTCGTTGTCTTAGCTTACACTAAATTTGCACTAACAATAATGTGAATGAGGCATTGCAAAAGAAACATGAAAATGAGAATAAAAAGGTTGCCCTTAACACAGAAACTGTTATAAGTGATACTACTTGATAAGACATCAATTATATATACGGGAGAAAGAGAGAAAGCATGTTAAGACCAGAGATGACATAAATTTGTCCTATACTATTCAGTATTCATGTACTGTTTCCTTCTAATGAAACACTAATGAGTCATAAGTTGCACAAACCAAGTAAAAAAAGCTGCAATTTTTTTAAAAGAGGTGCAAATTACTCTTTTTTAATTGTTGAATAATTTCAGTTTCTTCTACTGTGAATCGATTGCTGTTATAAACGAACTCTGTTTCTTTCAGATTATGAGTTTTTTTCTTAATTCTTCAGAAGACCTTTCCTATTTATTCTTTAATACAGAACTCCATCTCTTAGAATTAGTGGGATGAGAGTGGATCAAAGGAAATCAGGGGTCCTACTGTGCATGTCATTCTTCTCTCCATTCTAGAAATGGAATTACTGCTATTTTGAATGAAGAGGATAATGCTTCACCACATTAACCACCATTATTTAACAGAAGAGTCAGATCCTATCCTTCACTTCTGTCTTGAAACATCCCTGAATACACCACCTTTGAATTTTTCACATTCAAAATTAAAATTTAGAAAAGAAATATTTAAAGTAATATTTAAACTAACAGTTACCTGACCAAACATGTTTGTTTTAACTGAAAACAGAAAGGAAAGAGGAAACATTTAAAGTCTCAATACCACACTGATGTTCCACCATACACATACTCTTTTTGAACAGTTAGTGTTTATGTAAAAGCAAACTGTGAAAGGGAACAAGAGATCCAAAGGTCCATATAGATCAGGATACTGCCCCTGACTATAATCATAATGTGTGGCCAGCAGGACTAGGGATGTGATCATTCCCTCTTCCTTGGCACTGGTGACGCTGCAGCTTGAGCACTGTGTTCAGTTTTGGGCCCCTCACTACAAGAAGGACATTGAGGGTGGGAGCATGTCCAAAGGACAACAAAACTGGGGAAGGGTCTGGAGTACAGGTCCTGTGAGGAGTGACAGAGGGAGCTGGGATTGCTTACCCTGGAGAAAAGGAGACTGTGGGGAGACCTTATCACTCTCCACAACTGCCTGAAAGGTGGTGGTAGCCAGGTGGGCATTGGCCTCTTCTCCCAAGTAACAGGTGACAGAATGAGAGGAAACAGCCTCAAGTTGCACCAGAACAAGTTTGGTTTAGCTATTCGGAAAACATTTCTTCACAAACCATTGGAACAGGCTACCCAGGGAAGTGGTAGAGTGATCACCCCTGGAAGAGTCAAAAATACATGTGAAATGGCACTTGAGGATGAAGTTTAAGGGTGGTGGGGCTAGGTTGATGGTTGGAGTTGATGGTCTAAAGGTCTTTTCCAACAATGGTGATTATTTGATTCTAAGAGTGAAAATGAGGTAAGCACATCTAATGCTTTCCACTATTTTCAGCTATTTTCAGTTCAGCTCCTGATTTAAAGATGAGATGTTTTCTGTGATGAATGTAGACATTAAAAACTATACAGAAGGCTATAGTATTCTCTAGAGATAACAAATGATCTATCAATAAGGCAATTCAATTATCAAAAGTAATTTAGCCTATGCTTAGCATAGGTATTTTACCTTAATTATTACTGGATTATGTTGTATATATTTGGTTCAGTTGGAGAACTAAATGTAGACATTTTTGGAACAGAGAGATAACATTTTGTTCCTAGAAACTTCAATGTTTAATGCAAGGGCAAGCCTAATAGTTTACCATAAACTCAGTCAAAGGTATTGAAATATGAAACACGCTGCTGCTATCATATGCCACCGCAATCACCTCAGATTTTGACATACCAAGAATCTAGGAAAAGAGTTGTAATTTTGCTACCACAAATATTTACTGCCCCATTACTACAGCTGTGTTGGAGATATAGGCACAGGTCATTTCTGTGATATATCAAGACATTGACATGGCTAGTATTTAGCCTTTTCAAATCCATTTAAAAGAGATATAATTAGAAATCCCCTCTGCAACCTTTTCTGGTTCATAGCCTGGGCATGGGGCAAGTAATTACTGCCTTAATTTTACTGTGTTCTCTGAAACCACTTATTTAAATGAACATAGATAATCTCTTCTCTAAGGACACCAATTTTGTAGACATTATATGGCTGATCAAGTTCACCAACTTGTTGCTGAAGGTACAAAATTATTTCTGTGAAACCAAATAAGCAAATCAGTAACCATGGTCTTTGGCAAGGTACTGTGCTGTTAGAGTTGTTATCCTTTCAATGAAGTGTAACAGGGAAGTCACATCTGCTTGCCTTTCTTGACAGATGGGAGTCAAAAGACTCCCAGTAGTATTGTATTCATGCTTTTCCTGGTGTCCTTGCCAGTGTTCTTTTAGCCTTGCCAATGTTCTTTTAGTCTAAGAAGTCCTGATACTGGGTCCTGCAAGCTTGAGTCATTGCTGAATGTAATGTATATTGTAATAGGCTATGTTGTCCTTGCACAACACTTTTATAATGTTATTTATTGAAATATTGTCAATACTGTACATGTGAAATTGACTTCGCAGTGGCAGACCTTTCCATTTAGAGGAACTTTTATTTCCACTTTTTACAATAACCTTTCCCAGACCAGTCTTTAGAAATAACTTTCACATAAGTAATTTAGGGAAAATAAAAATTTACTTGCTACTTTGTGAAATGAGTGTGAAATGATAAGCAGCCCCCCTGAATCATCCGCCCTTGATGGATGACCCAAAATTCAGTCTCCAGAGAGCTGCATCCTGATCTGAATTCTATGACTGAAGATTGGTTTCTAATATAAGTCAGACTATGCTGTAACTCAGCATGCATAAAATGAGTAAAGGACTTTATTTACTCTTATCTCTAAGTAAAGCTCCAGCTCTTCACTCTTTTCTAATATACATTTAAATGACTTCAAGTTCTCTTTATGTTCCTGTCTTAGAATGATACTTGATATATTTCAGTATTGTATGGTTTGTGCTCAAGGAAAAAAAAAAGAAGCTTCATTAGATATTCACTTTGACATTCTGGCCCCAGAAGAAATAACATTAGTTTCATACTTATCCATCTGCTTTTCTGTTTCAGCTGGAAAATCTCTGCTTTTAATTTTCTAGGGACATGTGGGCGATTTTCCAGTTGTGCCATTAAAATCTGCTTCATCCTAAAAACATGCTAATTAATGTTCTCTGGTGGTTCTGCCTGCAAAACTGCAGTGGAAAATGTGTCCCAAAATGGAAAAGTTTGTCGTTCAAAAGCAAAATTCAAGCAATACAACTTACTTTTTTTGGCTGATATGAAACCTTAGTTTAACATGTCTCCAATTATATTTAAATATAAATAGTTTGAATTTTAGAATAGAATACATAAAGTACTTTTTCTCTCACAAGAAAAGGACTGACCACTCATATTGCCTAGCAACTCCATTTTGTTACAAGGAATGCAATATCTGATTGTAATGATTTGGGGAGTACTAGTTAGAAGTAATAATTTGCATGAGAAATATTCTCATGCAAATTCTCTGTTCTCATTAGGAACTGCATCTCTTTTCCAAAATTGGTCAGCAGTAGTTTGGAGTCAGCCATCTGCCCGGAGGTCTTTTGTCTGTATGAAAGGGCAGGTGAACATTGTACAATCAGCAGCATATCGATGGAACAACAAAGAGGTTCAGAAATAAGCAGGGATAAAGAACAGAATCTTGCTTAGTCCCTCACAGTGCTAAGGCAGTAACATATTGCACATTTAATATGTTTTTCCAAGGATTTCAAAGACCTTTATAAGGATTCAAATTAGAAATTAAATCAGTCCTCATGAACAGGTCTTCCATTGACTTCTAGCATTTTTGCTGTTTGTTTGCTGTATTTTTTCCTTTTAAACAATTTTTCATACTCTACTCTCTTACTCTATTTTTTCCCTACCCATTAACACTGAAATGTGGATGTTGTATATGTTCCAGCTTTGTGTTCTTAGGAAACATTCCTGTGAGCAGAGACATTTTAGATAACAGACTCAAGGACAAATTGACTGAAAAGAAACAGGCCCTGGTGGGTTGCTGTATATTTGGGGTTTTTTTCCTGGATGTTTTGTTTTTGAATATAGGTCTTTAAAAGACAAAAACCACAGGCACTACATGAATACATCCAAATACATTGATTATTTGCATTTACTGAATTCTGACTTTTGATGTCTAAAATCTTGAAGTCAGTTCTGTTCATGAAGTTTTGTGTTTCTGTCTGTCTTCTTTTCTCTTGAGGAATTGTATTTAAGGACTTTTAAACTTGTCCCAGAGGAACCATTACACTCTGATATATTTTTAAAAAATAGCACCTTATAAGCCTACAGTTCATGTTTATGATGACTACAAGCACAGCAGAAATAAATTCCATCCAGACTGTAAGAAGCTGGCTTGGCTTCAGGAATCAGCATTTTCTTCAATCATTAAGCAACAATTAATATGCTTCATTTTAAGCTTGCAGATGCCCCTGCTGGAATATGACCTCCCTTGAGCTCTCTATAACTAATTTCTGTCTAAGGTTAGCAAAGACTGAAAAAATGAATATGCTACTGTACGCGCCGCCCCGCCCCCCCCACCCGGTGATTCTTCTCAGCTAGTATCAGTCTATAGCTGAAGAACATAAGGAGAGAAAAGTTACACCTGTATCCCCATAATAAATGACCATTCTTGAAGTCCTCTTCCTTTAGTTCATTAGCTCACCATTAATTTCTGTAATGACATAACTGTGTTTTCTTTTTTTATTCCTTTCCTAGCCAAGAATTCTCAAACTCTGTTGACTAGTTCATTGCTGCAGACTACTGAACTATAGAAGTAAATATTCATTCATCTACTGCATAAGACCTCAAGGACCCTTCCATGCTTTCTGATATCAGGAATAAAGAAAAGAGGCTCTTGCTAATGCTGATTAAGTGCCAAGTTATATAGATAATATACTTTCTTGTTTTGGGATAGTTATATTCTACTCAATAAATTTAAAATCTAAGCCTGCAAGATTCAGATCACTCCAGGAGATTGTTTGAACTGAAGACCAGTCAATAAAACAGAGCATCTAAAATAATAATCCAGAGGTTTTTAGCTGGTAGCAACAGAACGCATGATCCTGTGCACTGAAATGTGTTCAGGGACAGATATTTTAAGGAGTAGATTGAAATTAATCTGTGCATACCTCAGAGATCCAACTAAGGCATTCAGTGTTTGAGCTGAGAGGCCTATTGCTGCTGAATGGAGTAGTCCAAATATCCTACAACTGGACAAATGAATCATTAAGAAATAGGATGTGCTGCTGATGGAAGAGATTCTTAATTTCAGGAAAGATCACAATAATCACCTTACTCCATGGCTTCCACTCATCATGCTTGTTGAAAAGTTCAATGTTACAGGCAAAGAAGCACCACCTCAGTTTTTACTCTGTCAGTCCAAGCCAACAATTAAAATACCAGGTCATTATTGTTTCTGTCTGCATCTGCATGCTTTCTCCAATGACAGCTACATCACGTTTCTTATTAGGGGTTTATCCCATCCCATAGCACTCACTATAACCCTGTGGTTCATTACTCTTTCTGATCTGCTTTTTTGTGGGCAGCTATTGGTAGCAAAATGAGTCAAGTTCAAATATACATATTCTTTTCAAAATTAACAAATGTACAACTTCTGGTTCTTGATATAATGCTCTGATTTAAGCTTTTCTTTCCATCCCTGCACCAGGGAAACATGAAAACACTTATGTTTACTTCCCCTGATCATTAGAAAGTCACTGTAATAGACTGCAGAGTGCATGTATTCAGAGATTTTTTATAACATGTTCATTACAAAAAGCAGCCCAGACACTGAGGGGCAAAACTTATGTACAAAATTATTAGACATTTCCCAGATTTAAAATGCTGCTGAATACATGTGCATTTAGCTTCATAGAAACTTCTTTTTACATGCCAAATTTTTAAAAGCATTACTGATGTGTCTTTCCAAACAGCTGTAGCACTCGATGTTAAGAAGCCAAAGAACATTAAATTATATTGATGAATGCACTTTATTAAATTTGTAATGATATTATGACTGGCTCCAAAATATGCAGATATACATTACCACTTAGATCTCAGCTTCCTCAACATGGAAGAACCTCAGAATCCATTTTCAGAGGAGAAGAAATATTTTTAGTGTTATCAACAGCTTATTATATATTGCCACCTGAATTATAGGAAAACATTTGCTGATGGAGAAGTCACAAGAATCATAATTTGAAGTCCTTTAAATGTTATTTTCAACACTAAAGTTTCCAACACTACACCAGGATTTTTTAGGAATCTCACCAAAACTTCAGTTTTGGCTTTAGTATTTCACATAGCTAATGTCAACATCTTAAAGGTGGAATTTCTCCAGGAAAAAACAAAAAAACAGCCACGAAGAGGACTGGTGAAAGAAGAGTGTCATCAAATGAGCATATTTGATTAAACATGGGGTTTTCCTAGGACTTTGTTAGTTTTGGACAGTTCGGACGTGTAAGCTAGTTCAAAAAACAGTGGAAGAGTTTTATTTATTCAAGGAGGGTACAAGCAGTGATCCAGGCATTGAGGGGGTTGTCTTTCCTCACCTCCCTCCAAGGTGAAGACAGAAACTAAAGAGCACCTTCTTTTGCAGTCAACAACCTTCTTCTGTTCTGACACCTCACCTACCGTTGCTGCTTTATTTTACTTTGAAATCATATTCCTACTTTCATGACAGAATGGGTGAAAACAGTCTTGAAAACACTGAGATTCAATAGTTATTTTTACAAACTTTCTGCAAATGTGGGCTGAGGAAATACTCATACAGCTTGCAAATATAGCTGGTGTGGGCCATCATAAGGGGGGAAATAAAGTAAGTGCCTCTACTGTCACCTCTTCTCACAGAAATAGATGCAAAGTGAGAGTGGCAGGAACCTGTTGAAGGAATAAAAAGAAATCCTGGACTGTGTTTTACCAATTCTCACTTCACCAACTATGTAAACTATTGCATGGATCTAAAACCAGATAAACTAAGAGGATACTCAGCAAGCAAACCACAGAAGTAACAATGCACTCTCTCTGCTGATCTAGAGCCTCTCTGCAGCCACAGAGTTATGTGCTACAATAGGAAGTTCTGTTATTCCCAAGCATGGCTCCAGAGAAGGTCTGCTCAGCTACAGCTATGTAATGCAATTAATTAGCTCTCAAAGCAGGCTTTCATTCCCATCAGCAAATTGAAGATGTTCTGCTTCACAAGTCCTGCACCAGGGGAAGCCATTTCTTTTCTTTGGAAAACTCCTCTGGAGTTCAGTTGTCCCTGCTTCTTACTTTCTCTCCAATGGATTAATTAAACATTCTCTGTGTTTCTATGCTTTAGCTTGATGCAGTTTATGTTTTTCCAGTGGACATGACTTCCTTCAGGATTAGATGAACAAAATTGAGCCAGTATCTTCTGAAAAGTAGCAAAAATATTTTTATAAGAACTCATGTTTTAGCCTTTTAGTGGGCAACTGGGTTTTTTTTCTGGTACATTTTCTAGTTACTGAGAAAATTATATCTTTTCTTTGGAGATATAACAGCAAAAAGTTTCTCAGTCAGACATGAGTCTGGATCACTGACAAACATATTCTCAAATATTACATTGTCAATGTAAAATCCACACCACTGTTAGCAGCAAGTATTGACTCCTTTCTCCTCTCAACTCTGTAAAAAATGCATTCCTGATTCTCTTCTAACATCTCTGCTCAACAGCAAGTATTGCTTATACTTTCCATGGTTATGGTTTCAGCATATGAAAAGATTTGCTTTTATTTTATCCTTTTTATTTTCTGATTTCTATGTGCAATTCTCCATCTTGTGTTCTGCTCTTTGTTTCTCTCTGTTAGTAACTATGTTTGGAATTTTCAGTCACATGGGAGCAAAATAGCCAAACCCCATTAATGTTCAATTAGACAGACTGGTCTAATGGACAGCCAGTGAAAATTCAGCCATTACTTTTGACTCTGTTCTAATTTAACATATTACGGCTCTTTCTTCAGCCCCAAACTAGTATTTGTTTTATTTTTCTTCCTTTGAATATTAAATATTTCTGGGACTACCCATTTAAATCTTAACTAGGCATGTCTTTGTGCAATTATCTTTTTGTGGTTTTTAGATGTTTTATCCCCTTTTAACAGACAGATAACACTGACACTGTATTGGTCCAAATCAATACATCTAACTTTTCACATGTTCATTTCTTTCGAATCATACTGAAATTATTGCAGGAAATCTAAAATTTATTTCAGTGGAAATCACACACCAGAGTTAATATTTCCTCATTTCCTAAGGCAAAGCAGACTTTAATCCAGGTTGATGCCGTTGTGTTGTTTGTTTTAACACACAGCAGGGAAGAGGTATAGGAGGAAATGCATTAACTTGAACACAAAGAAATGCTCTTTCAAAACAGTTTTTGAAACAGTTTTATTTTATTTATTTTATTTTATTTACTTTATCTACTTACTCCCTAGATATTTCTTTATCTTACAGGCTAAAACATTGTGGTATCAACAAAATACTGGTGGCTATTTCAGTTTCCTGTAAAATTTTGGCTTTTCTCAAATATGTGTCACTAGTTATTATCATATTACAGGTCTAAAAATATATAAATACAATAACTAGCTATGTAAAATTTATCCTGGTATTTCTTTGACTAAACAGACCTTTCATTTCTTCATTTTTCTCCCACAGGAAAAGACAGTTTTCAAGATAACAGAGAATCATCAGTGTTTCCTCAATTCACTTCATTTTAATTAAGAACTCATTTCACCACTGTCTTTCCAAGACAGCCAGGAAAAAAAGAAAAAGGGGAAAGGCATTAAGGTCATAACAGAAGAATTTCATGTTGCTCTTATACTTGACATAGAATATTCTCTTTACCTTGCTGTCTCTTTAGGCAGAATTCTTCAACACTTTTTTGTGCTTTTTCTAAGCTGCAGCCTAAACTGGAATCTATTCGCTAATCACCATAACCATGAGTCCTGCTTCCATCACTGTTATTCCCCATTGAAACTCCCCTTTCCTTTTGATATTTTTTGATTGCTTCTAAAAATCACTAAGTGCATTTCAGTATGGAAAATTACAAATGCAATAACAAATACTAACTTGTTTAGACCGTTCTTTTCATCTGGAAAATCACTTAGTTGACTCATATTTCTATTGCTGATGACTCCAAGCTGAGTGGTGCTGTTGACACACCTGAGGCACAGGATGCCATCCAGAGGGACCTGGACAAGCTCAAGAAGCAGGACCATGGGAGTCTCTTGTTGGTTAACAGGACCAAGTGCAAGGTGCTGCACCTGGGTCAGGGCAACCCTCGTTATCAACACAAGCTGAGGGATGGACAGATTGAGAGCAACCCTGCAGAGAAGGACTTGGAGAGAAGGTGCTGGTCCGTGAGGGGCTGGGCATGAGCTGGTAATATGAGCTCACAGCCCAGAGAGCCTATTGTGTCCCAGGCTGTATCCAAAGCAGATCCTGTGTGGCCAGCAGGGCCAGGGAGGAGATTCTGCCCCTCTGCTCTCATGAGACCCCACCTCCAGCTCTAGCATCCCCAGTAAAGAAAAGACATGGAGCTGTTGGAGCAAGTCCAGAGGAAGGTCACTAAGATTATTAGAGGGGTGGAGCACCTCTCATTTGACTAAAAGCTGAGAGAATTGGATTTGTTCAGCCTGGCAAAGAGAAAGCTTAGGGGTTAACTACTTACTTATGACCTTCCAGTACCTGAAGGGAGCCTACAAGGAAGATGGGAAGGGAGTTTTTACCTGATCATGTAATGATAGGACAAGGGGGAATGAATTAATACTAAAAGATACTAGGTTTAGATTATGTATTAGGAAGAAGTTCTTTGCTGTGAGGGTAGTGAGGCATTGGAACAAGTTGCCCAGAGAAACTGTGGAGACCCCATACTTGGAAGTGTTCAAGGCCAGGCTACATGGGCTCTGAGTAACCTGCTTTAGTGCAAGGTGTTCCTGTATATAGCAGGGGGTTGGAACTAGATGATCTTTAAAGGCCCCTCCAACCCAAAACATGATATGATTTTATGAAATAATTAAATAATTAAATAATTAAATATTTTAGTGCAATTATATCCTAGAAAACGTCCCACTAAGCCCTCTCCCCCTAACCTGGGCACCGTCATATCTGGTAAATGTTGAACCAGATGGCCAATTTCGGTCATAACCAAATTTAATACAGCATTTCCCATTGTCTTTTTCATTCAGCAGGCCACACACGAAGTGCTAGACAATGTGAAATGCAATTAACATGTTCCTTGTGAGAAGAGACAAAGAGTATGATCACATTTTATTTACTTACTTACTTCCTCATTCAGAAGTTTCAACATCAGGCTAATTAGAAGTCTCTTTTAGTGAAAGGTATTTTTTGGGAGTGGCCATATCCAGGGGCTGGCAGCTGATGGGGTGCAGGGATGGCCTCTGTGAGGAAAATACAGAGGCTGTCCTGTGTCAGACACTGCCAGCTCCCAAAGACCCACCACAGGACACTGCTGAACCCTTCAGCCTGGTGGTACACTGGGGAAAACATACTTAAGAAGGAAAAGAAGATACACAGCAGTGAGGAAAATAACAATACTGTGAACACCAAACTCAGAGAAGCTGAAGAGAAGATGCTCCAGGGCCTGGAGCAGGTATTCCATTGTAGCCCATGGAAAAGACCACACCAGAGCAGGTAAATACGAAGGAAGTGCAGCATGTGGAGAAGAGCTCAAGACATAGCAGGTTTATCTGGAAGGACTGTAACCCACAGAGTGGAGCCACGCTAGAGCAGGGGAAAAGTGTGAGGAGCAGAAAAAAAGTGTGAGGATGAAGAAGTGGCAAACAGAAGCTGAACTTCTGACTCTCCACCCTCCTGTTCTGCTTGGTAGGGGTGGAGGAGTTAGAGGAGTCAGGAATGGAGGAGTGAAATTGTACCTAGAAAAAAGAGGAGTTGTGAGGAAAAACATTTTAATTTATCTTTGTTTCTCACTTTTCAATAAATTGACAAAAGATAAAATTAATTTTCCCCAAGCCAAGCCTGTTTTGCCTCTAGCAGTAATTGGTAATTGATCAGTAATCGATCTCTTTGTCTTTATCTCAGCAATGAGCTGTTCTATTACGATTTCTTCCCTCGTCCTGTTTAGGAAAGGCAGTGAGAGAGCAGGTGGGTGGGTGTCTGGCAGCCAAGGTCAACCCACAGCAAGCTTTTACATACCCTTGGTCCAGGTAACTTACCAAAGTTAAGGTTCCAGTTTAACAGCAAGTATGTAGATTTTTCCCAGATCAATAGATAGTTTATACTTTTGGAGGCAGAAATTCTAGAGTAAGGTGCAGACCCTTTCTTCCTGTTTTGGATATGTTTGGAGTTTTTTTTAACAAGTTGTAAATTTGGTTTTAACTAGTTTAATGAAGAATATTTAGAATTATGCAATGTGCCTTTTTTGCTGAATAGCATTATATGAGTACATAACGAATGTGATTTATTGTGTAACAGTGATTAAGCAAGCATAGTGTATTATAATAAACAAGTTCATTGTATTAGCAAAGAGTAATTTTGTATACACTGATGTATCACCAATCTGCAGGATTTTCTGTGTCAAGCAATGAGATAGTTATGAGCTTCTTCTTTTTACCATTTTATCAAAGTGCATCCACTGGAACACTGCATACAAGTGGAAACCACTTCTACTGGAATGTAGCAGTATGAAATATTGTTCACTAACCATTCCCATTACTCATGTTAGATAGAAGCAGGATGACATCAAAGGAATCCAACTGCAGAGACTCGAGTAGTGAATAAAACTAATTAGAGTAACATTTAATATCTTTATGTGGTTTATGTCAAACTAACAGTATGCCTGTACTTTCCATGACAAGTAATAGGCCTCTTAATTTTTCCACAATAAATCACTATAGTTCTCCATCTCAGATAATACTTGAATAATGTGAAATCACAAGAATTTTGTTAGAGAAGTATTTTAATCTTCAGTCTACCCTTGCTAGAAGGAATGTTAATGTATAAAACCAGTTTTGTGTTAATGCTTCAATCTGAGGTGTGAGATAATAATAACTTCTATTTTCAGAACCAATGAAGATTACTCAGATTTTTTTAAAAAAGCCTATGCTACTTATTAGGAATAGACTAGTTTGAAAAAAAATCACTGGCAATGGGAGAAAGGGTTTTGTTCTGTTTTCAATTACATATGAGTTATCCTGTGGAACTAGAAAAATAATTAATTGCAATTAATTAAGTCACTGTGTCTATAATGGGTTTAGACCATTGTAAGTCAGAGCAAAACCTGGTTCACTTAGTATTAAAACCAGGAAATAAACCTTAATATTTTTCTTCATGCAAATTCAGGTGATCTGAATTATTGCCTTTTGATGATAATATTTTTCCTCTGTTTAAGTGTGCACAAAAAAGATCAGAAGGGAGTAAATATGCTATTCACTTCCTCTCTGTAGAAATATGTGGTATGTAAGATATATGTCAAAGGTGATTCCAGTTTACCTCTGAAAATCCAGATCTGTTGAATATTATGAAGGAATTTTATCTGCATCAAATTAGGCACATTAATATTAAGCATTCATTTGAAAGACAGGCACCTCAAATCCATTTTAAAGATCATAGAATGTCCTAGTTTGGAAGGGACCCACAAGGATCATCAAAGCCCAACTCCCTGCCCTGCATGACACAGCCCCAAGAATCGCACCTTGTGCCTGAGAGTACTGTCCAAATGCTTCTTGAATTCTGTCAGGTTTGATGCTGTGATCACTTCGAAATAAGCACATGAATCTACCATAAAATAGAATGGAATAGATGTTCAAAATAGGTGAAATAAATAGCAATGTCATTATTTTTTCCCTTCCAGATCTGAAAAAAAGACTAAGTGGTCTGATGTAGAGTTAGGTGAGACCAGTTAAGTCCAGATGATATCAGCACTGTCCTATGTCTTTCTAAAAAAACAAAACCAAAGCCATGCCCACTTGTTTTTTTATTTGTTATGACTTAAGTAATATGCATATAAAAAGAAGGTGTCAGGTAATGCCCACACAGATGTGGGTCAAGCATATAATATTTGCCTCCAAGTACAATTCTTATCATCAATGATAACGAGCCTTCATAAGAGCTATTACAATTTTACTCCAAAATACATAAATTGCAAGTCAAAATTAGCTCCCATTCATTTAAAAGTGATGGAAAAGACACCAGATATATGGCAACCATGTCTATTACAGATAATTATTTAATAGAATTCCTAATTAGTATTTTTATTTTGTACTAGGAAGCATTAATTAATACTAATATTTAATAAAAGCAACATTAAAAGTGTGCAACATAGTAGAATAAAACTGACCTGCTTAAAATTCTCACAAAATCAGAAAATAACCTATGTTTATATCTGAGCAATTTTGTTCTGGTTGTAATTACAGTGATGAATGTTGTGGATCAAATTCTCCTCATTTAGAGATAAATTATCATTGTCAGGAGGGAATTTTCTTTTATTTCCTTCTGTTCACCCACACAAATGGAAATATGTGCTTTTAAAGTGTTTTCTCCTTATAAAACACCACAGTTGTGCATTTCATAAAACATATAAGCAAGGATCTACATGGTCACTAGCTATGTACATGCTGAAGAACTAACATTATTTTTAGCAACTTTCAACAAGATTCTGTATAATAGTTTGCATGTCCAAATGCCATATTTCAAAATTGCTAACTTTTTATATATTCCCTAATGAAGGGTACTCCTAGTGTGTTCCCTATATGGAGAGTTTAAAAAATAATCACCTTCAGAATGTCAGTCACATTTTGCAGGACAACTATATGTAGACCATATGGGTGTGACATTTTAAAATAATCATTAAAATTAATTGCAAGCAGCTAATTAAGTATAGCTTAATTATATAACTAACAATTAGCAATGTCCAATAAGAGGCTTCTATATAGTTAATAACTTTCTAGCAATTAGTTGAAGTCTGATTCTGGTTTATTTCTTACTAGTTTCTCCTTTCTTCTAAAATGTGTGAGGCCATTTTTATGAAGTTCTGCATTTCAGACTGAGACACATATATTTCTACCAGCAGTGCTGGGAGCTGGAAAAGCTGATCTCATAAAAACAAGAATTTGTATTTGTCAGTAATGAAATTGATATGATGCTTTCTTGTTCAAACACAGTGAACAGCAGGCTAATTTAATAATCCACCACTGTAGATGAGACATGTACATGTCTTTCAAAAGATATTTGCTATATTAAATGATTTTTTTCTAAAAAAATACTAAAGGATGCAGTAATAATTCATAACAAGAAAAACTCTGGTATCCTGACAAACTAATTTTATTTCAGCTAATCTTATTAGCAGAACAAGCATTTCTGGAGACCTGTGTATGAGCATTACTTTCAGATGTGTTCTACAGAACTGTGGTATATGTGGTTTTGGAAAACATATTCTTACTCAAATATTCAATAGTTAGGCGTCAGATTTCGAGAAGAAAATCTCAGACACAAAAGTGTTCTTATTGTCAAAGGAAGTCCATTAAACTATTATGGGAAGATACCCATTTTTAACAAGTCCTTTAGTATTTAAGGTAATGATATTATGTTTATTAGGCAACCCCTGAAAGCTAGTTGGTTTTCTATTTACTTGTGTGTTTTGATATTTACCCACTGAAATTTGCTTTAGAACTTCACCAGGCCCTGGAACAATTCAAGCATCCATTGTTCTAATTGTCTTTTTGATGAGACCTCTTTCTCAACAACATAAATGCATGCCAATCTGATTTCTGTTCTGGCTGGAGATGTCTTCAAGCAAGTGGCACATACTGATCATTTTCAAAAACCAGGTGCCATGTCATAAATCCTACTGGAAGGCTTTTGAAGTCTACAGAGGAAGTAGCTTTAATTGCATTCCACTGCCTGTGCAACCTAGACATGACACTGGAGTGAAGAGCCCTGTTATTTATCTTTGCTGATGAGCACTGCTCTGTGTGAGCTTCTCCTAACACACTGCTTCTTAAAAGAATCCATTTTCTGGAAAAACCCCAATCTCCCACAAAACCCATAGGAACTTGCATGTGGCACCCATTTTGAGTTTAATGAAATTATCAGATTTGTATCTTCTTTTCAGTTTTACTGTTGTGCTAAAAATATCAAACTGGGATTACAAACCTAGAAGATGTTCTCACAGATGGGCAAACTGTAGGCATGAAGACAACACAAGACTCTGGAGAATTAATGGTGAAAAAAAAAACAACTGCAAATGCTGGCCACATCCTT
Source organism: Drymodes brunneopygia (assembly GCA_013400955.1). NCBI lineage: Eukaryota > Metazoa > Chordata > Aves > Passeriformes > Petroicidae > Drymodes > Drymodes brunneopygia. The sequence goes on from VZTZ01031724.1 coordinate 300,194, forward strand.
TAAGATTTTTATTTTGATTATTTCTTTGCATGCCAATTTTTTCTTTTGGTACCAGGTGTATGTGACTCATAACTGGGAGAAGAAAAGGAGTGAAATGAAAGAATAGGAAGTAAATGGGTTAGTTTGCCATTCGAAGATGAAGTGCACTACATCAATGCAAAGGTTAATAAACCTTAACACAGTTTGTCTCTCAAATGTGAGTCTCTAAAATATTAGGTGCCTAATGGTGTCACTGACAGTACATTGCAAAATTGCATTCCGTTATAGAAAAAGTGTTTTGCTATCTTTTCACTTGATACCAAAAACTTTGTTTGCTGGCACCCATAATAAAATACCATCAGAAAATGATTCACAATGTGACTCACCACAGTTTGTGCCAGGTGAACAGTAGTGCATCAGAATTACTCTCCAATCAGTTACTTGAATCTCTACTAAACAATAAATTGACTTTGTCTTGCTCTTTTATAAATTGTTATTACATTGTACTGATCCTTGTTTTCACTCTTAACTGCTCTTGTCCTATGATAACACTTTTTAACTACTAAAGATAATAATGTAGGCATCCATTTCCTTGACATTTACTTTCCCATTAAATATGATTGATAAAAAGCAAATGCCCAGTTTAGACTGGGATTAAAAGTATTCTCATCTTTTTGTCATTTTGACTTTGGCTGGGCTTTATGCACACACATTGCCTTAAAGAAGCACCTCCTGAAATGTCTGGAATTGATCTTGGCAAGACAGAGGAAAGGCAAGTAGAAATATTGCTATCTCATTTTGCAAATAGGAAACTCAGAAAGGTTAACTACTTTGCATGGAATGTCACACCTTTGACTCATGAGATTCAGTTCCTTCATCACAAAACAAAGGCCCTTTGAAATTCTGGGATTTCTAGAATTTGCTTCTTCTTCAGAATGCCAACTCCCATAAACCAATTCCTCACTTGGAAGGGAAGTTGAGAAGCTGAGTGTTTTTACATTCTTTCTCATGGGAAAGGAGTTGGTGTTTTGGGGCTTTTTTTTGTCTTGTTTGGTGAGTCATAACACACTCCAGAGTAACATAAAACAAATGTTAAATTCAGCGTCATGTGTGTCATCTTCAACATCTGAGGTATCACTCATGTTTAGGGTAGTGTTAGAGAATAAGAACGGCTCCCACAGAATTTTTCACAGGATGAGACTGAGGCTGTGCAAAGTCAATTCATTTTCCTTTTCTCATCCTGTCAATATTGACATAAAACTTTTTCATAAGGAATATGAGACAGACAAGACCTGCTAATTGGGAGGGGGAGGGAAGAAGAGGTCTTTCATTATCAGCACAAGCTGTGCTGCTTCATAAACAGTGAGTGATCAAATCTAATAGAGAGAAACCCTTGAATGCTTGCTGCTCTACTGCAGCAACACACTGTGAAGGCTTCAGGCACTGGTTTGGGGGGGACTGAATCCCAACATATGGAAGGACTGCCAATGGGCATATAGGAGAAAAACAAAGCTGAACTCCTGCATCTCTGTTTCCTGCTGCCTCTCTCTGGCCTTAGGCTGCAAAGCCATTCCACATGCTGATTTTTAACAACATATAAACAATGAAAAAAAGCCTTAAAGAATCAGTTCTGGCATACAAAGACATTCTCTTTAAAGAAGCCAGAGAGTTTGGTATGGGATAAAATGGGAGAAGGAAGTTAAGGTAGAGAAACCTGTAAAGGGATGGTGATTAACCATCTTTTCTCAGCAGAAATTTCCAGATTTAGAATTCAACTGTGAGAGCTCCAGTACGTAAGCAAACCATATTTCTAATACTGAAAAAACATTTTTCTGAGAAACACAGAATTTCTTTACTCTTTCTGTAAGGCATAGACTGCATGACACCCTCCAGGATATCACTGGGTTTCTAGAGCTGATATGCTTTCAAAATTTAATTCAACCAGTTCTGAGTCCCTAAGCATAACTGATGAAGGAAAAATAGTAACAAATTTCAAAAAGATGGAAGAGGGCCATAAGTCAGAATAAATGTATGGCACTTGTGTTTCCATCTGTATTTCAATGGAAGTTGTAATGCTGGAAGTTGAATGATTCAAAATTCAAAAGAAAACACAGAAACATAAGAAGGACATTTTGGCATGGTTAACTATCTACTTATATCAAAGTACAAGAAAAAGTTTAGAACCACAAATATATAATTCAAGCTGAATATTTCTATTCATAAAAAAGCACTGGAGTAGATTATTTAGTAGTTTGAGGGGTCTCAATCATTGGAGGATTTTAAGATAAAAAAGAACAAACCTCTGTCTTTAATGATACAGGGACAGTTGATCCAGCCTTCAGAAAGCAGGTTTGTTTTAAGGTTCACTTCCCTGTGATTCACTAAGACACATTGTTTATTAAATGCACACTTTTCAGAAAAATGTAAATATATTTAGGGCTGTATCATAAAAAGGCATCTAGCAGCAAAGCTGCATGACATGTTTCTGGGCACAGTTGCCTTCTGACCTCAGCAGACAAAAGAACAGCAAAATGGAGTTCTATTTCTCTTACCTATGTCTGCAGTTTTTTATGATCCATCAGCCTGGTCATGATGTTGTATGAGCAAAAACACTTTATGTCAAGTGCCTACCGTTAAATTTTGTGACCCTAGTAACTAAATACCTCATTTATAAAAAAGGCTTTGTATCATGTATAATGCAAGGAAGGCTTCTGCCCATGAAGAATTCCATAGAAATTAAAAGTGATGAAATGCCACTACTTCAAATTTTGTAAGATACTTGACAAGTGTGTCTCTTAAACCATCATTGAAACTAGTCACTCATTGTTCTCTGTCATTGAATAAGATCTCACAGTTGGCAAAAACTTTTAGAGGCAAAAACTGCTTATTTCTGTTACTGTGAGAGAGAAACAAAAAGCCTTGGGTTCTGTTTGTTGGCGGTTTTTTCCTGGTTTTTTTGGGTTTTTTTTTCCCACACAACCAGCAAAGTGTTGCAATGTTCTCTTTTAAGTTTAGATATGAAGATTTTATTTCCAAGTCAAATAAACCTGAATCTGACTACATTTAAGGGTAAGCAGAAGAGGGAAGGGACATCAGAAAAAAGACAAACTCTTGAATCTCAAAACATGTATATTAAACTGGCTTCACTCATCCCTAAACACTGGTACCTACTTATCAAGTCTCTTTCTAACTAAATACATCAAAGAAACTGGAACACTGCCAAATCTAGACACACTAAAGCAGATACACTTGACTATACTGAGACAAGAGACAGGATTTTGTGGGATTTTTGGAAGAGATTATATCCACTAATGCCACAGAAGAGCATAATGATTTACATTATTAGAGAGCAGTGCCAAATGAATTAGTAATCATCAGGTACTTTTTCTAAAGTGTCACAAGAAACTCTAACAGTCACCTTCTAGAGTAGCACAAGTTCAAAAATTTGCCACATCCAGAAAATGTCATAGTACATAAGGAAAAAGCAAAAGTTATCTGCAATGTAGATAACCCTGTGCCAACCCATCACACTACAAACTTGACCTCCACTCTACCTGATACCAATGATGTCCTGGACATCAAAACCTCAACGGATGCAACAGCCTGTGTAATGCTGTTTGTTCAACAGAGACAAGAAAAGATGTGAATCACCCTGAGCATTTGCTGTCATTTTAAGAAATAGAAATAGATTCTCACCTGACAGAAAACTTGCTAATTTTCCTGCGGTTTGATGGCTCTTTTTACAATAGGCTGTTACAAGTTATGGATTGGATCACTCCTCATCTTTCATGTTGTCACAGGAAAACAAGGAAAGATTGATTCATTAAGGGAATAGAAAGAATGAGAGCAAAGCAATATAAGCAAGTGCTTTCCTGGGAAAGAGACTGGCCCTGGGAGTGCCAGTGGGCCTCACTGTCCCTGCCCAGCCCCTCCAGTACTCCCTCAGAAGCCTAAAGCCTAAACCCCCATTTCAGCTCCCCAGCTCCTGGCTGGGACAGTGGGGCTGGTCCGGGCTGTCATGCCCTGCTCCAAGCCATGCTAAACCACACTCCAGGTCCTCAGAGAATGTCTGTCCCTTGGCAAAGATGACAGAGATCAGGGTCCACATTCCATTTCCCGAACCAGATTGAGATATTTTTTCTAGTTTCATTTCATTTCAATACACAAGTTCAGCAAAAAAGCCTGAGAGGCAAAGATTGTATGCTTGACTGTGAACCTCAACCTCTACCTCACACAAATGTATTGTGTTTCCCCCTATCTTGGTTTTTTTACCTTCAATTCTCTGTTGCACAGTAGTTCAGCACCATAATCCAGAATGAAAGATGAGCCTTTTCCTAAAATTTTCTGCACGGGATTCTGTATGTCCTGGTTTTCACCATTTCTTGCAGGTAGTCTATAGAAGAGATGTTTGCTGCTCTGGACCTTCACTTTCCCCAGGCACTGCACAGGGCACAGAGCACAGGTATGCTCAGAGACAGATCAGTCTTTCCTCTGAAACTACATTTGCTAACATGACAATAATATGCCACATCAAAACACGACCCAATTCAACATATCAGGCCTAGCCCAAAAATCATTGTTTCACAGTAGTGGAGCAAATCACTGGGACCCAGATGTGCAGTCGGTGTCAGTTGTTTTAAGGATGATGCTATAAAATCAAGCAGGATATAATTTTTACCACCCCTCTCTGCTTGTTTTAGATATTATGTCTTCAGCGTCATTATTCTAAAAGACAGTTCCACTTCTGGAGAAACTATGGATACAGCTGTATTCCCAATTTTAATTGAAGAAACAGATCTGAAAAAAGCAATTGAAAGGTATAATCTGCACCATTCTTATATTTGCATTTATACACAAATACTTAGGTGATAGGGCCATTACTCAGTTTGTGGATAAATTTTTGGGCTTATGTATGTTCCTTCTCTGAACAAAATATTTATGTCTAAAATGCTTTAGCACTGCATTTGTTACTAGTGCAAAGCCCTGAACCTAAATGCCAATATTTCTTTATTGCATAAATTCAAAAATAGAAAATCTGACTTAATCATGTTGTTAGGTATTTCAATTTGATCTTAAATTCAGATTCAACTCTTTATTGGTTAAAAATAATGGATTTCAAATATATTTTAAATTTAATTCAATAAGTTATTATTAAACTTGTATAAATTAGAAAATAGCTGAAGACATAAGCAAAAAATGCCTTGCTTATAATCCTACATCACTATAGTCAAAGTCTTTTTAAGATGGGCCTCATTTCAGTCTTTATGTTTTCAACATACTAATGAAAACCAGTCCCAAGTAACAGGTGTTTTATCTGGATATATTACCTGTATTAGAAAAAATTGTCTAAAAGCCTTCACTGAAGTCCATACACCACCCTCAGAGAACAGACCAGTGCTGCAAGTTTTACAGTTCCAAAACAGAATTTGATGTGGCTATTCCCACTAACTGAGACTGAAGTATCACAGAAAGCAACACCAAAGCACTAAGGTTCAGATTTAAGGAAAAACAATTTATTTTCAGATGAGATACCTGCTGCTTCTAATTTAGATACTAGATAACCTGTCTAAAATGAAAGCAGCAGACTGAAATTGAGTATTTTCTAACCTCCATTAATTAGAATCAGCTATTTCAGTGCATCTTTTACCAGAATCACATTTCCTCATCTGATCAGGTTGACCTACCAAACGGGAGGGGCGAGTGTTGTCAGCAAACGTCACAGACTCCAGATAAGGAATTAAGGTTTTGAAGAAATTGTCAACACTACCTGTGGAGGAAATTAGACCACTGAACTTGGAGGGGAAAAAAAGCAGGTAAATGGTTTATACAAGAACTTAAGACACAGATCAACAGGGATATTTCTGAATGGAAACCACCTGCTGGAGAAGAAATTAGTTTTGAACACCTAACACAAATAAATAGGGTAGACAGAGAATATTTTAAATTGTCTTTGTCAGGAAACCCTAGTTTCTATCTTCCATGGCCCCCTCTACTCAAAGTGTGTCACTGGAAAAGTATAATCTGAGATGAACTGGAGTCCAATACTAAGAAAATAAACGTAAGAGTAGAAAAGAAAACGATTCATCTGAGCAAAGGTAGCCAGTATCCCATATCTGAAAGGGGCCTGTACACAATGTATGCTGAGAAAGCTTAGGAACAGCAAAAGCAGGTACGGCTTCTTTCTCTCCTTATTTCTTTGGTACCCAGCAGTCTGCCATCAGGGAATTCTTTACTTTTTTCAGCTAAAAGCTGCATCTGCATCCTGTTTTTAGCCCTTGATTGATTTTTCTTCCATAAATTTGCCTAAGAGTTTTTCAAACCCATTTACAGAGAGAGCCTCCACAGGAGCACTGGTGATGAGTTCCAGACATTTCCTGCATGCTGTGTGTAAAAGCTCTTCCTTCTCTTTGATTTATACCTGCAGCCTGACCATTTTTCCTCTGATGATCCAAAGGACTGTTGTTGTGAGAAAAGGGGAATAATTGGACCCTGTTACATTTCTGCATGTTCCTCTATCAAATTCTCCCTCAGCTGTTTTAGAAACTCTTCATCTCCTGAAACTCTACTCATATTGTACTGGGTCTTGCTGGGATGAGTTACTTTTCTTCATAGCAACCCATATGTTTCTGTGTTTCAGATCTGTGACCAGACAGTTGCGCTACATGATTGTTGTGGGCTCCTTCCCACTGAAATATTCTATTCCATTCTTAAAACAGTGTTGATAACACAACATTTCAGCCACTGCTGTACATAGTTTGCACAGTTCCAAGACTATTTCTCACTCTGCACTCACATGTAGATTGGGGGTGGGCAAGAGGCTGCAAGAGGATGCAGGCAGAAGAGTTGACTCAATATCTTTCTTCTGAGAAGAGAGGTATTCCACATCATAAAAAATCATGCTCAGCCATAGAACAAGGGGAGTGTTTTCCCAAGTAACCTGTGCTCAGAGGCTGGCTAGGCATTGTTTGAGTGGTGGAAAGTTAAATTTGCATCACTTGTTTTTTTCTTTTTTTTTCCTCCCTCTACGCGTAAAAACTGTTTCTCTGTCACTCTTTTCCATCAAATTCCCCACCCCATTCCACAAGAGAGAAGCAAATAAGGACTCATTAGGGGCTTACCTGCCATCTTATTCATCCCAAGAACCCTGTGTATTTTCTCATTTTCCATCTTCCAATATGTTGAGGATGATTTAAGGGAGTAGTACATTTCATCTTACAGAAAATCATTTAATCAAAGCAATGGATTTTCTAAGACCAGAAACATTACCGAATGGTAACCTGAAGAATTGCAGACTTGATAAAAAATGTTATGTGCATGACTGTCATGGTTTGACACTGGCCAAATGCCAGGCACCCATGACAGCCACTCACTTACGCTCCCCTGCTACAGCTGAGCAGAGAAGAGGAAAAAAAATTAAACAAAGTGTTCATGAGTTGAGATAAGGACTGGGAGAAAACACTCCAAGAGCAAAATAGGCTATTTAGAGATACAAACTGAGTTCATTACTAACAAAATCAGAGGAGGATAATGAGAAGTAAAATAAGCCCTTAAAAACACCTTTTCTTCCCTTAACCTCTCCCTCCTTCCCACCGACAGTGGAGGGAGACATGGGGATTTTGGTCAGTTCATCACCTGAGGTTTTCTTCCGCTGCTCAGGAAGAGGAGTCCTTCCCCTGTGAGACCGTGGGTCCCTCCCATGGCAGACAGTTCTCTGTGAACTCCTTTAGCATGGGTCCAAATCTCATGAGCAGCAGCCATACCACACCTGCTGTAACATGAAATCCCCCCACAGGCAGACAGTCCTCCCAAAACTGCTGAGGCATGGGTCTCTCTTGCACGGGGTGCAGTCCTCCAAGGACAGGCTGCTCCAGCCTGGAAGTAGGGTTCTCTCTTTTCACCAGGTCTCCCACTGGATCACAGCCTCCTCCAGGCATCCCCCTGCTCCAGCAAGGGCACCTCCCCC
>VZTZ01031724.1:308297-410282 GCA_013400955.1 Drymodes brunneopygia
CTCCTGGAGCACCTCCTCTCCTCCTCTCCATCTGACCTTTGTGTCTCCAAGTTGTTTTCCCTCACATGTTCTCACCTCCTCTTCTCTGGCTAGAAAAAAAACCTGTGTTCCACTTTGTTTTGATTTTCTTCTTAAATATGTTATCAGAGGCATTGCCAGCCTCTCTCATTGGCCCAGCCTTGGCCAGCAGCATGTCCATCTTCAGAGCCATCAGCCATTGGCTCTGCTGGACATGGTGGAAGCTTCCAGCGGCTTCTCACAGAAGCCACCTCTGTGGCCTCCCCACTACCAAAAACCAGGCCATGCAAAAGCAACAAAATTGCAAAAAAGAAGCAGCCAAGCAAAAAAAAAATCCATATGATTTTCAGGATAACACACTTGCCACCATGTGGGAACATAGCAGCAATATCGCACAGTATGTAGTGTGAAGAATATAAGGTGGAGGATGAGTTTAAAAAACCATCTAGAAACTAAAACACACTGTGTAGAAGAATGGAAATTCTCATAAGAGAGCATCCTGAGAATTACCTCATGGACAGAGCATCCAAGCTGCCAGTGCACTGCATACTTTTGCCTTCTCTTCCTGCCTTTTCCAGTCTCCCCTGCTCCCATCCCCCTGCTCTCAGTGCCTGATTTCTCAAGGCCCTTTTGTTCAGACTATTACCCAGGACAGAATAAAGGGAGAGAGAGACTCTGTGTGTTTCTTTGTATGTGCATATGTGTGTTTCTGTGTGCGTGAGAGAGAGTGTACATGTGATGAAGGCTTACAGAAGAATAGGGAATTGACTCACTCAAAGTAGCCTACAAAGTAAACTACAGCAGAGGAAGGCAGCAAAAAATCTGTTCAATGTGAAGACCTAAATCCTTCTTGACAAACCCGAGTCTTGGTTTCACTAAGCACACCAGCAAGACACCTGGTACCAGGCAGCCATGGCAACGAAAAACCTGTTGAAACAGTAATGTACCTGAAAGTCATCTTCTGTCCAGCTACAGCCATGTGCAAGGCAGTTGGAATGGCTTGCAAAACACCACGATGCTCAGATTCAAAGCTGCTCATCCTCTAGAGGGAAAGAGAAAGGACCTATACCAGCATCCTACAGATGCACTGAACCTTGGAGAAGAATAAAATTTATTTTGAGTGATTTTAGGGAGTCAAAGAGAGAAGACTTACTTTTTTTTTTCCTGAAAACAAAAAGAATAATGAATGCATTTGCTCAGTCAGACAGTCTCACAGCTCTACATCAAGTGTGTGAGTCAGGATTTTCACTTACAGAAGCTAAATGGCTCTTTCCCAACATCCTGTGCTTTTCCATGTGCCCATTAGTCTTATCTTTTAGATATGTTTGCCTTGCCAGGGTGGAAATCAGACTTTCTGGTCTGTTGTTAGCAGGTTCCCCTCTGTGGTTCTCAGACTTCTTTTTGTAATGGGAGTTACTCTTCTAGTACAGTAGAAATTGCATTGCACTGCTTACAATTCCAGTTTACAAGGCTTTGCCATATGCTTCGCAGTTTCACATCTGAGTTACTCCAAAGATTTCTTCCAAATGTCACCCACTTTTGGAGACTTATCTAACTTTTGTTTGGTCTAATTCCTCCTGCATATTTACAACAAATTTCTCTAACTCCTCTGATCTCTCTGCTGCAAAGAAAGTGAGGAAGGAAGAATCATCAAAGACTGAAGCAGTAGACTGACACAAAAATGCGTTACATTCCTCTGCTCTGTCTTGGTTATCCCTCAGTACCCTGCTACGCCCTGGTCATGAAATTTTCTGCTTGTCTTCCTATACCTGGTGAAGAAGCAAACAGCTTCTCATTAGCAACTTGAGCACTGTAAGCCACTCCTCAAATTTTGTTCTAGTCATCAGAATCTGTCTTTAAGCCCAAGCTGTCACATTTTATGGGCTTTCTTTTTCTTCTCATTTAGACAATCTTCCCATTTTCTATAAGGGAGACCTTTCCTTATAAGAGCCTCTTTAAGTTTTTTATCATGACAGGCAGGCCAAGTAAAAACTGGACCTGTTTTTTTTAACTTTTGCTTTACTTTATACCTTTCATATGATTATTACTAATAGCATAATTTGTATAGTACTTTTCCTCAGCAGCTATCACAGTGCTCCAGGAAAGAGATAATCAGCACTAGCTCTACTTTTGAGAAAGGGAAACGTAAGTGGTGAAATAGCTGTCCCTAAGCCTTTCAACAGACCACTAGGAAACCAGGAATAAAAACCATGGTTTACTGGAAACTGACAGTAATGCAAACAAACAGAAAAGGATATCTAGGATAGATTACAAAAACCTTCTTTACTTTAAAAGTTAAAAAAATCTACATATTATAAAACCAACCGAAAAATGAAGCAGTTTGTTTAAACTTCTTTTGGTACTAAGAAACAAAGAACTGCAATGGCTAAGCTTGGGTCTGTAAAAGTTGCATTTACATTTCAGTACTGTGTCAAGACAGTTTTCAGACTGGAAGCGTTTCACACTGGGATATGTTAAACACAGTTTTGCGGTGTTCCTTGGTCCATAAATAAAACATTTGAAACATTATACAAAGTACAACCTTTAATTAAAAATAACCATAAGAGGCATCAAGAAGGAGAAAGGATAACAGGGATTTGTGCTGAACAACAAGCATTGACAGCAGACTGACCAAGGTACACTGAAATGTGTTGGAATTCAATTTTAAAACAATTCGTTGGGCCTCATTCTCTGTTGCATGAAGGCTCCTTCAGGCTGCTTGGCTGGAGAAATAGTCATAAGGTAAATAAGAATAAAAGTTATTGGGACTAGGTAATTCTTGTCACTATTAGTCAAAATGGTGCAGGGAATCACTTCAGTGTGAGATCTATTACAGCATGACTCCTGCTTGAATTTAAAATAGCAGCAAAGAAAATGGAGTCTGACTAAGAATGAAGGAGAAACTGATGTATCAGGGGAGAAATTCACATTTAATATTTAAAAAAACCCACATAAATAAAAGCTGAAAGCCAAAAGAAACTGAAATACTATATTAGTTCAAGGACATGTAGTAAAGATATTTTCGTCTTGATTTCAGCGTGTTACTTCATATCTCTGTATAAAATTTTGTGCAATAAACAAAGGTTTTGTCTTTATTTCCTGAAATTATATTCTTTAGAGTTACGAGGTTACACATGCAAACTAAATGTTAGAATAAAAAGGAAATTTCTACAAAATTCTTGTTTAAGAAAGTGTACAGTTAGGATTATTTTCTTTTTTTTTTTTGGTCCAACCCCAAACTAAAGAATTTCAATCATTACAACAGGCCAGGCCTTTTTACTATGCCAGCAACTAATGCAGAAGTTGTATTTCTAGGAGACTTTAGCTTGTTTGCTTCTGAGACCACTGAGATCATTAGTACATTACAGCTTTATTCTCACTGCTAACAAATGTGTATGTTCTTAGAATACTCATTGGCAAGCAAGAAATATTTTGAGCCTAAATTCTTTAGAAGACACTCAGTTTTGCCATGATTTTACCATCATTAACCATCACACCCACAAAAGACTTGACTCTATGAAGTCCCACGGGTACTCTAAGAGCACCTGAAATCAGACCACCCTCTCTGCTTCTACTTACATGCAGCTTTTCCTGCTTGAACTATTCCTAAATAATTATGAAATAGCACATACAGTATTCCCATCATGCTACAGACATCCCTATGTTTTTTGTGTGTCTTTTATGACGCATTTTTAAACTATAGCATAGGAGAGGAAAGCTGTTTTGATAGCCATTAACACTATAATCTCTGTAAGCTGTACAAGGATGAGAAGTAAATGTTATTCTTGCTGCATCAGTCATGTTGTCATAAACCAGAGCTGTGATAACAAGTTTTACTGTTAGCTTAGCAGTTTTACACTGCTAAGAGCATGCATACTCATCATTTTTACTTCTTCCTAAAATGATTTTTCTATCCATGAGGCCATTTACAATTGCCATTTTAAATTCCATTTCTTCTGCAAAGTCCTGTTCCTGGGAAGCATAAACATGTAGCTCATTGCAACAAAAAGTGATGAACTGCAGCACGATTTTTAAAGTTTTGTATTTTAAAAAAATACTTGGCATAAATCCAGTCATGGAGTTTAAATCCAACTCAGAATATGTGTTATTGACTTTGAGACTTCATAGCGATGAAAACGCTTGACTGATACATCACAAGAATTATTCCTTTCTGTTCGTGTTCACGGCAGCTGTGCTGAGAGAAAACACCATGGCTGATGGGACCCATGAGAGAAAGCTGTTACACTGTTCTGTATTCATTACTGAGCCTAATTACTCTCAGATTACAATGCAAAATGCATCTGCTTTGAATGACATCCTAGTAATAGACATGCAGAGTGAACCAAATAGCTCTTCCTAATGTCATACAAGTGATTTCTTCTTTAAGAGGGTGAATGGCATCAATATGCACATATATTTTATTCACAACAATTTAACAATTTAACCCTAATTATTCACAGCAGTTGGATGAGGTTTTTTTCATGTATCCAATAAAACCTCCACATTGTAAGTGACATCCATAGTACTGTATCCAGGAGCATATCTGTATTGTCTGGTCCAGGCGCTCTCACAACAATGTGCTTGCAACAAAGTCTGAAGGACTGGTGGTGGCCCAGACTCTCATTCCATCTCTGCAGCTCCTGGCTTCCATATAAATAAAATACAAGCATATAGGCTAGATGGGAGCAGCAGTGTCCTTCAAAGACTTGCCAGATCAGGGCAATGGGGAGATTGTGTTTCGTGCACTTGCCTGCATGAGTTTTGCAGCAAATAGAGTGCATTCATTTGGAGGATCCAGTAAAAGAGAAATTTAACTAATTCCCACTTACCAAGTATGCTTCTGCTCTTGTGTTTAGTTAGTTGGTTGGGGGTTTGGAATTTTTCCCTATTTTTTCTTCTTTTTAGTTATTGTTTCAGTTTGCTTAAAATACCAATGAATTTCAAATTCCAATTTTAGAGGGATTTAGAATGTCTTCTAGAATACCCAAGGGACAACTATTCTACTACTACATCAGCTAAGAGAGAAAATAGAGGTGATGTTTTTAGAAGGAAATTTCTTTGTCTTTTTCTGTTCTCATTGTTGTTTTTTTTTAATATAAAGATATGATGTCCCAAAGAAAGAACTAGAGCAAGCATCATCAGTGCCCATATAAAAAAAGTTGGTATGTGTCCTGTAACTTGATAAAAGCAATCCACTAGAAGAAATGTTTTCTGTGAATTAGAAAGTTGTATGCTACCATTTAGCCTGCACTGAATTTGTGATAATGAACTATAAACCACTCAAGATAATAGCGTAAACTATTATGTAATGAAAATTCTGATTTCAGAAGTTTAGTGGCATATGACACAGTGCCACTGTAATAAGGCCTCTATTTGCATAACTCTTCAATATTTTACTTTTCAAAAAATGAAACATGATCTAAAAAACCTTAGCCACTCTTACTACTAATATATTGTGTTCTTTTTTTTTTTTTTTTCAGAAATAACTCCACTTTAGATTAAAATTACCTAGGTAATTTCACCAAACTACACTATAAATTGCATCTGACTTCATACTTCTCACCGGACCACTTTCCACTGAAAATAATATCTATTGCTCCTTTTCTTCTATAAAATCTAATGCAGACTTTCAATGATGAACTGAAAGTGGAGATGCTTCTAGAAAGGCTGGTTTGGGGGGATAAGGGTAGAACCTCTGTGTTCAGCATAGAATATTTGCTTTTTTGTTCTGTGTCTGTCATCCAGTCACTTCCATTTACCTCTGCAATCCTGGATTCTAAAGATATGGGAATTAGTCCTTTCTAATTGCATCGATGAATATGAGAGTAGTAAAAGAGAGGAGGCAGAAAATTGCTTGTAAGACTTAAAAAGAGTGGTTAATATTGAAATGTGTAAATGCAAAAATGGTCAATATATTAGCAAGATAAGTCTATAGCATACATTCCTTTCAAAGGCAAATACAGGAGATGACTCTCTTGTCATGTCTTAGGAGTAACGTGGGAACATCTGAAGGAAACCAATGTTAAAAATTGCAAAAATTAAATTTAGATTTAGAAAAGAAAATTTGGGACCAAATGCTGATCCAGTTCAATATTTACCGTTGTTTAATTTGTCTGGAAATGCTGAAAAATTGACCCACGTGTAGAAACAGGTGTTTCTGCAGAATACGAAGTACTGAAAAAAACCCAGATAGAAGTCAGTTTCAGACATTCACAGATTTTAATTTTATATTTTACTGTTCTCCCAAAAAGGAAAAAATACAAGGTGGACATCTGAAATGCAATTTTCAGCATTATTGTTTGGCAGCAGAAAGTAGACAGAAAGGGATCTGACTGACAATAAAACCTCCTCAAGCAGGGCAGTGTGGGGGGAGAACTATGTGGGACTTAAAGGGTTTCACAACAGAGAGGACTGTAAAAGGTAGGCTGTGATAAAACAATCCTAGTGGAACACGCTTCTAAATTTACATAACATCTGACAGTGAAGCAAGAATAAATTCCAGAGATGAATATGGCATTGGAGCTGAACAGAGTCATAGAGGATTAGAATGTTTTAGAGAATCTTTCACATGAGAAACAAAACAGTGGCTTTCTTATATATAATTTCTCAATCCACCTAGTTATTTATACCTATCATAGATATCTGGTAAGCAAAACATTCTGGATTGATTGTTGACTATGAAGCATGATTGCTGAGTAAAATGTCACATGTTGCTTCATTGTTCCCCTGACTAAGAGCACTTTTTGGCTGAATATTTTTAAAGAACTCCAAAATCAATGAAATTGGAAGAAAATCAACAAAAATACTTTTAGACTGTTCGCCTTTAACAAACTCAGATGAATCAGAAGATCACTAAAATTTTTCAGTTAATTTTCAGGAATATAATTCAAGAAATTCTATGTCTTAAAAGCACACAAAAGATGAAAAACAAACAAAACCCAAACAAAACTACAGGGTAAAAGACAACATGGAAGAGAGAATCTATTTTTTTCCACTCTTGCTCTCATTCTCCAGATACATTCTCTCTCAAATTGTTCATGACAATTAAAGGTGGAATGGTGATGTGTCATGTTTGGCAGATATATGAGTGGATATATGCATATGCAAAATAGAATAGCAATGCTAATGGTGAGGCTAGCTGGTAATTAAACATCATTATGGCATTTTAATGTGCCTTAGCACCAGTGCTCCTGTTGACTTGAAAGTAAACAGTGTCCTCAAGAAGCATAACCCAACCTGAGGTCTTGTTGGAGGCACATATTCGCCACTGTATGGAAAAACCTGTTGGCAATACAGGTGTTCAGATTTACCAATAAATTGACAGTAGCAAATGGTGTTTGCATTTAGGGAGCAAAATTTCTTGGTAACGGGGACAGAGAAGAAACATCAGTTTTACTGCTACAAACAGGTCTTAAAAGTACTGTTATCTCTCCTCACATCCTAGTGCTTGCTGTAATTTAAATATCCTTCTGGACTCCTTATAGATTGGGCTCCAAGTCTATGTCTTCATTGGATACTCATTAAATTTGCAGATGACAGGAGACCGACTGTCAGCAGGCCACAGGGAAAAAAATGTTTTAGTGTACTACATTTTCTGTTATTTACAGAACAGGGCCAAATCTTGGTCATGCTGACTTAAACTTGTATCTCAGCCACTGATAGACAGAAAAAAGAAATTTCCTGATTTTGAAGTATGGAATGAAATAATAAGATTTTTTTTTTTTTTTTTTTTTGGTTTGCCTGAGTTTAGTAATCAGCTTGTTAGTTAGCGGTTATGCCTAATTATATATTTAGCTAAAGTAGGAAAAAAAATGGCAATTAGACATTCAAAAAGAATCTCTGCATTCATCCAGCTATCCAGAAGGAGCTATTATTAGAAAACCACATACTGAATTATACTTGGATTAACCTGAACTGACTGCAATAAAGGACCCTGAAAGAAAAGCATCCCACAATTCTTGCATTATCAAGGAGAAAGAAGACACACTGGAGGCAATTGCTGATTATTTGAGAAGTTTAGGTTTTTTTTCTCCTGAAATCCAATGCAGGTATTTCCCCAGAGGAGAAATCAAATCTGTTAGTGAGCCATATATGAGCACAAAATCAGCAGAAGTCTCTCAAGGATCCATGATCATATCATCTCAGCAGAGAGAAAATGTTTAATCCTTCCTTTGATGTCCGTTCAGATAGACTTCACTGATTGATTCAAGGCTGCTGTCCTTTACTCCTCATGACATGGCAATTGCTTTAATGCAGTTTTATTCTAATTAAG
Source organism: Drymodes brunneopygia (assembly GCA_013400955.1). Classification (NCBI taxonomy): domain Eukaryota; kingdom Metazoa; phylum Chordata; class Aves; order Passeriformes; family Petroicidae; genus Drymodes; species Drymodes brunneopygia. The sequence continues at coordinate 316,588 of VZTZ01031724.1, forward strand.
TCACCTTGCCCACAGTTTGTCTCTTTTCCTGACCTCAGCCTGAGGTGTGAGCTGTAGATAAAACCTTACTGAAGAACACAATTTTCACACAAGCTCAACAGTGGAAGGGAGCCTCGGGAGAAACTTGGCCATTGAGATTTCAGCCCTGCAGTTGCCACCCAAACCTGAGGGGCCTTTCCTACCCTGTAGGGGGAATACAGTCAATGCCCATATAGTGCTCTATCAGGAAGGTCCCTTCATTTAGGTTTTGGGGTGTCCAAACTATTGCATATTGGTAATGAGGGGTTCATCCCTAAGTCTGTTTCTCCCTGTGTCTGAGTGTCACTATGGGAATAAAAGGATTGACTTAGGTGTCAAAATCATGGGTTTCAGTACAAAGAGGAAAAATTACTTTCTCTTCAATCACTCCTATGGTTAGTAAACACCTTTTGTATAATGAACTTGTTGTCACAAGTGTAATTTGTCAGCAAAGTGGCCTATGATGGGACCTGCTTTTACAGCTTTCCTGGAGTGAAAGAAAGATTGCATTCACTGCTAAGATTTACAAAAATCCCTAAACTTAATTGCCATCCTATCAAATAATTGAATTTAGTATTTTATTTATTTGGTAACTTTTCTGGCGAAATTTGCACAGTCATGTTTTTATTTTCCTCTCAGCTTTCTATTAGTTTGTTACAAATCAAAGAAAATACACTTCACAGAGAGATGGCCTTGTATTATTGTCTATAAAAAGAAGGACTGAGGTAGATTTACTATTTCTTTGCCTCTAGGACAATGCAATATTAAAAATCAACAAAGTTTTCAGTATTGCCCCATATAAACAAGCTTGATGAAATATTTAATATTTCTAGGCTCTAAAACAAATCCTGTCCTTTTTGATATTCACGTAAGTTTTACAGTATTTTCATGAAATCTAAATTTAAAAGAAAGGCACTGGGAAACTTTACTGTGTCCTCTAAAATTTAGTTGACATATTTCTTTTGGAGATACCAAAAAACCTTACTAAAAGTTGCAAAGCATGAACATAAACTGTCCAAGCTTCCAGGTGCTGAGAAACATAAATACTTAAAAACCAATCAACTGTTCCAGCTGCTGGTAGAATTTACTAAAAAAGTTATTCCACACCTAAGTGTAATTTCTATTCAAAGAGAAATCATGTTCAAAAGCGATCCTATTTGACTCTGTACACAACAGCAATGAGGTACTCCTGCCATGAGAAGGAACTACTGTGCCCCCATGGTACCCTGGAAAGAGGCTTGGTGTCCTAAGAAGAGCACAGGAAGGTGGCCAAGAGATGGACCAAAATTGTGTAAAGAAAACAGTGATCTGAAAACCAGTCCCAGCCACTAAGCTGTGGCCAGGGTTTAACACAACAAAGGAGTAGACTGACATTCTCTGTAGGATGCCCCATCAAACAAAGTCAGGTGCTAACATGGTTGGTTCAAATCCCCAGTGTGGTTCCTGAAGGGGCTGATGGTGCTGTATCAATCTGCAGGATCAGTACTTGCTTGCTGCATTCTGCGCTCTCATCCCACACACAGCACAGGAGCTGGCAGTAAGGGCAGCTCATTTCCATCTCATTGACTCTTTTTTTTCAAATAATGACCTGACCTTCCAAAAACTGTCATTAATTCTTGTAAAATACTGAAGCATTTTGAATACTTGAGTATATGTAGAACAAATACCAACAAATGTAATGCTATTCAGCAGAAGGGAAAGAAACTGTTCATTTATCACAATGGCTGGGCTTAGGAACATTAACAAACCTCATTTCTCTTCTTTGTCAGTTGAAACTTTCTTTGATTCTGTTTTATCTCTGTAACTTTGAGAACTTAACCTAAAAATAACTTTACGACAGCTGTGACTGAGCTCGTAGAATACTACTTTTGATTTTCCTTCATTAGAGATTTAGGGCTGATCTAGATAGACACTGAAAATTAAATTTATGAAAGCTGTTTCAAAATACTTTCCGTTCCACAGGACCACGCCTTCCATGCCCAAACTTTGACAAGAAAGCCTTCCTCCTAGAAGCCTCCTCCAGACCATTTTTCTACCTTTTTCTCCATTAGGAATTAGCTCCTTTCCTTTCTGTTGAAGGCTTTGAACCTGGTGCAGCACCAGGATGAGCTGCAGTTCAGCAAAGAGGTGATGTGTCTGGTGATGTGGGCGCCACTGGCACAGCCCGCAAGACAGACTGTGTGTCAGAGCTCTGCTCCCTGTCTTCTGAGCAAAAGCAGTGCAAAGGCTAGGGAGGGGGAAGATTAAGCCAGGCTACTCAGGCTCTGATTTAGTTCTATATTTATACAGGTCTCATACCAGTAATTTATATGATAAAATGTTTATGCTTCAGTATTTATGTGCGTTATGTCAGCTGAATTAAGGGATCCAACAGTTCTACCATAAAATAAGTGATCACAACACAGCATAATGAAATAAGGTCTTGTTTTAAAGTGCCTGATGTCAGCTTGATGTGCTAGCTTTTGTAAATAAAGTAATTACTTAATCCCTTGCTATATGAGAGTTGTGACCTGTGACTTGATTGTACACCTTACTTCTATATCTTTGGAAAGCCACTATGCCTTTATACTGCATAGAAAAGAGACATTCAAAATGACACAGAATAGCTTAAAGAAAAAATATTTTGAAAGGTAAGGTCGAAAGATAAACATGATTGTAGTTCCCCATGCTAAAAAAGTATAATGGATGTTAGCATTCTATTTTATTCTAGTGAATTATTTGTGTCTAAAGCATCCACACAGGGCTGACACATGACTTCCTGTCTGCTGCTTGCTAGATGAAGAACTGGATGCCAGACTATTCCTAAGAGGACTGCAGAAAGCTACATCTAAATATCTTTGCTATACTTAAGTTAAACTTACTTCCTCTGTGTTCCAAATTTGTATTCCAGAGGCAACAGCTAGCAAAAACAAAGTAAAATAACAATAGCTAAACAAACAAAGAAACCAATAATCATTCTCCCAGGAAGACGAACAAATATTATTAAAAAAGTAAAAAATAGCAAGACCAAAAAGTAAATAAACAAGCAATGCAAAACCAGAAACAAATTTGTACATATCTTGATTTTAAGACTAGAAAAAGAACTAACTCATTCTACTGCTCTCAGAGTAGCATATAACATACAGAAGGACTTGCCCTACATTCCTTGAGTTTCTGGAGAGGACTTCCGTGATTGCTGAATAGAGTAGGTGGAACACCAGCTCCAACCTGCAAACAACACTCATCCTAAAGCGTCCCAGGATGGTGCAGACAGTCAGTATTTAAAAACTACTTTTATTTTCCTGGTATGTATTTTTATTATTGGCATATTTCCATCTTTTAAATTTCTGTTATATTTACAAGTTAATTGGCATAAAAGGGAAAGAAAAATGCAGTACTTAAAAGTTTCAATTCATAGAGGATGGCCACAGCATTATTAGTAAGGAGTAAGTGGAATCAAAAAGATATAACTATAGCTGGTCTTGATTGTATAAATCCTAGCTTGACATCCCTATCTACTCTATCTTTTATCTGCATAGTATAAATTTATATTCCAGTCATGTAGTCATAACATTGAGAGACTTCTTAAATCTTTGTCTTTTTGTTTTAAGAAAACATGAAGCATGTAAGTGAAATGTAGCTTTTCCTCATTTAATGAAACACATAAAATATTGCATAATTCATTGTAACAATGTACTCACACATTTACAACTCCATTTGGTTTATTACAAATGTTTTTTAAGGCATGTAGCATGTTTCTTCTTCATTTTAAGAGGTCAGCTAAATGCAACAGTTTTATCAAAGCATTAAGAATATTTAGTATAGGATTTTGGGGGTAGGTTTTTTTCTTCATATATTGCTGTTACTTGTTTTTTTCCTTTATGGCTATTCATCATTAATTTTGTTTTGAGTGTAGGTAATTGTACCCACCTGTTTCATCAGATAAGAGAAATAAATGGAAGGTCCTGAACAGAAGGGAGGATATACAAGGCAACACACAAGAAGGTCCCACACAAACCTTTCTGACTTGTCAGCAGGAGGAGGATAGAAGCTGGATGTACTGTAAGGCATCATGGTAACTGGATCTGTAATGATCTTTTCCATGGATCAGACTGCTCTCCTTCTCCATAGTACCAAAGGAACTACTGCTGCTGCCTGGATTGTACTGAGAATCACCCAGGTCACTTTTTCTGTGCATTTTTTTTCTTCTTTCTTCTCTTGGGGATGACTGGGTTAAGAACAAGTACTGTGTTTTGGCACTTCCACAAACTCATACACACAGTCAGTTCCAACAAGAGTTGGGCCAAGGCTCTCAAACTAAGAATTTATGGAAATGTTTCACTGTCACAGTTTGCAGCTGTTGGACAGTGGAAAGAAGAAAATAAAAAGGAAAGGGAAAAGGAAAATAATAAAAAGGATTGAAAGATTTGAGATATTCCTAGTGGATGTGCTGAGAAAAAAAGGGAGATCTAATATCTTCACACAGCAATATCCTCCAATATTCCCTCTACTCCCCTCATCTATTTGTGAGGATCAAAGCCTAAGAGAGGAATTAGAAAAACTAATCCATATCAGAGGGCCTGAATAAAATAGATGAACTATATGTGGTAGAATAAACGGCCTACAAGCTCCACCTTTTTGTTTTACTGTAAACTATGTATGCTACCACCACCAAAAATAAGTTATACTAATTTCTGCCTTACAACACAAGATTCTGCAGTATAATGTCTTCTCTTTGGTTCTCTCCCCTTACTTCTTTTTCTAGAGGGTTCTAATTCCCAGTCAATTAATACTGAATACAAGAATGAACCTAATGGCAGGATGATTTGTAAAAGTCTTTGCAACTCAGTGTAAAGCATTTAATAAGGCTATTTTCTTTTCTCATTTACAAAAAAAAAAAACCCCAACAAAACATATTTCTGAATTGGACTTTATATTATTATTCTTTGTAGTGATTACACCACAACATTGTATTTAGTGCTGTAACAACAACAATTCTTTCTCCTTTCTTCTCTAGTCCCCTTTCAATTGTTTTTCTGGAAATTGTACATCTTGAAGATATTTATGAGCTATTGGATAAAAAGAGAACCAAACAAAACAAAACCTTTCCCGATTATATCAATGATTCCATTATCATTCTGTTTCTTCCTCAGAAGAAGTAAATAATTCATTTAACTTTGATCCTGCACACAAATGGCTTTACTTTTAAATCCCATACTATGGCTTCAGCCTCTTGGCATACAGTGATATGAGTCAGATTGCAGCTGCGTGTGCACAGGTTAAAAACCCTGCTCTGGACTTCCCTCTACAAATTCAATAGATCTCTATAGAACCTTCTATAGAGTGTTCTGTGTTCCTTGCAGCAGTACTAAGTTTCCACATCAACTCTAGGTCCCTTAGATATATTCTTAGCTTGGCAGTCTCACAGGGTTTTCCAACTAAAGCATGGTCCAGATTCAGAAAATTACTGAAATATAAATTTAATTATACATTTAAAAGCTGATTTAAAAGCTGATTAGACTTGGCCTTTGTGATAATAAGCATTAGTGCCTAATGTTTCCTGATTATCACTTTAGCAAGTGATCATACTTTTATCTTTTTATTATCGACTTAAAATAGCTTTCCAACTTCTGCTTGAGCTGCAGTGTCTATGTGAAGTTTATGCCCTCTCTCTGAGGGGGTGCAAACACACACAGTGAGCTCATCAGTCTGCAAAGGTGGAGCAACAGGCAACTCTGGCAGAGGAAAAAGGAGTGAATGGCTGAGTAGAGGGCAAGAAACTCTTAGTTTTGTTTTGCCTTCTGTGTGCATGCAAGCAAGGTGCATTTGCCTGTTTGGAGTGGTCCACTTGCACATACATCCATGTAACTCCCAGTTCTCAGTTCTACCTTGAAGTTTTCTACCATCACATTTTCTGCCAGTGAATATTGAAATTACCCAGGGAATCTTTAATCTAATCCTCTTGCAACATGAGGAGGTGATGATGTTATGATATATTTTAGCTAAGAATATCAGTGGGAAGATCTGGTGAGCAGATGGAAATTCTGCCCAGAGCATCCATGAATAATGATCACTTTTACCCAATAAATTTTGTGGGTGACAGTGGAGAATAAACCTGATGGAACCTGAAAAACATAGAACTGGGAAACCTGCTTTATTTTAAAGTACTTTATTTTTCTTCATGTTTCCATTACAGCAGAACCTGTAGAGTCTTTATATAGAATTTCAATCTGCCAAACTAGGAAAAGAAGCAAAGCAAAGACAGTCTGTGGGTGGAATTGTGGCATTAAGGGTGGACATCCCAGGATGCACCTCTAAAAGCTTAAACTGAATTTGCTCACCTTTTCAGATGGAAATATTTACTTGCAATCTCCAAAGGATTAGTAAAGGATAGCTCTTGCTTTTTCAAAGCATAGCTACTGGGAAATTTTAGCTGGACAATCTTAACAAGATTGTTCAACAGGACTAATTAAAAAATTTAGTAGAAAGTACTCAAGGAGGATAATAGCCACTACTCACCTGAAAGCATCATTCCCAGTGATGAAAAATCCATCAGGCAGAAAATATATTAAGGGCATACAAAGATCAGAGGCATACTATAAATTCATAAGGGACTGCTGTTGTAAAGTCAGGTCTCACTTCAAGATGTGTCCTAGGAGGTCCTACACAGAACAAGAGAGGTGGCTTTCTTTGCCCTATTTACTGGTAGTATGGAGTCCCTGAAGGATTCAGGCTCATTTGGGATGTCTTAAGAATGATGCTGGCAAACTGCAGATTCCAGCAGGGAAAACTGGAGAAAATGTGTACATGCAAAGGGTTTTATAAAGCCTGACTTAGGAGAAAATTAGGAGATGTGTTCAGTCCAAAAAAAAAAAAAAAAAAAAGGTCTGGCTAGTAGAAAGCATTATTTTAAAAGCAGTTAATAAAAAGGAAGATGGTTTGTTCTTCATACACATCAGGGGAAGGACAAGTAGAAATCAGGAAAGGCTTTAGGTCTGGAGCAGTAAAAGCATTCTAATGAAGAGTAATGAGGCACTTCACCAGGCTACCCAAGGATGTGATGATCCATTCTTCACTGTTTTTCAGAACAGATTAGACAAGCATATGGTAGTTTCACATGATCCAGCTTCAGTGCAATAGATGGAATGAAATGTCTTGAACTCTGGGTATTCCTTCTGACAACATAGGTCTGTGATCCTTTCCTGTTTTCTTGTTACCCTGAAATGTACTTTCAAAAGATCACAGTGATTACACTTTTTTGTAAAAGGATTATTGTCAGTAATAGTCAGCATATAATGCCAGATTAATTTTGAAAATAACACAAGCTAAAGTATGCTTCTCTGTAATATGCTAAATGACTCCTTCATTTGAAGGATAGGAAAGGAAGGAAAATTTTCAGTGCCATACATTCACCTAAAGCATATCTCCACTGCCATGCCCTTTTTCTCTTAACTGCAACAAGAAAGGATTTTAATCAAATACCCTAAAAAGATCTGATGAGTAAACTGAATATAGTTAAATATAGCAGAAGCAGGCATGATTTAGTGCATAAAGAATTGAGGTTAAAAGTGGCTACAATAAAAGGTTGAGTAAAAATTAATTTTAGAATGTGTTTTGTATAATACTGCATAAGGTATTCTTTTGTTTCATTGCCTCTTTTTTGGGACCTTAATTTTCAGTTAGTCACTGGCTTACATCTTATCTCACACCATAATGGCTGAAATTAATGGGATAAAAGTACTCCATTCAAAGACAAATTATCATTTCACTGATCTACTTCACTGAGTACAAATTCCCTCTGCTCCCAATAAAAGCTTTAGAGCAGTAGAAAAAATGCTAGTTAACTAAAATTGTGTTTCTTTTCTTAGACCATAAAATTTTCATTTATTCTGTCAGTAATACCCTTGTGTAAATACAGTAATTTTGAAGCCTTTCAGTATAGTGTGATACATATTTTGGCATTGTTGCATGTCTGGATTTCTTCCATGGTACTTCAATTTTGTGGTTCAGTGAGCAAAAGTAAGAGTTCTCCTGAAGGGCTTGTGCTTAAAACAGTCAGGGGTGTGTTGCCTGCTGAAACAGTCAATCTTTCCCCTTGATGAGAGTGTCCATCCACTGTTTTTATGAACTGCATCTTTGTTTAAATTTGCATCAGTTCTTAACAGCAACTTCTTTCAGGACATTAAAATGCTGAAATAGACAGCTAAACAAGAAAAAGCATTTTAGAATGCTTTTTAGCATGATAGAAATATGTAATGTCTGTTGGAATACAAAGGGTTTTAACATCTAGACAGGAAGCTTGAATTAAAAAAAAAAACAAACCTGAAAAACTTATTCAGATATTTGAGGTTTCAGCTCTTCTAAAATGACAAAAGAGATAATCTTTGTGTGTGGTTTAAGCTTGAAGATAAAGATCAAGATCTCCTTTGAAGGAACAGAGTATAGATTAGCTATAATTTCCAAAATACAGGAATTACAATTCCTTCTACTGCTAGGGGGAAAAGAATGTTCCCTGTTGTGATTAGAAGAGATGAGCTCTTTGATAATGTTAATCCTTCTTATCAATCCATAAAATGAAGCATTACTTGATAAAGGTTTTACCATGCTCTGGAGAGAATTTAAAGCTATGCACACTCTCATGTAACACAGAACCAGAGCCAAGCAAAGCAGTAGCTAGAGCAAAGGAGGATGTAGCAATGGCTGAGGCTGGCAGAGCAAAAACAAGTGTGAAGCCTTCACATATTCTGTGCAACTCCTCTGAACCAAGGTGCATTGGAAAGCCACTGAGCAAATTGCTAGATCAGTAAAGGCAAAGATAATTTTAGCCCAGAAAAAAAATGAGATATTTTTTGGTCCTTCTTGGTAGCCTTGGAAATTTAGCCACTTATCACAAACAAGTGCTCACATTAGGGAATTCTGTGGGGAAAAAGGGAAAACCCAAGATCCTGACACAGACATTGTTTCAGCTGTTGCAGGCCAAGCAGCAAAAGAAAATACCCACTGGACTAAGTCTATTTGAAATTAAGTTCTTTCATTTCAATCCTACAAGTGGCATAGGACAAGTCTGCAATTAACTTGATTTAACTAATACAGCACTCCTAAAACTATAAACACAATAACATTGTGTTTTGACAATCAGATAGAGAAAGCAGAAACTTTTGCCTAGTCCTTGAGGAAGTTTTAAGTACATGGAACAGTTAATGCGGTGGCACATTATAAAAGCATATTTCTGTATATGCAAGCTTGAAGAAATCCAGTCTTCTCTGTATAATGACCTTCTACCTCCCTGATCTAGGTGGAAGTGGATCAAAATAGATGGAACATTATATACTTGCCAAGAAAAGGCCTTCAGGCTGTTCTTTGCAGAAACAGTATTTCCAAAAAAATAATGCAAATGGATAATAGAAACTGTATTTCCAAAAATAACATAAATTCAGTCTTTATAAACTATTAATCAAGTCTGATTTAATGGGATCATTATATCTGGCATTCTGCATGTGCTAATAGCATCTAATGCACAGATGCTTTTTTTGACTGTTGAATGAATAATGATCTGGGATTCAGGTTTCCTTAATGGTTCCTTAATATCAGCCACTTTGCTAGAGCTGCAAATAAAAATACATGACATTTATTTTATATTAGCAGTATGGAAAATATGTACATTTGTAATCAAGGTAAGATTTGACAATGTAGACTTAATGACTTTTACTGAAGAGGGAATGATTATGAAGAGCACTGCTTCCAGCATGTATATTGAGTGCTGTCACATTGAAAAGTGATGAGAGAATAAGCAAAATGTTGATAAGATACTATGAATTTACACAGCAAAATGAACTGCTTTTTTCTTAAAGAAACTGCTCCTTAGAAACAAAGCAGAAAAAGGCGTGAAAGCAAGGATAGAATCAGAATTTCATGTGTTTTCTGCCATGCAGCACAGTACGCAGAGGAAAAGCAAAACAAAAAGGCAAAAAAAAATATTTGGACTGTGGAACTTATTAACTCTTATTGATTGATGAAGTTAGAATTATTAAGTCTGTTAACCAAAATTCCTGTCTGTGATATTTGTGTCTGCCATCTGTATAATACATAACTTTTGCAGTCTCTTGTTAGTTTTTCTGCCATGGAGAAAAAGATGCAACAAACCCCACCAAAATCACAAGTAGAAAAGAATGCAGCTCTTTTCTGTATTGCCATCAGAAATCTGATTTCAGCATGCACAGGCATATAAAAGAGCACGAATATAGCTAGACAAGTATGAGCCACCAGTGAATGAGACAAGACAGTTCAACTAGTAGATGCCTAAACCTAAAGCTCAGTCCTCAAAAATTCACTGCTACCTTAAGTAAAAGATAATGCAGGGTATGATTACTTACAGTACAAGCACAAATTGTGCAAATTATTGCACACAGGCATTGATACAATCTTAGCAAATGTTCCTAAGTTCCTCGGTTACACCGATTTTGTGCAGATGCATGTATCTTAATGAGATAAGGTAGAGATAGAGCCTGAATTTGCAGGCAAACATTGTCAAGACCAGTCTTAATGGTGCAACTCAAACATTCAACGGGTCTGCCTCTGCTTGTTTGTGACAGCAACTCACTGTGAGAAAGGAGGGAAATTTAACTTCCTCTGAAAATAATTTTAGAGAAAACTTAATTCTGAATATCATCTCGTACTCACTAGTGAGGTGTTCACACTATGAAATGACAGAGTCATTGAGAGAGTAGGTGACAAGGCCATTCCACTCGACTCTGAAGCTGCTCCATGCAAGAGTTGAAGCTGTCAGTACCAGGAAGGAACGTGATATACAATCTGTGTTTAAGTTACAGATTGGTTTAGGTTTACCACAAGCAAATACAAGACCTTGGTTATGTTGCTACTAGTGATACTAGAGATATAATCAGAATTAAAGGAATCATTAAAAAATACTTAGTTTTGTCACTTAAACAAGTAGTTGTGACAGTATATCCAAGTAAAAGATCAATTATGAAGTATGAGCAGTGACAGCTGTATCTTTGAAAACAAAGCATGAATAAAACTGAAAATAGCAAATTTAGATTGTGAAAGCAGAAAGGAGTCAGATTTGGAAAGTTAAAGTGGCAGTCTAAAAGAAAACTTTTTGAAAAGTTAAGGAATACCTTGGGGCTTGATTTCACACACACACACATATATACATACTCATCTCAAGAAAATGTGTCTTAATGTTAATTAATTTTGTCAGACTGGAAGATTGTTCAATCTGGGTTCTGTTAAATTTATGGATCATTAGTCTCTTATCTTTTCATTATGGTCTCCTGAGAGGAACCATCATAAAGTTAAATGAACACAATAGGAAATTATTACAAGGCTCCCTTCCCTTTCACCCCACCTCCCTCACTGGAGGAGACAGGGTATCAGTGCATTCATTCTATACAACAAATGAAAAATATCTTATATGATTTAAAGTCTCTAAGGATCTGATTTTTTGTCATTTTATAAGTGCTGTAATTAATGAGAAAGATGTAATAGATGGATTTTCCCAGTTGAATAAATGTAAGTTCACAACCCATTTCACAGCTAAACTTAAAAGATTTCTGCACGTAACCAAAATGTTTGTGCCTAAAAATATATGTTTCACTCTTTAGCCCTAAGCTTATTTTTATGAGTGAAAGACTATTCACTACTTCAGAGAAGTGCACAAGCGTACCAGTAATAAAGTAACCACAAAATTTGTTTCTTGTAAATCATATTGCTAGGAAATAAACTCTAAGAAACAGTGATCATTCATAGACTAAAATAAGCCCACAGCACTTCTTGTAAATGTTATAATACACAATCTGTATTTGCTCTAGGAAAAGAAGTAGCTTTTTAAAATGCAGAGCTCAATTTTCTTTGGAATCACATTTTTACTCACTAGACTTTTCAGCTGTATTCATCAGAAATATTTCAGTATTTTCTTTGTTTTCTTGTTTTATTTATTGTTTCCATTTTTGTTTGTCTTGCCTGCTTTAAAATATATTAAAAATATCTAAAAATAGGACAAAGAAGCATTTCACACACAAAAAGTTCAGCAGCCTGAATGTTTGTGCCTCTGCATTTTATCTCCTGCAAACAGTTGCCTCCTTGACAAGAGACATAATTCACTTTAATAAAAGGATACAAAGTGCAACTGCTAGGAACACAGAGAAGAAAGCAATTAAGTGTTCACAAATGTAATTTGAAAGGTTCATGGAGCACAAAGGTGATTTATAGCTAATATTGGACCAAACAGACACCCTTGACTGTTGGATAAAAGTAATGGTATTTTCTAGTCATATTTTTTTTCTGTTTACCAGATGGGATGGGAGAAAATTCAGTTTCTCTCAATGTCCCCAAGATTTTAACACTGATATCAGCAAGAGTCGTGGAGTACCTGATAAGCTGGCCAATCCTTTTCATGATCATTTGGTGCAGCTTGTGGCAAGATACTGCAATCAGAAGTCAATGCTAAAACAAAACTTGGCAGCCAGCATAATCAGAGACTATCAAAGTCAGCATCAAGTGTGCTAGGTGGTTGTATTGTTTTTAAAATCTGCCACTGGGGTCTCAGTAGTGTTCTTGAAGGGAAATGACAATCAATGATGACAGAATCAAGTACTTTGGTTGGAGGTTGCACTTGATTTTGTGAAGACAGTGGTCTTATCTTCTCCAACTGCAGCTGTGGTTAATGACTCACATGATGTGCAGACAAAGTACCTCCTGACCTAGAGCCGTAAAGAGAATATTATTCTGAGCCTGCTTGTTTTCCTGCCTAAGGAGCCTTACCAAAATAATTTATTTCAGACTTCCTATATAGAATTGAAGACCGATAGATTTCAGAGAAACTGAAACTTTTCAGACCTATCAGGGTGGTGTCTTCCTTCGGCATGTGACAATTCTTTTCACTCCTAGGAGTTATTTGATACAATCTTTTAGTTTTATTTTTTTTAGTATAAGAGAAGAAGCAAAGATTTTCCAACTTCTTCAGATATTTAACGGGTGAAATTCTCTTTTATGCCACAACTTAGGTTTGAATTTTAATTTACTTAGATAAGTAAGAATTGAAATCTGGTGAACGTTGCTGCTGTAGTTTTGGATGGCACTCTGTGTATGATCTGGTGATTTGCAACAGATGCATGTACCTATGTACTTCAGTGCTTCTTGTCCAGCCTTCTACTTTCAACTACCTTCTACAAAAGTCTATGCAAAGCTGCAAGACAGCTCCAGCCGTGGAGATCTGAAAGACACAAGAAGTTATCTTCCTTCGCTCCTCTCTTGAGCTGGTAGCTGGTTTATTTAGTTCATATTTGCTTCACCTAATGTAAGGGCAAGATTGAGCAGAAGGCAAGGAAAAGTGTAAAGGGACATAAATCATCTACACCAAATGTCTACCTTACTTAAATTATCTGTTAAATGTCTATCTTACTTCACTCCCTAGAGCTCTCACTTGGGACAGCTGGGCTCTTACCTTTTGTTACCTCAGAAAGATGATGAAAGAACCTAGATAGAACCCTTAGTCCTTTGGCACAAAGACTGGTGACGTTTTTGTTTCCGAGACACCAGGTGAAAAAAGGAATCGAAGGAATATACTTGGGTAAGTTTCAAGAAGATCTCTAGCTTAAGAGATTCACAGTTTTGTGAAGGATAATCATTGGTCAAGGAGAACTTGCAAATGAGGATAAGGTCCAAACCTCTTACTCAAATGATTTCTCTGAAACAATTATCAAACTGGAGGCACTTCTACCTGCTCAGTATATCCTTCCTTCATAAAGACAAAACAACTCTTTAGTGGTCTATATTTAATTATATTTAATTTTTAATTAATGTAGAAATTCTCCTCTCTGTGAGGAGAGGCCTTGGCTGGCCTTGCTCCAACTAACCCACCACAGAGAACAGCTGAACCCTGCAGCCAGGGACCTGGCACCTCTGGAAAGGCAGAAAAAACCCTCAACCAAGCTCTTTCAGAGAGAGGAAAAGCAGACCAAAAAAGATAAAAATACAGCTGCAAGGTAAGAAGAGAAAGAGGATGAGGAGGAGGAGGCACAGCAGAAGCTGGAGCAGGCATTCACACTGCAGCCCACTGCGGGTCTGTGGTGGAGCAGGGTAATTGTGAGAACCAACAAGCAGCAGCAACAAGAACCTGCTGTGGACTAATACTAGTCCTCCCCATTCTCCCTGTGCCACTTCTGCTGGTAGTGGAGGAGTCTGAGTGCAGCAGGGCTGAGAGGTAGGAAAGCCCATGAGATTTTTCATCATGTTTCCCTCCCCTGCCCCACAGAGGAGGGAGAATGAGTATTAATGTCTGGGTGGGCATTTGGTTGATAGTCAGGGAAGAACCACAACAGAGCAGGTGGACCAACAGAGGAGGTGGAAACTGGCAAAGAATACAAAATGCCCATCAGGTAGTCAGAAATATCTAACTGTGTGCCTTGGGACAAATCTTAGCTGCACTTTCCAAGAGATAAGAAACATTTAAATCAGGTTTGTATATTTGTAAAAGCATGACAACCATATATGCTCATCTTTTACTTTTTGTTGGTGGCATAACATCAGAAAGCAAGGTAAGAAAACCCACTGAAATAATAAAATCTTTGAAAATTTAACTCAGTATGAAGACAGCAACAACACCCTGTATGCAAGTCAACAGCTAAAAACAGTCGCTGAAATATTATGTTGGGAACCTGGTTGTACTGAAGCAACTCCTTGCACGCATTGGAGGGTAAATGAACAGGGTCATATACACCTATTGTTGGAGTGATAAATGCTATGAGTGTACAGAGCAGAAGGTATTAAATTTCCTTGGAGGACAGAGTGCAGCTTTAGACTGAGGTTGTCAAATTATGATTACATATAAATTATAGTGGCAACAAGGGAAGGACTAAGTCTGCCGAGCCGAGATTAGCAACAAAAAAATCCTATTAAATGTGTGCATATGATGAGAATTTAATGACTGCATAAGTCTTCTAAAGTTTCTAAGATATTCCTTACAAATAACCAGATGATTTTCAGGGATAGGTTCAGGCAGATTACAAATCTAAGATCAATATAATTCACACCACTTATGATTGCCTAACATTGTTTAGGCACATTTATACTGAAAATGAAACTTTCATTTGAGTCTCTGGGGAAAAAACTGTGTGATGAATCAAGTCTAAACTTGCATTAAGAGAGACAATATGTTGCAGCTGTATAGCCATGATGTTCCTAGCATACCGTTCATTCCAGTGATACTAAGGACTAGTTTAATTTAAAAAAAAAGAGCCCAGAGCCATGTAAACCTATGCCTAACTCACCTAAACACTGATGTGCTGGATTTTAAACCAAAACACTTTCAAAAGAAATACTTCTAGATGTAGTTTCAAATGAAAAGCTCTGTCCAAATGTCTTTTAGAAGGTGACTACTCACATTACAAGAATCATAAATCAGCATACTATTACCAATGCAAAGGGCACTTTCAACTGGCTGACAAGTTGTTCTACCCAGGGATAATGACAAAGAGCCACAGAAGAGTACTAGGCAGGAGGCAAAAATGGATTTTGATCTAACAAGTCCAAACATGAACATTTGCAGTACAGTAGGACTGTATTGTACTTGAAGAAAGCTTTTGACCCTTCTTCTGTAGTTGATAACTTTTATCATTAAAAAGATGATAAGGTGCTAGGAAACATAAGCAGGACTCCTAGAAGCAGAGCCACTCATCTGATTGAAATCAGTGAGTGAGCCATGCTTTTTACTATTTACCTGAATTTGATTTTTATATATTCATTTGCTCACAAAGGATTGACTTGGAAGAGGGACTCCAGGGTAACAAGGTCTGGAATAGCAACACAAGATTTATCAGAAATACAAGTCTTTATGGCTAGGTAGATATTTATATCTACAATAAATTTATTTAAAATAAATCCTTCTACTAAGAAAATTACCAACTAACTTAAAATATATCTGACCATCTTTCAACATGTGCACACTAACTTTATGACTGTAAAATATTTTTTTTTAAGGTATATGGCCTCTCTTTTAATATTTTTAACAAAAATTTACTTGTCACATATAAAATTATCATATGTCCTGTTTCCAGCCTAGACAGGGTTAATTTTTGCAGTAGCCATTAGCAGTATGGCTGGGACACAGACATTATTCTGTACCACCCGATATCACTGCTGGGGGTGAGGAAAGGAGTGCCTTCTCATCGAGTAGAGGGAAGTGAACAGTCAGATATTGTTGGGATCCATGTGGTGAGCACTTGCTTGTGAATTATTTGCCTCCCTGGTACACCATTTTATTAATATTGCTACTGTTATTTCCTTATCTCATTGCTGTTTCCAGTAATTTGTTTTTGTCTCAACTCATGGTTTTTACCTTTTGTGTCTTCAGTTCTCCTCTCCATCCCATGGCAGGGGAAGAGGGAAAAGGATGAGAGAGTGAGTGAGTAGCACATCATTTGGAGTGCTTCACTAGGAACACTAAGTTGGAGATTACCGTTCCTAAACCACCTCTGGATAAGATAATTCACTCTTATGAACCAGTAAACATTTTTTTTTTCCTTAATTGCAATTTTCTGCAACCTTAGAAAATATAATTACTAATTCTTTGCAGTTGTGTCCCCTTGATAAATACTTTATTATTTTTCATCTAATTTAATTTCCTTCTTACTAACTCCACCAATCCAAAAGATTGAAATTACTGAAGTCATATCCCATCTTCCAGAAATCATTAGCAACAGAACCACTGACTTATTGTCATATTTTCTGTTTAAAATGACACAAAACTTGAATAAAAGGAAGAATTTACTGTAGAATAAATTTCAGCCTAGGCATATTCCATGCAATATCCAGCAAACTGGAAAACACAAAACATACCTTTGAAATTCTGGAAGAAGGGCATTAGTATTTTAAGTAGGATAAGTGCTCAACTATTCTAAGATAGTATCCCATCAAATATTAAAAAATAAAGTATAAATATTTTTAAAATAACAACTAAATAGTTTTTCATTTAAGAAAAATCAAGGACTGAGTAAAGTTATAGTTCTAGTATAAAAACCCAATAATTACAACTCATTCTGTTGGACTGGGGTTTTTATTTCATTTTTGAGTTTTGTACTTTCTAGTGACTCTGTATTCTTCATCTCAAGATATCCTTTAAAATGGATTTCAAGATGAATTTTTTTACCATTCTCTTCTCTCTCACAAACATCATTATTACCAGCATTCACTGAAATGACACCTATTATGAATTCTGCCTAGTTATATACACAACTCCAAATTTGGCCTTATTTGGCCTTTGCCAACCAAAAATCTTCAATAGACAAAGTATTTTGAACCACTGTAAAAGTGCTCTCTCATCTGTGGTCTGAAAACCTCCTACCTCTCCTTTTTCCTTCAGATTAAGAGATATTTTTTTTCATCATCTCTGTCTGGAATGAAAATGCAGAGGTTTAGATTTCAAAAGACTTCCTATTGTAGGCTTTTTGAGATTCAGCCATGAGTATTTTACTGTTATTCAGTGTGAAACAGACATTAAGTGGGTTCTTTCATATTGTGATTTAAGAGGAAGGTTTCAAAAAAGAAAACAGAGAATAATGTGAAGATTAATAAGGATATATGTAGCCTTGACACGAAGAAAAGTTCAAGCAGGAAAAAAAATGGAACTCTGAACAAACAAAAATGACAGGCTCAGATTTGTTTTTTTCCTTAAAGCCAAATGTGACACACAGTAAGCAAAGCTTAGCAAAATCTCAGTGCCTATGCTGATTAGACAACAACCTTTTTTATTCACACTTCAGGCAGTGCCCATTCTCAGCTCTTTTTGTAAATTATGCATACACAATTTATTTGAAAAATGTGATTTCATGCTGCAATGGCATGTTTCTTTTTTGCTGTTGTTCTGGTGCATGACAATAATCTCTGCTACGTCTGAAAGACGAGAGAAAATAAGAATTAAGACCTTAATTTGTCTTAAGAAATTAAGGCCAGTCTTCAATGGTAGAAAACACCTGGCTACGTGCCACATGTAAAACAGTGAGATTCACATATACAAACCTGCATTTCCAAATTATTAGGTTACTCCTTCAGAGAAAATAACCCAAGATTTGGCTTTATGTATCAAACAGAGCAATACTCCTTCATGGAATCAATCCTGCCTCTACCACGTACAGTTTGGTCACACTGAATCTCTGCATAGCCTGTTTCCTCCACCAATATCTGCCTCTTGACCCAACTCAGCCAGCCTTACCCCTCTCCACAGCTGCACAGTATCAGTGATATTTGTTTCAGCCTTCAGATCATGTACCTCTTCACCACGGATCAGAACACACATCATGCATTGCAAGTGATTTCGTGGCATTTACTGGGTGTCAAGATATTTCTCAGTTTATTCTCTATAGTTTAATTGGAACCATGAGTGCAAGGACACAATCCATGCGAAAACAGCACAACAATGGTAAAACATGCACTAATTGGGTCTTTAGCTTGCTTTCTATTTTCAAAGGGAACATTTCCTACAATTTCCTGCCAATTTTTCCCAACTTCAACCACCCAGAAGAGAGAAACAAATCTGTCAGATGCAGCCTGGTGGTTCCTTCCTTTTGAGACAGAGGGTCAGAGGTGTGAGGGCTCTGTGCAGTCCTTTTACCTCATGCATGTAGGAGAGTACTTCATATGAAGCAGCTTCGGTGTGGGATCAGAAAAAGGGCCTTGGAAAATAGAATTATTTAGAGTCACTGATCCACACTTGCATCTGTAAAAGTTTGATCCATAACTCTTTCACTCAGGAAGAGAGTCTGTTTTGTCATACAACTGACTCATAATGTCACTTGGTGGGCTATAGGTTCTTCTCACATACCCTGAAAACGTACTTATTTCAAGCTTGTCAGGTATTGGGACTATTTAATTATACAGCTGAAACAGAAGCTACCAAATGACACTTAAAATTAGTTATAAAACAAATATATAACAAAGGAAATAAGCAGTTTAAGCGAAAGAAGGAGCAAGTTCAATTGATTTCAGGGATGTTTAAGATTATAACTTTAATGATTTTTAGGCCATTATAGAATAACTATTAATAGTGTAGGTCTGTCTTAATTGATATCCCTGAGAAAGTTTCGGTATATAGCAACTTAATTTGTAATTAAATTTTGGGTTTAAGCCAAATCTGCTGAAAACATGAGAGATGTTGGACAAAGCTCTGCTCAGCAATAATATAAATAAAAGTGTTTATACAGTAAAAAGTGCTAATTTTGAACACAACGGCAAAGTATCATATAAGGCAATATTGAAGCCTTCACAATAAAAGACATCCATCCACAGTGGCTGCTTGCTTTGGTGAACAGTAGATTTTCAATTTAACTTCCTAAAGAAGAATTTGTACTGTCTGATATATTTTATTTACTTTTTCCAGCTTGTGAGACCAGGAAAGAATTCGAATATTCATCATTCCTTAAACAATTTATGTTTAATTATAAATATATGATAATGCAGCTCCACAGAGCCATTAAAAAATCCATATGGACATTTATAAAAGACATATCTGAAAAAAACAGAAAAAAAACATATCTGAAAAGAAATTCAGAGCACACAGGTATGGTTTTTTGCACTAGAGGCTTTAATAAAAATAAAGAAAAGTTTCTCTTACATTTTTAATCCCTTGGAAAGTTGCTAAATGGTACAAGACATTGGCCTACATAAGATATTACGCTGACCTTTCTCTTTTCATAACTGAGGCTTGGAGCTTGTAGTTAAAACAAAAAGGTAGACAAGGACAAAAAATTATAAAAAGACAGAAATGCATGTACAGAGATGGCTCCACAGATGAGAATATTAAGGAATAAACTTACATTGTTCCCCCAGAAACACTGCTACTTTGATGTCAGAGCCCCTGCTGTGATGGAGATCTTCTTTGAAATGCTTCAGGTGAGTTGGTTTTATACAGCTTTGTAGCAAGGTCTTCTTGGAAAATGAGAGACGTTGGAAGCTGATGAAGAGGTAAGTGGCAGGTAATCAGCAGGTAACCGGCTGGACCACGCATCCAGGCACTTGGGCTAAAAAGACACCAGGCACAGGTGACAAAAGGGCCCAACTCTTCTTTTTGGCATCAATATCAGCTTTCACTGGCCTCTGGTTCCAGAAGGTAAAGCTGACTTTCTTTGCATTGCTCTGTAAAGTGATTTTGGATGTCAGTACTGACTACCATAATATAGAGTATTAGCAATAAGGGCTAGACTGTTTTGTTTAGCAGCTGAAACCATTATTTTTTCCATTAGTCACTAGACTATGCTCTAGCAAAAATGATTTGACAAACCTTATTCAAGCAGTTCATAGTGCAGCTCATGAGAGTAGTCAAGTGCTTAAAATTAAACATGGCCTTTGTTGAACCTGGGCCTTACTTAAGGTTGATTAAGTATGTGCAAAAACAAGCAATTTTTCAGCACCATTCATTAAAAACCCACTTGCTAAAAGATGTTCTTTGATAAAAATGGAGGAAAAAAAGCTTTTGGTATAGCAGAACACAAAAGAAAGGTACCAGACAGGTGGGTACAGGTTGGGAGAATATTTATAAAAGAAGGCTACTACATATAAGGTAAACTCAAATCCTCCAAATAATACTTTAAGAAGTTTAATCTTGGATGCAAGATCATCTTAGTTACCTGCAAATAATATCTGAGGGACTTCTCATTGAAAATACTAAATTATAAATGTGCTATTAGACTATTTATATTTATAATGTCTTTTGTTTGCAGGAGTCAAATACTTTTAGTCCTTTATTTAATTTCACAGTAAAGAAAGGAATAAGGCTGGCATTTATGAGCAAGATTGATAATTGATGAGTATGTTGGCAAATGCACAGGGTAATTAGGTTTCACATAGTACAAACCTAAATTGAAATATATAATTTAGAGGGGATATTCCCTGAAAATAATGTTTTCATTTTCTGAATAGTCTCTTTTTCAGTGGCTATGACATCAATACAAGGTGTTATTATTAATTATCATAATATCTAAGTTCTTTAATTTTTTGTTATCTTTGAATTACATGCTATTATACATTGCTGCTATACATACTTCTCATTTTTTCTTATTATTATCAATGCATCTTTTATCATTTTAATAATACCGACTATTGAAAACAAAATATTCTCAGGTGTTTTGAAACCGCAGATACCAAAGTGGTGCAGAACACTCACAGGCAGATCACAGCTACTCATGTAAATACAACACCTACGTGTTGGTGCCTAGTAAAGTTTCTAATTATGGTGAGCACACATGTATTGCACTCAGTTACTTAAGAGCATCATATCTCTTAGATGATCTGTTTAATTTTGTTTTTCTGTATATATATTTCAGTAATTAATTTTTCATCTTTATTCTTTACAAACTTTTAAAATTATATGAAGAGCAGATATCCCATGTTCTGAGAACTTGTAAGATTTTAGGAAAGCAACCCAATAGCTTATGTTCAAAGACACATTTTGTTCACTTTTAAATCATATTATTGCACTATGCTTAGCCAAATCTAATAGAGAAATATTTCATCCCTTCTTTTACCTGGTTTACATTGTAAATGTTATCTTAGTATTTGAGGGGAAATGACACCTGATTTACATTTTTCTCTAGGTTTAAATGAGAAAAGATGCCTTGTCTTGCTGAGGATTTTATAGTTCTTACTTCTCTCTACATAAAGATGGATTTGATCGAGGCTGCTCATACAATCTCCTTGGAAGGAGAGTAATAGTATTTTACAACCTTGTTGAACTTCAAGCAACTACATTACCTCCCAGCCCAAAGATACCCAACATTGCCAGAGAGATTCCAGTCTGCCTAGTTCTTATTTATTTACTGTAAAAATGAATATTGAGAACTGGAAGTGGGTTCAGAGAATAAGCAATTTAAGGAGCTCAATAAATTCATTTTGCACAAGAAATTGAAGCAGTGACAGGACCCTGAACACATGCAGAAAAAGAACACTTCAAACTATAGAAGGAAAACACAGTACAATGACTAGACTTAGAAGGAGGAAATCTTAGGCACAGTGCTTTAAAAAATATTGAAAAGTAAATTCATTATTGATACTTCTTGAAAAACATGGTAACATATCTATTGCTGAATCTTTTAATGAGGATTAGAAAACTTTATACTATGAGCATATTTTCAATTGCCTCTTGAAATTATTTGGAAATGTAACCATTAATATAAAAGGACAAAATTTCTTATTGTAAGTTTCCACCTGTATCTCAAAAAAGGCACAAGCCAGGTCTGATGTTGTAAGAAGTAAGGCCTGTGAAGGACAGCAAATGGCAGAACAAGGGCAAGAGTCCAAGCCAACCTGAGCATTGCTGTTTGGGGGAAAAATATTCTGCTACTCTGCTTCTTTCCTCTCCTGCCTTCCTGACTGTTGGATAATTTCATGCTTCCTAAAGACTTGCTGTCAGTAGTGCATGAGAAATCTGACTGAAAAATTCTGCTAAGCACTTTAACTGCATTTATCTTATGCTAAAGATTTACTCAGCAGCCTGTAGTTTAACCGGGAAAGATACTAACAAGAACCTTGCTCTCCCTGCCCCTGCTTCACTTTGGATTATAAGCAGGGTCTCACTAATTAACAAAATTCTACAGCTGAAATGGAGAACATGATGAAGAATGAGAGTCCTGTCCCTGTGGGTTGACATGGCTGCCTCATAGGGCGGTCAGGAATTTCCAACTTCAGATTATTTTCCCAATCAATAATATATCAAGTGTGTTTCTCTTGTCAGACAAATATTGATCCAGTTGTATATGATTTTAAAGATCTGAGCCTTTCTACTTCATGGACTGAAATCACAGCGTATGTGTTCAATTTTTGTTTCTTTTCTCTCATGACCAAAAAATAGATGCCTGAACTCATTGATAAATACATTAGTTCTAGTCCCTTAATTGCAACAGGCCTTTATTTGCACATTCCTTTTTGATTAATACCTTAAGAGCTCAGATTAAGTGTTGCCTAAACCATATTAATGAGTCCTGATTTCTTAGGGAAACAATGGGAAAAACAGGATAAGCACCAAGAATCATTCTAGTCATTTTTCATCCATGTTCAGTGATGGCCTTGTTGACATCACAATTAATCATTTCATTCTTCAGTGAAAGCATCAATAAAGTCTCTAGAGTATCCCTCATTATACAGCCCTCAGTACATGCACACCTAATCACACACTTAATTGTAATTGTTAGAACATTTTAGAATGTTGAATTTGTATGAAAATGCTTAGATGGAAAGGAGCTAATAAACTCACATGTAGTGGAAATGTAAGAAAATTGTATATTTATATATACCATGACATCAAAATATTCAGAAATATATTTATATTCTATAATTCACCTTTGTACATCACTTTTTTGTCTCCATTATATGCACAGATGTTATGAAGTTGTTATTTTACATACAGCTTGGCACTACTTTAATACGTCTTTATTAATTGTTTGGCTACTACAAAGTTCGCGTGGCCTAATTGTCAGGTACCTGAACTTAAAAACAACTTTATCATCTTGCAGGAAATCTTCTAGATCCTTGGAGAAGGCAGTCAATTTTTCAGGTGGAAACAATGACATTCAGTTCTATTCCAGTGAAGTTATTTGCTCATAATACTTTCAAAAGATCCAATTTTTATGATTTCTGCCCTAGTAGAATAGTATCACAGAACTGATTTTCAGGAATTCATCAGGAATAGATGAAAAAATTAAAACATGAGACTTTAAAGAGTTAGGAGTTGTCCGTGCTTCAGCACCCCCTAATTGTTCTGAGTGGGTTAAATTTAGCCATTCCCTTCATGAAAATATTAAATCCTCTTGTAATATTTGCATACTTAAGGATAAGCCAGCTCTGACACCATTTTTGAGTGTAGGTGCTCCTTGAAAACAAGTAATTCTTTTTGACTTGAAAATGTTGTAGATGAAGAAAAACGACTTCTATAATTCTACTGAAATATAATTTCTTCTATTTTTAATTGATTGGATGAAACCTATTTTTATGAGGAAGAAAAATCAGGTTAAAACACCCAATGAGCTCTATGTAATACTGAATTCAGTTCCTAAGAGAATTTTATTTGAAAAAATGCTGAGCCAAACGTTCAGTCATGTGGAAGGAAAATTTGAATCCAGGACATGTAATAAGTTGGCCAAAATAGAGTAGCCTTAGAGGATGTCCTCCTTCTTTCTTGCAACTCTCTATCTTCCCTTTTAGAGAATGACAAAATACCAGTTTTCACAGAATAAATTTTCTACTTAAATATATAAAATAACAGACTTACAGCTGAGACTTCTAATAAACTGAATTACAACAACACAGAAGATTGTCACAGCATTATTTTATATGTGCACTATCTGCATATAAGTAGCTACAGTTAACCTCTAGTGAAGTTTCATTATATCCATTTTCACCAGAGCTGCACTGTATCACAACATAAATTAAGGCTAAAAAAATTAAGTACAGCTATATCATCATTCCAAAATCTGCAGAACCTGTAATAAGACAAAAAACAATCTTTATCATGCAATACAAGTTACTCAATATACCAACAATACAAGTTACTAAAAATACCAAAGCTATGAAATAGATAAGAGGCAAATCCAGAGTATACAATGTTCAGACATTATATGAACCACAATATCTTTAATGTGACCTCAAAGATGGTTGTGGAAGCTTATGAAACCTTCCACATTTCAAATTCTGCTGGTTTTATTTTTTTTTTCCTTTTTTCAGGGGTGAATTTGATTTTATTCAAATTCTACATACAAACTTGATCACACTGATAATATTAAATTTTCCACCATCTGTTACATCTCAACCCTGTGGCCAAATATACCCTTTGAATATATATGTGCAAGACCTGCTGCCAGCTACCTGAAATCTCAGTAATTATAGAGATTATAGTGGAATGTTCCTCTACACTCAAGGTGTTTCTTATATAAATAAGAGGAGACACTGTGAACAAATCATTATCATGTGATGCACTTCTTGCATAATTTCCAGGCAGGTAATCAGATTCATTAAATGCTCTTCATGAGTTATTCAGAGAACATATTGTAATCTTTCCATTGATTATCATAAAATGTTCTAACCATTTTCTTTTCAATGAAATAAATATAGTTCATCCATATCTAGGAAAAATACCAAAGGCATTTGGAAATGTCATTTAATTGAACTTTACAATGGAAGCAAAACCAGAGCTAACCAATGCCATTAAATAACCATCCATGAAAGACAGACTTGGAATATTGGGAATTTCCAGGTTTAATCAGAAACGTCCTGAGACTTTATAAAAGTCAGCCAATTAGGCTGACAGTCACCACCTACATAGGTAAGTAACTGCTCTCAGTTAAGTGTCCTAGACAAACTAAATTAAAAAAGACACCATTCCACACACCCAAGTCTTGTTTGTATACAACATGACATTTGCCTAATTAAGAGCAAATTTTAAAGATAGTGAGAATTGTTCTGAAAAATACAGTTATAATGGTCATGGTTAGGTGAAACAGAAGAACAGACCCAGTGGTAAAACCAATTGTATAAATTCAAATTTAAGGAAAGTTCAGAACAATCTGTCAAGGGAAAGATTTTTTTTTGTCATGAGAAACACTGAACTTAAGATAAAACATGCCCCTAAAACGTGTGCTATATTCAATATGTTTCTTCAACTTAGGGAGAATGCCAGGCAAAATTGTCTTTCCGGTGTGGCATAGACTGCAATGACCACAACAGCTCCTGGCCTTGAAACCCATTGCTGATGAGTTCCAGCCTCTCAACTGAGAGCAACTTTTGTGAGGCCTTCTTGAAAAACAAGCTCTCAACATAACCATACTCACTCCCCAGAGGTATATGTATCAAAAAGATTTGAACTGGATGCAGTGACATTGTATTCTCAAGGTCAGGCTCTGTCTGTTGGGCACAATCCTCTAGGAGCTAATTGCACAAAGGGATTGTGAAAGCACACCTGTATTGAGGGCAGAAAAAAAATGCTCCCTACAGTATCTCCAGCTCTCTCTGGGCTTCTTCTTTGTTCTTCTTTAGTGCACACTAAAAAGACCAGTGTCTATTTCCATAAACTCACTCACACTGTCTGGAGACATCCTAAGTAAAATTTATAAAGTACATGACAGAATATGATTTATTTCCCCATATTTATTTTCCTAGAAATTGCAACATGAATTTCACTAAATAGGTCCCTCAACAAAATACTCTCTAGGAGAATCAGCATCTCTGACAACTGGTACACATGACAAAACAAACCCTGGTTGAAAATAAGAGAAATCTACTCAGTAAAAGCTTAACCAATGAAACAAACAAAACTTGATTTGTAAATCATCAATAACCTTCGATATAATTAGATGAATTTGCATGGAAGTCACAGCAATTGTACCTGCTCATACTACGTCTCATTTTCCTCAATGGCTTTTCATATCTGACATGTTTTTAATTGTTCTCTTTCCATAATGCATCAGGAAGGCCCAATGTTCATTGACTAGCCAAATACTACACAAACTCAGGAAAGAATGAATGGCTTTAACATTTGGAGGGCTTCAAGTTGCTATTTACCAGCAATCCTAAATTCTATTTCCAAAAAGTATATATATTTTGTTTCATTAATAGAACATCACCTCTATCTAATGATGACAGCAATATGATCAGTATTACGAGCAATCAACCAATTATTCTCTTTAGCATTCACTTTCCAATGCATATCATAAATCCCAAGATTCACAAAAACTGGAACGAACTCAAGACATAACAGGAAATTTCTGGTCTACTTTCAGAATCATCGTTCATTCCACACTTAGTCATATCACAAATATAAGCACATAAGCTTCATAAGCACACAATAAGCATGAAAGAAAATTATTCCCATAATGAACTATATTCCAAACTGTGCTAGTGTTTACTTTCAACACAAATTTACCAAAATTAAAATCCAACAATGCAATGCTATGCTCTTGATGATATCATGCCAAGGTAAAGATGAATTCTTTACTATTGTAAGTAGAATAAAATATCTCCAGCCGCTATCTTGATTATTAACATCTGTCTCTCTTTATTGATGTAGTATTAAGGTAGTCTTCAAATTATACTCCATCCTCATACAGTGATTGGTATTTCTTATCAGGATGTGAAAAAGACCTTCAATACCTGTATGCAGACAAGCTTCATTTGCAATACTTAAAAATTTTACTCAGCTTTTTTTTTTTTTTAACTTTAGGACTTCATTCTTAATCAAGACAGTCGATCAGAAATCTGCTAGAAAGCTCTTCAGACTTTTACAGACTAGATTAATGTTCCTGAAGAAGTGTTACAAGAATGCTTTCTGATTTCACTGTCTTTCTTTAAATCTTCAAGTACTGTCTGATCATCAGAAAATGAAATGAAAAGTTCTCAATAATAAATTTGAGCAATAATGTATTTTCTGCTTAAAAATGTCCACTGCCCAGATTCTTGAGAAAATGTACTTCATTAACATCTTTTTTTCTTCAGTATGAAGTCTGATATATTCAAAATTACAAAAGAATTCTTCACTTGTGACTGTCTATTTATATAAATTCACAAATCTAAATTAATTATATATCAATTCATATACATTGAAATTCTGCTTCTGCAATATTTATAGTACCAATTCAGTTCAACTTTTTTTTATAGCAAGTGTAAATAATGGAGAATTTAGTACAGTCAGAATAAAAGTGGTCATTGGAAAAAAGCTCTTACTTGCAGTATTTTTCCAGATATATCAAATAATAATTTTTATTTTTCCTATATGGGCAGCACATCTTTTTTCACACAAGGCCACTCTCCTATTAGAACAGGATTTTTTATAACATATTTGCAATTTTAAGTTTTGGTTTTATGAATTCATTTTCAGTTTGAAACAGGATTGGTTTTGGGATTCTGAGTCAAATCAGTTAGCTTTTAATAATGGCATAAGATAAAAAGGTTTTATTTTTGTAAGCAAAAGGAAAGTACAATTGTTATTTTCAAAGTTAAATGGAACAAAATTAATAATTAGGGTCTAGAAGCAGATAGAAAAAAAAATAATATATGCAAATATTTAAAATAAAAGTTGGAACTATACCAACAAGCACCATGGTCCAGTTAACACCAGTTCAGCTGGTCATAAGTACCTAAAAACCTCTATGTTTTTTAAGCTTTTTAATAACTATTACTGAAGACAAATGCTTCCAAAGTGATCTCTGCTCCCTGGTAAGTCTAATTGCTTTACCTAATCTATAGTCTATAGCCACTTTATACTTCACTTTTATGGTAAATACACCCTAAAGCAATATCAAATAGGAAAGGACTGGACAATGGTTAAAATTCTGATTTTCTGTCAATAGGCCCATCTAAAATTAAAGACGGCTTTTTTTCAGTTACTGTGGCTTCCAAAAAGAGATCTGCTGCTTCTATGTCAACTGTATCTCAATTCATTACTTATGCCTGAAATGTGATATGTTAATATATCTGCATGGCTTCACAGCACAAATACAACAAATAATATGGCTGAAATTTCTACGGCAAACCACAAGAAAAGATTTCACATGGCACATTTATATCTGTGCTGCCAGATCTGCAAAACCACCAGAGACAACTTACAAGCGATTTACTACCACTGAGCTAAGCCTCCCCTCACTCCTGCTTTTGTTCTTCCATGTCCCTCTTGGAAGAACATTTTACTGCACTATGTGCCACTGGATGATGGATCACTGGACACTGAGCATATATTTATCATTTCAAGCTGATTTTAAAAAATAACTGAATAAAATAAAAACACCATGTCTCCTTGAATTTCTTTGCTACAAGAAAATACTATTCCATCCTTCAGAAAATGTATGTATAGACAGAAATTTAAAGACACATTTTCCAGGGTGAGCATTCCACTACTTGTCACTTGTGCATCAGAGTGTGCTTTTACTGGGCAGTAATTCTGAGGAACCAAATGGAGTTTACAGCAAGATCAGCACATATAACAGGAGCTGTGTGGAAAGCATTCAGCTACATAAAACAAAACAAAACAATCAAAATAATATTAAGGACTAAGGTTTATAGGTAAACTAATTTGATTCCTTGAAAATCACAGCTAGTCTCAAGACAATATGACAGAAATCAGCATGCTGAAAACAACAACACATTAGGCAGGATTAAATACTAATACTACTATTCTTAATAACCACACACTATCAAGAAGACTTAAATGGTTGAGTCTTGATTTCTCTACTTTTATAGTTCACTATCTATTTTCTTCCTGGTGTCCTTGTATTTTTAAAGAATACAACATAAATGCATTTCAGTCCCAAAGAAGACAGACAGTCTTTTGATCAGAAAGGTTATGATAACTTGCATATCATGGTTAGGGCAGTGTAAGGATTCAGCTGAGACTTCCAGCACCATCATGCCTTGTGCAGAAGGAGAGCTTGGGACAGAACATACAACCCAAATCTGATCATTTTCCCTCTAAAAGCCTGAAATCACTGTTTACTCTGAAGGTAACCAAGCACTGACACAGGCTGCACAGAGGGATTGTGGAGTCTCATTCATTGGAGGCATTCAAAACATGTCTGAATACAGTCCTGGAAAAATGGCTATAGCTGGCCATACTTGGCTCAGCGGTTGGGATAAATTACTTCCAGATTACTTCCATCCAGTCTCAACCATTCTCTGCTCTGTGCTTCTGTGACATCTGTATTCAACTGACACTGACTTTGCATCTGGATTAGGTGCTGTAAAACTTTGTACCTGTCAATACCTTTGTACCTGAAAATACCTTTCCTCCATTTATAAAGGAACAAAACCATATTAAGAATATAATCTAGCTGTCACTTTCTATGTGATTTCAACATATTCCTTATCTACATTCAGTACGTCATTTTAAATATGCAAACATGCCATGATTATTTCACAGCATACACAGAGGCTCATTTCAATACCATTCAGCAGCAGACTACCCAAGTCTTCACTGTCTTCCTGGTCCACTAAGCTCAGACACCTTTACATGAGTTAGAGGCTGTTATGTCCCTCCTATCTAAATCTTGCTTCACAGAAGCACATTAGAAAAAACTGCTGGCACCTCGGATATGCATATGATGTTATATCAAAGTGAAGGCTTTTTAATATCTTCAAACTGCCAACAGAAATATTTACCACCAAGGATAAATCCCATAATAGGCTGCACTGCATAAAGATCTGCAACAACCATTTACTGGTAGTATCAAAACTTTATAAGCACGCTTAGTCAACTACTATTCTGCCCACTGATATATCACTAGAAACACAATCTGGTATGATTTTGTATAAAGAAGTGATATTTAGCAGTAATAGCACGAACATGAAATCTGATTTTTTTTTTACGCACATTCTACTGCACAAAAACCCTGCAGTTAACTATTGTTATGATACCAGTTGGCCATCTTTTTCCTTTAATTGATGTTCACTAAGCACTTCTCAATGATGTTTCATGGTTTACAGAACATGTCTGAACTTAGCTGAGAAATTATTTCAAAAGTAGGCTTCCGCTGGGAATGTCAATGAGGTAAGGACATTTTTGACATATTATCTGCATTACTGAGCTTTCTTTGATTTTCAAGATTAAAAGAGATTGAGTTGAAAAAATCAGGCAACTGCACCTTAATAGAACAATGGTCTGACATCAAAGATGTATGTGATTTGAAAGACTGAGTGGCAGCTGCAACAAGGAGATTATAAAATCAGAATCCAGGCTTCAGTAGTGCACTCCAAGTCTTGGTGTGGAACACAAACCTGCAGTTTAGTTCAGGAATAATTTTAGTACAACAAATATGATCTAGGCTGACTACTTTCTCACTTCCATCTTTTTCTGCAATTAGACAATAATCAACATCATACATAACTGTCTGAAATATCCATAGAGAATTATTTTCTTTTCTACATGTGAGAGCTCTATTTTTAGCTTATTCTTAAACTGGCTGTCCTCATCATCTGTGGAATGATTCAGCGAGGTGAGGACAGGGGTGGCAATCCAGATGTAATTTTACTTCTCAGGAAAGGAAAGCAGAGAGAAATTACTCATGTCAATCCCTGATTCCTATACAGGGGAAACAAAAGCATTTGAACCTACAAGTCTCTACTTGGTCTGGTTCCTTGGTAATGTATCAGCCAAAGAATGTGACCGTATTTCATTCTTCACCTTTTTGTCTTCCTTTTAAACTAAGTGTCTGACCTGGTTTTGACACTGATATGTAGGATAGGTTTGGCAGCTCTGAGTTTCTCTGATCATGAGGTATACTCCTAAATGTTTGCATGCCTGGGATAAGGTCACGCTTTAGCACTTCAGCATTTTCTAGTGGCCAGTTAACACTTGCTAGCAAATGCCAGTTTCACTCTTAGGCACTTAGGTCCCCTTACGTGGAGAGCCCTGGCATTTAACTTGGGCTCATGAACTCAGCTGCGTGGCAGGATGACAAAAAGGAATTGAAATGTTCCGTCGTACAAATCCTGAGCAGTGGCTTTTAACTCAGCGATAATGTAAGAAGTATTCTGAAGTTCGTATAAAAGACTGAACATTTTAAAAGCACTTTGAAGGGCAAATCAGGATGCTCTCATATTTGGGCTGTGCTGGTTTTGGCAAGATAAGGGGCTTGGGGAAAGGGACTTGGCTACGGACACTCACATTCACCTTCTCTGGTAGCTGTTAGCTTATCCAGAGGGCTGTTTCCCTTTATAAATATGTCAGCTCATATTAAGAGAAAAATGCATAATACAGAAGAATAAAAATAATCTTATATATGACAGGATAGAGAATTGGTCCTTATGTTTCAGTTGGAACATTGGATCATTCCAGTGATGCTGCCATACAGGGACACAGGAAAATAGAAGCTGCACATTGTGTCTGTAAAAGTTATTTGCATTCCCCTTTCCTCAGTTATATGCCTAATTCAAGGAAGATTTTTCAAGCACTCTGGAACTGAAAATGTCTATAAATGGCATTCTCATGGAGTCCAATTATGCATGTTTGAAAATAGTACTTTCTGTATCTTTATGTAAAATCCTGGATGTCCAGACCCAACGTCAGTTTTGAAAATTTGAATTACATTTAGACTGAAGAGGTAGAAGGGCAGCAGTGAAAAAAATTTCAAAGTTTCTGAAATATCATT
Source organism: Drymodes brunneopygia (assembly GCA_013400955.1). NCBI lineage: Eukaryota > Metazoa > Chordata > Aves > Passeriformes > Petroicidae > Drymodes > Drymodes brunneopygia. The sequence goes on from VZTZ01031724.1 coordinate 348,717, forward strand.
TCCAGCACAAAATTGTGTACTAGTCTTTTTCTCATTTCACTCCTACTGCAATTCAAATCTTTTCTGCAACATCTCTATAGTGAAGTGAGCCTGGCTGTGAAGACAAATTATTTTTAAATTTGAAGCCTTTTGTGTTCATCAGTGGTGTTGATACACACATAGGTCTGCATGATCAAACAGATGTGACAAGTGACACATTGTTATAAAGATGCCAGGCACAATTGGATGTAGATGTCATCCCATTATAATTCTTCTGTACACACCATTGCTTTCCTGAGGATGCTTACTGTACTGAATAGAGAGAATTCCTTTTTTTCTGTAAGGAACAATTCCAAACACAGCTTTTGCAACAGCTAATTTATCAAAAATCTTGTCTCATAAGCAAGTAAGAACCAAGCTCTTGAAAATATTAAAAGTCTAGCAAATAAATTCAGGAGGTAATGTAATAGAAATAGGTAAATGTCATTTTTAGAAAAGGAAAATAAATTTTCACTTAATTACTATTCAATTTTCTTTCCCTGTGGCCTAGTCTTGGTATATTCCAAGACTCAGTCAGGAGCACCACAAAGATCTTAATGAATCAAACTCACTAATCTTCTTGAATTTACAAAAGTTATTCAATTCACAATGTATTTGTGCACTATCAAATACCTCTCAGAGACAAAATCCTGTATATGAGATAATAATCTCTTCCTGAGCTTAGCAGCATAAAACATGACAAATTTTTGTTGCTTTCATTTTTTAATGTGAAATTTATTATGAATACTATGTGCAGTTAAAGACTGATAAAATACAGTAACCCACCACTTACAAAGTGTTTTAATAGTTATGTAATGCTTAGAATGGTTCATAATGTTTAGAATGACAATAAATCTGGAAAAATCATGGCATTTTTATCACCTGAATGTTCAAGAATACATTCTTAGCGCAAACAATGGGCATTATTTCTTCTGGAATCAAAACTCTTTTATGAAGATATAGAATATTCAATAATTCACAATAATTCACATGAAATAATTATGAAGTAAAATATTTCATGTAGTGTCAAAATTACTATCTCAGCATCAGTCAGAAACAATATTACTTGGAATAATTCTCTTTTTGGAAAGCACTTCCCACAACAAATTTTTTTAAAAAGTGAAATATTACATCAAGTATGTAAATTCATCTATGTCTTTTTGCTTTTGACAAAATAATATTCTTATGAGAAAAAATGAAGTGAAAATATTTGAGTCAAAATTAGAAGTTAGGTATGAATGAAGAAAAGAGCTTTACATGTTGCAATTGCCACAGATGTAGAACTTAATGAAGCTGTAAACAGGATAATGAATACTACAACTATTACTGCTGACCCAACATTTTTGCTTCCAAGACTCCTGACCTTGCTCCAAATGCTGAACATTCCTCCATCTGGTACACACAGTGATAAGACCACTGTCATCACAAGTATTAGATCAATGGTTGTTCCCATGTGCCTGCACTCTAAAAAGTCTCATACCTTATCATTAAGGGCAATGGGATGGAGAATATTATAAACTGCCTATGAAGTACCTAAGAGCATGTATTTTTTGATTTTAGATAATAAATCATCAAATCTCTACCTGTGTCTTCATTTAGTACAAATTCACTGAGATAGTTTATCTTCATCCTAATAATTTTTTTAAGTTCTTTATTAAAAGTTGTGCTCTGCTGTGTTAGTAATTTCTTGAGTCACTTAGTGTTGCATAATTTCCCTACAATTTCTGTTCCCTGGGAATGTCACTCTTTCAGAAAAATATCAACTCATGTAAACATTCATTTCTCTCTCATATATCAATATTTCAATATGAATAGAAAGAGGACTTTCTGTTAACCATGTGTATAATGCTACCTCAAAAGTTGAAATTTGTATCAAATATAAAATTTTTGACATGAGAGGTAGCATGGTTTGATGGTGTCTTTTTATTCCCCATCAAAATTTCTAAACCATCAAAAATTTCAACAAAATATTACTACTTTTGGCTGAAGTTGGAATGGGTACATTCTCATTATTAAACCCTTAATACGCCCCTCTCTGACAGACCAGTGGTTGCTGAGTCATATAATGCTTGCTAAGTTCTTGAAAAATTTTGCAGTTTGGCCATGAGAGCACACTGCTTATCTGGAAAGGACTGGGGATTCACAGGTATTGGTGTAGAGCAAGTAGCTGATGTCTTACAATGATTATTAAATATTAAATACTTTATGTTTATTTGCTTATGTAAAGAATGATGAACCCCAAGAAAAGGTTTTGCTATGCTAACCATGAAAAATTTCACTTATTTATTTCAATATAATGAGCCTTGAAAGAGATTGAGAGATGTGTTCTATCCCAGCAAGAAAAAGACATGCAGGAAAACTGTAGCAGATGCATCCTTTGTTGCTATGTAAAACAAAACTATGAATAATGGAGGGATTTATGTCACTCTTCCATCATTTATGTTATGATAAACTTATTTTATTGATGTATACATATGCATAAATCAGTCTTAATAAAACACGTTTCAGTACTTAACTAGGTTTCAGAATTGTAAAAATTTAAGTATTTCAATTGTGCACCAATAATTCTAATGTACAATGGATTATTATGTTTTTTCTCTGTCCTGTATACTTTTTTGTTTGTAAATATTTTAATAACTGCATTACCTTAGAAAAACTAGGCTAATGTGAATACGCTGGAAAAGACAAAGGAATAAAGCTGAAACAAGCATTGAAATGTATACCGATGGAAAGCACTAAAGCTTACATAAATATCTTCTGAAATAAAACAATTTAACTAGGAAAATAACAGTCTCCTTTGCTACAAATAGAAGTACACATTTAATTTTCCACACTGAACTGATCCCTCTCAAGTTTCTCCCATGTGAATGACACATGGAATTCTAGTGGTACACATCATGCATCTGTTTGCAGTGCAGCCTTCTTTCAGGTGTTCAGAAAGCATTTACTGCACAAATTGGTTCATCTGAAAGTTAAAAGAACAAAAGTTAAGTGTCTTTCTTCTGCTCATATCGTGTTTTGTTATCAACATTTTGATACCAACATCCCACAAGTCCTTCCAAAGGGTACAAAGGCATTGACACCTGAAAATCTTAGTATCTTTCTGTGATACTAAATTGGGGTGTGGGGACAGTAGAAAATCCTAATCACTGATGGATGGGCTTAGTATCAACAGGACAAAACTGCTAGCTTTTCCTGCAATCTCAGATTTACTATCTAAGATATATATCTGGAATCTTGCAGGTAAGCCTTTCAATCACCTTGTTTATTCACAACAGTACATAGCACTTGGGAGTTTTTAACTAATAAAAGTCAAAGATAATTATCATAATAATTTGTCTAGTAATCATAACTCAAGGGAAAAAAATCAATAAATAGAGAGGTTGTGTAAAGTGAATCATAGCTGGAGAAGCAGGGGAAAAAAAATTAAAGTTGAAACATTTTTCCTCTAGAAATGACAAGAAGAAAAATTACTAAATGAAATTAATAGTTCTGAGAAATTAGATGGGGTTTTGCTAAGTACCCTTTTTCATAAAATAAGAACACAAGAGAATTGTACAAAATTGAAAGTCTGAAACATCAATCTGGTAACAGAAAAACCTTTTCACCTAACAGCAATTAAACTATGGAGTCTCCTACTGTAACTTATTGCTGCTGCTAATAAAACAGCCAGGTTTCAGAGGAAGATCAAACCTATAAAAATATTATAATAATGATATCAGTTACAGTAGAATAAAAACCTAATCAGAAATTTTGCTAGACATATTCTCATACTTCAGAGCTCAAAGTATCCTTCATCAAAATGTCCAACCTTTTACAGCTGTAGTTACAAATTAAATTTCAGCTGTAGGATCTTCTCAAAGAACATAGGCTCCCTCTAATCTTTTAAAGCTCACACAAAAGCCTTCTCCCATCATCTGGACATAGCTACAGCTCAGCCTCTATGCACCAGTCTGTTTGCTGCAATAGGAGAAAGCACTGGACTATTAGGAGGAAAATACTTCTTCCAAAATCCACTGTCATCTTTTGTTTTCTCTCATATTTTTTTAAACAGGTACTGTCCACTGCCAGGAACAGGTTAATAGGCCTCCATTCCGAATCTGCAGGGCAAATTCTGTGTCTGCATCTGTCAGAGTCTGGCAAACCTTCTGCTTTCCCTGTCCAGATGGAAATAAATATAGACAAGGTTTCTGTAAGGATGCTGCTGGTTTCCCACATTTTTAAACAGTTCTAAAGTTGCATTTTGACAGCAGAAACATAGCCACTGTGCTGATATACTTGATTCAGTTAATGTCAAAATCCTCAATATGAAAACACAGCAAGGGCCCTGTCATATAAATGCATAAAACTCGATGTTCTGTTGCTATTTGTGTTTTAAGTACCATTCATGTCTTGTTTTTGAAAGAAATGTGTAGGAAGAGAAATTCATGTGAGAAAATACAAGCCCTTACGCAGAAGAGGAAAGACTCAATAATGGTGTAAAATCCTTTCTTTATTAATATTTTCCTGCTGGTAGCATTCTAATTTAGAAGGCCCATTAAACAAATGCCAAAGTATTTAATAAATTAACTTATGATAGCAAATTAACTGCTTATTCATTATCAGAATAGTTTTGACCACACAATTATCTCCAGTTCCCCAAGGCTCTCATAACCTTATACCTGGTAAACCAAACAGTACTTAAAAAATTTTTAATTATAATTATATTCGATATATTGCATTTTTTCCCTTTTGAGGATCATGCTGAGAGTTTGTGGACTTCATATAATGGGTTCTAGAAGAAATATTGACTCAACTGTAAGCCACCTATTATGCTCTAGAAAGGATGCCAGTCTTCCATTTTTCTGTTTTTAAAACCACAATTATGAGTTAAATCTATAGCAAATCTACCTTATTGAGACAGTTCCACAGATATAATAGCATGTTTCAGCAGAGCTACTCTGAAACCTGCACAACCAGAAGAAAATAATAAACTGTCAGTGTGCATTTGAGAAGATGAAAGCATCTTTTGCAATCTTATAAATGTCTGAGGACATCCTTTTCTCTGAAGCACCCCTTTGAGTAACAGCTTCACATGCACCTCCTCTGAGTAACCACTTTCACACACCTACAGTTCATCCTATTGCAGCATAGATGAGCCCTAACTAATGCCAGAAATTTAGGTATCTGGATTTTTTTCTCTTTCACATTTGATACCAACTTTATTGTGGCAAGTCCACTGTAAGACCCAAAGCATACATCTGTAAGACAAGTCACAAAAGCAGTGTTTATCACATCTTAAAGCATATTTCTACTGAAAGGGACCATGATCACAATTATGATCTATAGTGTAATGTGAGCAGATTGTGTATTAGTTTAGCAGTTTAATAACTCTGAATAACTCTGAGTAACTTTCCCTGATCAGTGTAAAAATTTCTGTAAATGATCATTTGAGGGAGTTTGACTGAAAAAAAAATCCAGATAGTCTTGTGAACTCACAAAGCCCTTGTAAATGAGGAGATAGGGGTGGTTGTCATTTACTTTGTCTGTAGCAAGACTGTCTCACACAGTATTCACACAATTATGTTAGGACACCACAGTCTGGATGGATAGACCAGGAGATGGGTCCTGTTTAATACCATTATCAGTGATCTGGAGCAGGCAGTGGACTGTTATCAAGTTTGCAGATGACTCCAGATTTGAGGGAACACTTTTGACACAACAGAAGGCAGGCTGCCATTCAGAGTGATCCAGACAGGTTGGAGGAACAGGACAACAGGAACCTGACAAAACAAGGCAAATGCTAAATCCTGCAGCTGGGAAGGAAAGACCTCCTCCAGTAATACAGGTAGGGATCTGACTGCCTGTCTGGGGCACAGTTCTGCAGAAATGCCCCAGTCATGGTGGCAAACAGTGCGCTGTGCAAGGAAAGGCAACAGCATCATAGGGGTGAATTAAGAGTCTGTCAACCCACAGACAGAGGGAAGGGTCATCCACCTGAACTCAGCACTCACGAGAGCACATCTAAATAGTGCATCTGGTTTTGATCCACCCAGTTCCAGACATACTTTAGTAAAATGGAACCAGTTTTCAACAGAGGGCTGCCAGACAGTGGAGGGGGCTGGAGCATTTCCCTCAGTAACAAAGGCTGGAGAAATGGGGGTTGCTGTGCCTGCAGAAGTGGCTCCAGGAGGACCTCATGGGAGTTCACCAGCACATATGAGGTTATCAGGAAGATCTCAGTGAAGATCTGCCAGGATCTTCTTGGTTGTGCATGGTGGACAGACAGGTAACAGGCATGAGTTGAAAATTAGAGAGGCTCCCACTGGATATAAGGAAAAACATTGTTTCCATGTACCAAGCAGCGTAGCAGGTTGTCCTTAGAGAGCCCATGCGCTCAGAAGGTTTCCAGCATCTAGCTAGATAAACCTGTGAGTAATTTGGTCTGACCCCATAGCTGACCCTTCTTTGTGCCAGAAATTGGACTAGAAATCACCTGAGGTCCTTTCCCACCAGACCTCTCCCATGATTCTGCAACTAGCTTTATGAATCGGTAATCGGTGGGGGAATCTATCAGTTAATCCCTGTGTCTATCAGATGTGCAAAATACAAAACCTGTTTATTTTAATTGCTTTGACAATTTTGAAGTATTATCTGAAAGAAGACTTAAAATTTACTATCTTATTTCAGTTAATAAGTGCATAATCACAGAATTAACTCTGGGGTGCTTTTGAAAAATCTGATGTCTACATTTCCAGATTTCTTTACATCTTATCTATTTTTATTTTTATTTTTTATATCTGCATACTAAAAGTCTTCTATTCCTTCATCTCTGTTTCTTGTTCAATTATCATTTCGACAATTCACATCACATGTCAAAAGAATATGACCTGCATGTTAGATGTAAGACACTGAAAGGAGACACTGATATTTTTTTTAATGAGTGGTATCATAGTAATATTATACAGTATTCTCAAATGACTTTGATCTTCAAAACCATAGATAACATTTACAGATGAAGAGGTTAATTAGAACTTCCTTAAACTGCCTAAATATTCTGTAAATAAATTCCTTTCCTGGGTGCTCACCACAGACATATTCCAAACACAATCCACTGAGCTCTCTCATCAAGGCTCTTTTATGGTGCTGTAATGAAACCTGTTATTCATGCATTTTATTTTCAGATTTACATTCATTTTCTGTACTAATAAAACACCAACATATAAACTAGGTGCTGCTTTCTCAAGGGCCATTTTTTGATGAGAAAGTTGGCAGTCTTTTGAGGCAGCATGCCAACCTGCATTTTTCTTTCTAAACTTGGACGTCAAAGACTAATATCAGTGAGAACCAAAAGACACTGCCTCTCAGAAACCACAGGTGTCTTATCAGCAAGTACATCAGCCTTTCTGAAAGGCCCAGATAGCAGGAAATAAGGATCTCAGCATGTTGCTGCCTTTCACAGCCTCCTTTCTCAAGATGCTGTGGCTTTCTCAGGCCTTTTAGCTAAAATTCTAAACCAGTGTCTTTACCAGGCTTTTGCTCTTCTTTAATAAGCTGTTGATCACCAATCTAGTACTATAAATTATTGCATTTGATGACAAGTTAGGCACACTATAATAGGACTTGTAGCCTCAGTTAAAATCTTTCCCATAGAATGAATAAAGCCCTTCTGGCTCTACTATCTGGTGGAAACTCCTCTCCAGAATTACATGTGAATGAGACACACCTTATAAAAACTATGAGAACAGATTATGACAACCAAACCCAGATCACACATATGGAGGTAGAAATACACTCTTCAAATAATAAGGAATTGTTTGCCAGAATATGATTCTCAGCCATTGCCATTGAGAAAATGCTGAAACAGTAAAACAGCATGAAGACTTTATCATACCCTATTAGCTATTTCCCATTATGTATTATTAGGAACTGTCACATTACCCTAGAATCCAGCACCATCATGGATCTCCATTTACTTAGCAGAAGGGCTTTCTTCTCTCCCTGACATAACTGCTAAACTACACAGTACTACTCTTTCCCTCTATCAGAACACAACTCCATCAGATTAACCATCTGGCCTGAAATACTTTCCTTTCCTGTTCAAAATCTGTTCCGTATTCCACCCAGAAGAGTTTTTGACACAAAAGGGCTATTCAGGCCTTGACATTTATCAGGCAGAGCAGACTTCTATCCAACTGCAGATAGACTCACAGCTGTGATGGTGTTCTGCAGTAAGTAATTTTCTACCCACAAGAGAAGCTGTTTAATAATAAGAACCTGTTTTCTGATTCAGAAGGAAGGCTATATCTCTTCCACACAAGGGCATACCATAAGCATGATTTCTCTTGTTATTTGTAAATTGATGCCACTAATCTCAGTTTGCACTAGATCAGTTTAAATAATTTTATATAATAGATACAGCATATTTCAGGGAAGGAAATAGGTTGACGGTCACGGAGTCTTCCTGCTCTAGATTACCAATACAGACATTAGCTATAACTGAGCAGGCCATATTACTGTATCATTTTAAGCAAGATAAAGATCTAATTTGTAATAGTAGCTACTGAGCCCCAAAAAGACCATGAGATCTTTGAACGAAGGTAGACAAAGCTCTATGTATACTTATACTGTGTATAGCTCTTGCTCTACCAGCAAGATAAACCTTTTCTTTCTTTCATTGACCTAAGTCAGTCATCCACCAAAAAAAAGCGAAGGAATGTTGCTAAAAGCAACATGAGTATGGACATTCTCATTGTGGAAAGTTTAGTCATTGCATAAAACATTATGCAAATTCTTCTCTGTAAATGTATTTGAAATCCTAGATGAAAGAAGACAAACTCTTTCTAATTTGCTTGTACAGTAACTACACAGCATGATTATTTCCCTACTCTTTTTCACTGTATTCAAGCATACTGGACAAATTTTAATTCAAGTCGCCTTAACTTGCTAGTCTTTTGTAGAGCAAATAATCAAACACCTTGCAATAAACACTATTTTAGCTCAAATGCAAGGGAATCTGAATTACAAAATGGAGTTAGTACATCCCTTAACAATCATTGCTTGCCTTCTTCAAAGCGTGAATCCAACAAGGGGATAACTAATTGGACATCCAATTACTGCTGGGCTCTGTGAGGGGCTAGGGGAGAGCTGCTATAATGTCAAGAATCCAAGTAACATCCAGAGTTAAAGTAAATAGATCCATTTTTTGGAAGTAAAGCCACAGGCATTGTCTGGAGCTTGCTGAGATCAAGAGTGCAGACAGTTTGAGCACTGTGCTGCCAAGCCACGGGTGTGCCTTCACTAGTTACACTCAGTGGAAGCTGTGAGTGCAAAGTATTAAGAGACAGAGAGTGCAACAGACCTGCAGTAACACTATAGACCTGCTTCATGCTGCTGATGTTGGTTTGATTAGAAACAATTCAAAGATTGCCAGTGACAGGTCACTGGATCTCAGGAGAACAATATTTCAGCTTTGAATTCACTGAGATAATCCCCTGTAATAATAAAGCAACACTATTATGCGCAAGAACCAGACACCATCATAGCCTTTGTAACCTGTGCATTTGCCTGCAGAGAGAATGTTTTAGAGAAGCAGATAGGGCTTATCCATCCCTGTTGGCTTAGGGACAGCACATTGTAGCAAAAATACAAGATGGGTTGTAAATGTCCAATATTGCTTCTCTGCTCAGGTTCTTATTTCCAACCTACGTAATTCTTGTGTTGGTGTCTTTCCCCTCATCCCTTTCAGGTAGAAGGCAATTTCTAGATACATACCTGACCAAAGTTCTGAAATCCACAAAAATTAAGATTTGGAAATACACAATATCTTTGGAACCTACTATTTTTCATTTTCTTCTTTTCTTTCCTGCTACATATTCATTCACACAGACACTATTAACAGGAGACTGTGTATACTAAAATGCACAGTGACAGTCTCAAAATGACTGTTCATAATCTAGAAAAAAGGGATTTTTTTTTGTTTTCAGTGCATCTTATAATTGATAATGTAAGGATTTTTACATCTTTTAGAGCATATGAATCTTTAGATTTGTTGCTCTCTTTCCTATGAAGTGTACACCTTTTCATGTTTCATTTCATTTTAGATTTCTTTCTGTTTCTAAGACCAAAATGTTCTCCTTCTCTAGCCTTATTCATATTTTGACAGACTATGAATCCTTTTATTTCCACTCGATTAGTCTGTGGGGTTCTTTTCTTACAGCATTGTGGTGCTTTGACCTTGGCTGAGCATCAGGTACCCACCAAGGAACTCTATCACTCCCCTCCTCAGCAGGACAAGGCAGGGGAGAAAATAAAATGGAAGAAAACCACATGTGCCAAGATAAAGGCAGTTTAATAAAGCAAAGACTGCAAACAAAGGGAAACATATGTATTCTTTACTTCCCATCAACAGGTGATTTCTCTTGTTCTCTTCACTTCGTGTGAAGTAGGAACCACGTCATGGTCCTTGCTCTGACTTTTCTATGGAATTATGAGGAATTTTTCAGTTAACTCAAATCTCTAACATTTTGGACCTAGGGATGGGGAGGGGTTTTTTTCTAACGAAATTGTTCATGATAGTTGTGAATGTGACAGATTCTACATCTTTGCATACAATTAAGAGGTGGAGTTAGGGAAAATAGCTTTTATTTATTTGTTTGTTTGTTTTTAATTAATGGAATTAATTGGCAACTTACTCCCCACATTGCTTCTGGTCACAGGCTTTTATGAATCTCAGCTACTGCTTCCTTTTTCAGCTTTAGGCTGCATTACAAAGCTCTTATCCTTTTGTGCAGTAGCAGTGATTGCACTGTCGTCTTTAGTGAGGCTTTGTTCACACAACTAGTATTTTGCTGCTGATGTTGTGAAGTTTCTAGGAAGTAAGTGGGTTCAAATTCACAGGCTCAGACAGGGAAATCAAAGGGGGAAGAATGAAAGGCATCTGCTATCATTCTAAGGGGTGCTCACCAAAGTAATCTGAAGCTGGATGTCTGTATGATTTTGAGGGTTGCATTTACTATAGAGTACTCCAACATCTAGGACTTATATGAAGCTGACAATCCTCCCTGTCTGAGTAACCTCTGACTGGTGTAATAGGATATATTTTATGTTCTTGCTATTTATCATCAAAACAGCATATATTCTTCTATATTATTCATAAAACAAGAGGTAATAAAATCATTAAGATGAGATTCTGGGCCATTTCCAAAGTGGGGTATGTTGTACATGAGAATAGGAGCAAAATTCTAAATTGAGAGCGTCTGTAACCCATGCACGAGAGAGCAGAGGGTTCTAGTGCAGAGAGAGAAGCTGGAGAAAACATGTGTGATAGAGCAATGCACTGTACAAGTAATGCCATAATAGCTGCATGGTATTTCAACAAAGCATGCATCAACCTTTTCAATCTGTGCATCCTTTCCAAGGGACAGAATTATAATTATGTCAAACACTAATCTGGAGTCTGAGCATATTATTAAAAGTAAGCTACTGATATAAAATAATAATCAATGAAATATTTTCCTTTTTCCAGAAGTAGTATTGAAAGGTTTCCTACTACAGGACATCCTGAAGGTCATTTGCTGAAGGAGAGCTAAAACCTGGCGGGGGTTGTGACTGTCATAAGTGCCTAATAATTTGGGATCAGACCAAATCACCCAGGTTTCTATTGATAGCATCCTCTGTGGCTGCATGCAGGCCAGCACAGTCCCAGCTGCTTCCTACACTCTACGTTGCAGGTTCAGCGTCTCCTACTTTCCATTAAAAGGCACTATTTTTAGGTAGGCAATCAAATGCTCTTTGCACTTGTTTTAAGGAAAGGTATTCAATAGCAATGCAGGTGATCTGAAAAGTGAGCTGAATTCTTAATACAGTCTGGGCCTTTCATCACTTCTACCAGATGAAATAGTACAGTTACAAGAAAAGACCTGATACCTCTTGTTTTTTCTCCCCTCTCTGCAGACAGACAAAAATTTAGAAAATAAACCACAAACCACTTTAGAAGGTGACAGTATGATTTATAAATTTAGGGGGCAAGGGAAAAGCATTCAGCAAAACAATATACAGCGTTTTCCAGTGGATGCACTCTTTAAAACATGCCTGTGCCATATGGAACATAGATGATTTATAACCAGGGTACTTCAAGCTTCCAAAATGTATAAAACTATTCCCAGAATATTTATTAAGAAGAATAATTTACATGCAGAAAAGAATATCCTATGCTAATTCCTCCTGTTTGAATGGATAAATAAAAGAAATAATCCATAACTTACAGGGTCAACCATTTATTTCTTTCTTTGTTCTTAACAATGCACTTTAACACAGCAAATTATCCTGATTTATTTATTCCTTATTTGTTTATTTTTCTTTAAGGCTAGCCTGCAAGTCTGGGAGATGTCAGGAGGTACTAGCAGAGCATTGGAGGTCATGGGCTGCTGGTGGCTACCGTGGTGTGAAGCTGCCAGCCTGAGCCAGCCGGAGCCTGCAACACTGGCTCACCGACAGACAGGAGGCAGTGCAGTGTGAAGAGACACTCCCTCAGCACCACTGGGCACATCTGCACTGCACACAAAGCAAGCCTGCTGCAAAGACACTGAGTAAAAAACACCAGAGTACATGAAACAGAAACAGCTGCATGTGTGTTCTCCCAAGCTAAGGTGGTGCGGGTTTAGCCTCGGTGGGCAGCTCAGCCCCACGGTCACTCAGCTCACTCCCTTTACATGCTGATGTTGTATGGTGTGGCGTGTCCCTCGGGACAGTTCAGGTCAGCTGTCCTTGCTGTGTCCCCTCCCAAATCCTTCTGCAGTGCTGGGATAGGGTGTGAGAAACAGAAAAGGGCCTGACTATGCAAGCGCTGCTTAGCAGTAACAAAAACATTCATGAGTTATCAACACTGTTTCCAGCACAAATGCAAACCGCAACTCCATACCAGCTACTACAAAGAAAATTATCTCAGACAAATCCAGCACTGAATGGTAGTCCCGTAACATACATAGTAAGAAAAGAAAATATATATTAAGGGCAGAATAACAGCAGAAAGAGAGACACAAAACAAAGTTCCTTTACAGTTCTCTCTGGCAGTGAAAGCAAATCTTTCTACCCATTACCGTTAACTATATGGATTTTGTAGGGCAGAACAAGTGAAGGGGAATAATTTTTCTGAAACTGAGATATGCTGGCCCTGACCCTGTTCCCTCTTGAACAGACACATAGACACATAATTCAGGCTTGGCCCCTGCACACCTGTACAAGGGAAGGTCTCATCACTAGGGCAAACATTAGAGACCAGGACTGCTCATCCAAAAAAAAAGGTAACTTCTACCACCTTTCACAGTGGTAAACCATGCCATTTTCAGACACTACCAGTACTATAGTGCTGAACATTTTTTCTATTAAATGTGGTGGAAGGTTACTGATATGGCAGCTATTAACTTTCCTTGCAATAATATGATTGTTACCATACCAGGCATTTTGTATTTATTATGCTTAGAAATAATTATATCATGAAACACTCCTTGAATGACTGTTAAAAGTAGGGGGGGAAATTGAGGAGAGTGAGGGAGGTTTAGGTCCAAAAAAAAGAATTACGTGAGCACTAGCAACTTTTTAAGAGTGTCTATTATTCTTGCACTTCAGGAATGTTTATTAGTGTCAGTGAGCCTTCTTCCTTCTGTAGGCTACCACCACAAATGGAACTGCAGTCTTGGCTAATTTCAAATAACTAAGAGAATCTTATTGCTATGATTAGGCTCAGTTAAACAGCCAAACTAAATCCTTTTTTAATATAAATTAAAGACTTCATATTTAGACTTCAAACTTCTATGTTGCTATTTGAAAAAAAAAACTGTAAAATATCGTGTCAGACACAGTTCACCAAGTACTTGGGACCACTGATTTCTCTATAGAGCTCCAGAGTTACAGTGTATCTTTTTTAAATCCTCTTTCAACTCCTTCTTCTTGAATTTTCTTAAAGAAAAGAAACCTGAGATAGATACAGCGCTTAGAACATAGCTTTAAGACTTTAATATTCCGTCTTACATTTTCACTAACTACTTTGATTGCCTTTCCTGAATGATTGATGCACAGGATTTTATGTGCTGTTGAATGCCACCTGTTGTATAATCATTTTAATTATAGAATTGCATCATTGTACCAGAACATAACACCTTCACCTTATTTTAAAATGACAGATCTATTTATGATGCTGTATGATGATCTTTCCTTGCCATTAGCATCTTCGCTGTCATAATACAAATCCCGAGGCCATTATTTAGGAGCTAGAGCAGGTCTTCTCTTTTTCTTTATGTACTCTGTGAGTTGTGAAGCAGAAAATAGTCAGATTACTTCAGGGCAATTTTGGGGTTTAAGGTAACACATCTAAAAGTGTGGCTGGATGAAATTAAATGTCTTCAGGATTTTTTTAATCACTATTACTACTAAAACATGGGGTTAGTTGCAGAGAGAACAGTTTTGTTTTCTTTTATTTAAATATGGGATCAAAGCAAACCATAAAACTAGGGAAATAATTTCATACATTTCATTCAACAATATAAATTCAATTCTTAGATCACAAAGAGCAGCTGTGAATTGAATGTACATGCTTATGGCTATGGCTGTGATAAGGCCTTTGAAGAAAATCCCTTCAGTAAGCACATCAGTTGAGGAACATAGAATGTATATTCCACACCACTAGACTCAGTGATTTTTCTTTAACATCATACTGTTTCATGTTTATCTACAAAAACCTTTGTAAACATATTTTTTAAGATGCCACTTATGGTCAGTCTAATGACTTGAAGGTACAAAGTAAGTATTGCTCAGGATACGCAACTAAGTCATTATCAGTAAATCACTGATATGAATACTACACTTTTTAGACAAATTAACAAGCCTCACAAATAATCTTTCCAATGTAGTATCTTGGAGATTCACGTGTTCATCTGTTAAGGCAAATCCCTCTTCACAGTAACCTGAATATCATAGGCAGATATATGTAATACAAAAAATTCTCAATAAGGTATAGAAAGGTATGGAGCATATCCCTCAATGGTATCTGCACATTAGTTTAATGAAAGTTTTACAGGAATGAATAAATAAATAAATAAATAAATAAATGCTCTGTTCTCTCAATTCTTATCATGCCCTTGACTATTTAGGTTAGACTGCAGTCAGACAGAAGTAACGAATGCTCCACATTTCCACATATATTGAAATGGAAAAGCTTTCTGGAAATTGAAATGAAAATCCTCAGCTCAGTTGTCTATTTTGTTGTTTCGTATGGCACCAGAACAAGATGTAACTTCTTCATCTGCTCTTTTACTGTATCACAGATTCACAGCACCAGCCTTCATTTTATCTCTGAACTAAAATAATATATGCAGCTTTTATGTTGTGACATTAAAATAGGCTTTCCCATGACTGCTACTATTTTATAGCAAAATTTTATTTCCAGATGTAAAACCCTGGAAGTGACCTAAATCTATAACATAAATCTCTGAGTAAGGCACAGGGCAGCTAAGCGGAAACAAAAAGCAATTGAACAATAGAATGAAAAAGAGTATTAGCCTTATGTCCTCATATTACTCAAGACCTAAACTCAAATCCAGGCTTGGATCATAAAAGAAAATTAGCTTGATCTTCTCATTTTGGCATCCATTTGTGGAAATCACAGTACTTCAATGGAGTTAACAGTCCCTGATCAAGGGAAACATGAAACTGAAAGTCCCTGAGTGTTCAAAGCAAGCAGATGGAAGTTGTTCTGGGATAAATTGCCTTCAGCTATTCCCTTCCTTGGGACCATATCTGACACAAGCCAGTGAAACTCATCTTTATTTTAGAGGGAGAGTAATAGACCAGATAAGTCTCAGGATGATAATTGGCATAAAAATTATTAGCAGAACAGACCTGGCACTGACCATGAAATGACAATAGTGCCTCAGGAATATTGAAGAACTGAACATACTTATTCTTTAATACTAATTTCAGTTTAGGATTTTTAAGGACTGAAAATTCCGGTTTCTCCTCATTTGAAAAAATGTCTTTAAAGCTTATGGAATGACTGAAATTAAATGGATCAGATTTCATGATTTGTGAGTTTGAGAGCAGCAGGTTGACTCTGTATTATGCAGCTAAGTCCATTTAAATTCATTAATAAAATTTTATTCAGTGTGGGATTCCATTGGGAATCAAGAAAATAGACATTACAATAAGGAAAGCCCCTACAAGAAGTGAAATGGAAACCAAAAGACCCCAGTCTCATCCAGTTCAGCAAACCATTTCTGTCTTTTGGGCCAGAGTACATTGACCTCACTGAATCATTTTACTTGTGTAACAAAAGGTAAAGGAATATGAATTTGGGAAAGAAAGAGGTGTATAATCCCATAAATAACCCTGGCTCCATTTCCCCATTATCATGACTGAATTTCCTCCTGTATTTTATTTATATACTCTAGTGTAAGATCCAATCCTGCAGCACCATGTGCTGGGGCCCTTTCTTAAAAGGGTTTAGGGAAGTATCCATCCATTTACAAACAGCAAACTGCAAAACCAGCTATTTATACCTCTTATTCATGCCTAATGGAGCTTTAAAGTTAATTTCCAGATCTCGGTATTTTGAAAATGCAGCTACAAAAGCACTTGATATAAATAGTTCAATGTTATTTCAAAAGAAATTTTAGGAAGTATGTGCCAAATAATAAAATGGTAGTACAATACCTTAAATAAGATATTAGCAATAGGCCTAAATTTGAAAATAAGTTTGTGAGGATAAAGAGAACCAAGAAACAAAGTTCATCCATAAAACAGTATTTTTGACATTACATACAAAAATGATGAAACCGGAATACCATCTGTTTAAAATACAATCCACTCTAACTTGAAAAGGTTTGTTGTTTCTGTTTTTTCCTTGTACTTTGCAGGAGGCTTGGAGCAGAAAGATCATCATAGAATTGTGCAGTCATAGGATCAGAGAACAGTTTGGGTTGAAAGCGACCTTTAAAGGTCATCTAGTCCAACTGTATGAGAAGAGACATATTCAAGTAGATCAGGTTGATCAGTGCCCCATCCAACCTGACCTTGATGGTTTCCAGGGATGGGGTATCTACCACCTCTCTGGGAAACTTGTGTTTCACCATGCTCATAATAAAAAAAATTCTTCCTTATATCTAATCTTAATTTGTCCTCTTTTAGTTTAAAACCATTAGCCCTTGTTCTATCACAACATGCTCTACTGAAAAGCCTGTCATTATGGTTCTTATAAATCCCTTTAAGTCTTGAAAGATGCCATTAAGCTCCCCCCCAAAACCTTCTCTTTTCACGCTGAACAAATCCAATTGCCTCAGCCTTTCCTCATAGGAGTGGTGCTCCATCTCTCTAATCATCTTGGTGCCCCTCCTCTGAACTCACTCCAGCAGGTCCATGTCTTTTCTGTGCCGGTCACCCCAGAGCTGGATACAGAGTTCCAGGTGGAGTTGCACAAGAACAGAGTAGAGGGACAAAATCTCCTCCCCTGACCTGCTGGCCACACTGCTCTGGATGCAGCCCAGGTTGACTTTCCGGGCTGTGAGTGCACTTTGCCAACTCACATCCAGCCTCTCACCCACTATCACCCCCAGTCCTTCTCAGCAGGGCTGATCTCAATCCATTCATCCCCATCCTGTACTGATACCACAGGTTGCCCCAAATCTGGTGCAGTACCTTGTGCTTGTCCTTGTTGGAGCTCAGGAGGTTCACGTGAGCCCTCTTCTCCAGCTTGTCCAGGTCCCTCTGGATTGCAGCCCATCACTCAGGTGTGTCATCAGCACCACTCAACTTGGTATCATCTGCAAACTTGCTGAGGGTGCACTTGATCCCACTGTCCATGTCAGTGATGAAGATATTAAATACTTAAAAACACTGGTCCCAACATTGGCCCCTTAGAGACACCATTTGTCACTGATTGCCATCTGGACATTGAGCCATTGACCATTGCTCTCTGGATGCATTTACAGCATCTGACTCACTTCTTAAAGTTTAACCAGAAATTAGATGCTAAAAATGCTGGAAGTGCTTCATGTACTTAGGAAGGTCTTGTTGAAGATTTATCTAGAAATAAACAGTCATTGTCCATTGTCTCTTCAAGGGCTATGGGTGCTATTAAGATAATTTTGTTCACTATTGCTGACAACTCCAAGGTGATGTGCACTTTCAACCATAACTCCATATCATTATTTTTCAAGAATTCAAGTTCCGTCAACCCTTTACAGCTGCTTGTTTTTCTGCCAAGACAATCTATATCAAAAGTTCAGAAAAGTTGCCAATTTTTTTTGTATTTTAAAGGAAAAACAGTGCAAAACAGTATTTAACATTTTCATTTGCAAATAAAACTAGAAAAGCTGACTCCACACATGGAAGTACTGCCATGAACTGTGATCTCTATTCAATATCTGCCAGCAACTTCTAGCAAATAGCTTTTCTTTATAACAGCAGCTCTTACTTGAGCAGGAAGTAAGAAGAAAAAGCATAGCACTTTTTGCTGTGATCAGGTGTTTCATTTTTACTGTTTCACTTGAACATGCATAAATGTGTATTTCCTGAACTGAATAACTCCTGCAGGTGTGTCGAGCTAGCAGGAGAAATACAGATTTAAAATGGGCATATCACAGGGAAGCAAGCAACCATGCATCAACTGGTCCATGGTAACTATCCCTATTTGTGCTCCTAGCCCAAAACAAAGGCCAGGTAATTGGGATTCTAAGTTATTGGCACTCAGTAGGACGGTGTGTGCAGACAGTTCACACAGACCAGAAACTGTGCAATGTGTAACTGTGTAGGAAACATTCAACAGTACAAGGGCTATTTTGTTATCAACAATATTAATCAGAGAGAAATGTGATATCATTTTCAGAAGAGAGCATGAGTTCAGTGCTTCTGAATCCCCTGTCTGATGTGAGGGGGATTTTGAGAGGTGTGACCCTGAAATAAACTTGTCTGAGAAAAGTTGTGAAATACATGGCTTCATGTTAGAGAACTGAAGAGTAGAAGAGAGCAAATTCTGTAGTTGTTCTGGCAGATCCTTTCAAACAGGTTATTCAGATTCTGCTGGTTACTTGCTTCTAAGTCCCATAAGTTGTGTTTGACTTTCAGAAAGGACATTCAGCCATGATTTGAAGAATGCAATACAATGAGAATTCAAGCACTTCCTTTGTTCCAATGGTTAATCAATCTCACTTTTAAGAATATTGTACCTCATTTTAATTTTAACTTGTCTGTCCTCAGCTCCCAGTCATTGGTTCAGTGTTCTGTATTTTTCCCTTGAAGATACTTAAAGACTATAATCAAATTATCTCTCAGAGATTGTGAAGTCTCCAAAGGGCATTTTACAGTTCCTTTCTGTACCACCATTCCAACATTCTTTTAGAAAATGTCTATACCAGAGTAGCACACAATATTTCTGTACCAGGCTCACCACTGCTGTGAGTTAGAATTAAAATCACTTTGCTGCTCCAATTTGTGGCCCCCCACCTATACACCAAAGAATCTGCCAGCTCCTTGCTGCATAACACAAAGACAAGTTTAGCCACTTGTCCTCTATAACCCCAAATTGACTTCCAACGCTGCTTTCCAAAATGTCATACTGCACTCTGAGTGTTTTCCTGATTTTCTTATTTTCTCTCCAGTTCAAAGATGCTTTGTTTGGCAATGTATCTCTTAGATCCAGGAATACTAAAGCTACAGTGTCAGTAAGGTCATTGTAGCCTTAATTTAGAAGCAGTGAATTTAACTGACACCAGTTGACTTTACAGACTGAAACTCTGGACAAGAACTGTGTATCTGTGCTCACATTACTATCACAGCATAAAGAGGTACAGCTGTTACACAGACAAAAAGACAAATCAGTGAGATAAAGTATGCAGGCATGGATATATACATATGCAAACACAAAGAATAATATATTGCAGTTTTCAATAATATTTACAGCTTGACACAATTGTAATTTTAGTGTTTTGATAACTTTAAATGAAAAATTCTTCTTTCTTTTTTCATGCATCTCAAATTTTATCACACCATCTGCGCTACACAAGAGTCTGCTTGCTTCACTGTAATTGTGTTTTCTATGCAAAAAAAATACATACATTGAAATTATATTATCTGTGTAGCTGCTGGAAGTTCTGAATCTGCAATCAACAGCTCTCATTCAGGCAGGCCTCTGCATTTCTAAAGCCAATCATAGAGCTTTTGATTGTTCAAATCCCTCAGAGTTGAAGTACTGGAAAGATGTCAGTGGACAGAAGAGCTTTCTTATGCCTTCAGCTTATGATCTAATGGAGGAAATTCCATCATCTCAGTGTTATAAAAATACTGAAGTAAAATAACTGGCACTATTGAGGTCCCAGAGTATTTTGGGT
Source organism: Drymodes brunneopygia (assembly GCA_013400955.1). NCBI lineage: Eukaryota > Metazoa > Chordata > Aves > Passeriformes > Petroicidae > Drymodes > Drymodes brunneopygia. The sequence continues at coordinate 369,092 of VZTZ01031724.1, forward strand.
TCGGGTTTTCGTTTGGTTTTGTTTCTGGTTTTTTGGAGTTTTTTTGTGGGGTGTGTGTTTGTTTGGGGTTTGTTGTTTTGGTTTTTTTTGGGGGGGGGGGGTACATTTCTGTATTAATTATTAGGCTTAAAAGTTTCTTTACATTCACTGGGTTGGCTTTATGCCACAGTGGGATAACCATTTCAGATGATTTAGGCTGACATGCAGAGAGACATAAGTTCAAACTGTGACTTCAAGACCTTTTATTGTATTATATAGTGGACTCAGTACAATACTCATGCTCCACTGAGATTTTGAGGTGTACTCCAGTTTATTTGATCCATTTATTCTGTTCAAGTTCCCTAGAAGATCCAGAAGAAAGGAACAGAAGAGACCAAGAGAATCACCACATAATAAGCCATAAGATAAATACAGTCTGGACTCAGTCTTTAAAACTGCTGCTCCCTCTGTGTGCGGTTAGATAAATTGCCAAATGATCCTGCAGTGTTGCTCTCACCACACTACAAGATGACAATGGAAAACATCCCTACTAATTTGACAGAGGGAAATTCCTTATGGATTCCAAAGCTGACAAATCTGATAGAACCATTTCATTACTCTCCTATCCTGCTTCAGACAAAGAAGGTAAGATTTATTTAATTTCTTGCAAGGAAGCCAACAGGCCATCTTAATCAGATAAGCATGTTATTGCACTGAATGAATGTGTGAAGTTCTGATTTTTTGGCCCAGCTGGAAGAACCTGATGAGTAAACATCACTGCAAAAGCTAGGGCTACTCCTCATACATCAGGGGGACAGATATTTGAAATGGCTTTGCCTGTCTGACCCCCAAAAGCAGGATCCTCAGTGGGCACAGCATACACCCAACCCTGAAGATGCTCCTGGGCTTTAAAGACTTAATGGTGCACAGCTCCAACTGCTCAGGGACCTTTGCAGCTCCTCCTTTCTACGGTGCAGATCCACCCTCAGGTCATCACCATTCTTTATCCTAGAAAAGGCTTATTTTTTAAAGTTTGCAATCTGAAATACGTACTAAAATTTAGGATATAAAAATATAAAATGCAGCACATGGCTACCTGTACCTAATGCAATATAATAGCATTTCTGTGTGTACAAAAATAACTCACTACATGCTAATTCTTTTATTCTTAGTGACTATCTATTTATCTCCACAGCTAATACCCAACAGATCTTCCCCTTCAGGAAAACTGAACTGTCTGGAACTGTCAGAAAAGCAGAACACATTTGGCAGAAATAACCATAATGAAGATAAGTGTTAACACAACATGCTAAATGCAGTCCAGGACACAGGCTTTCAAACTGCTATTTCCAGCTTGCAGTTGAGAAACTGTTTCAGACAACACAAAAAGCTGTATCTAACACTTTCTGACAGTGCCATATTGTCTGGGACTAACACAAAGAGGAGGTGTACATGAAAAGGCAAGGATGAGTTCACCTTCATTGCTACTAAAACTTCTAAACTATCAAAATAATCAGAAAATTAAGAACCGAAACACAGAAAGTATCCAGCTTGCCTTCCAGCAGTTTCAGTTGGAAGATCAATGGGATCTTGACAGTATTGGTATCATCTACCCTTTAAAGCTATTCAGATGCTTGTTTAAAGTGAATTAAATAAAGGCAAGGGTGAAAACAGAAATAGCGATAATAGAAAAGCTCAATCAGGGGAACAAAACTGTATTATAGTCTACAGAGAGTCCAGAACACAAAGTTGTGCACTTACCATTGATTGGGACAAATAAAACACAGTGAATAAAGGTTAATAAAGAAATCAGAAAGGTACCAAAAGCCACAGAAAATGGCAAGAGAAAGGACAAGCTGCAAGCTTATGCAGACCTTTAAATGAGGGCTGCCCAAGCTTCCTGCAACTGATACAAATATTGAAAACAAGCAGAGAGCTAATCTGCATGTAACAGGGGAATTCAGCTTTTCTCCTTACTTTTCGCTGAAAAAAATTGATTTAAAATTAGTGTTGCATGGCCTGAAGAAAACAGCAAAAACATTTCAAGGCCTGAATGCTACTTTTTGCCTGCATCAATTACTTCCACAATATGTTCACAATAACACAGTCCTCAGCAGGGGCCAAAACTGTCTCCAGGTGCAGTCCCTGGGACACCTGAATTAGGGCACCATGAGAGTTTGCAGTCACTCTACCTCTTTGTGAGAGGTGCAATCAATCCCCCATAAATGGACCTAGGGTCTGATTTTCCTTCCTCTCACCAAATATCCATAATAGAAATTAAACCAAAATAGCCACATCACCAACCTTAAAAGTCTTAAAATTTTATTTCAGGTGAGAAAATATGTTGTTTTTTAAAAAACAGCTTTTTTTTCTTTAGTCCTATAAAGTATACAAACTATTATTTGCTTAGATTTGTTTCATATCCTTTCATGCAATGTAAAGCCATTCCACCTGTTTTCTAGAAAAATCTTTCATAATATGCACAAGCTTTACTCATAACCTGCACTTGCAAAAGTAAAACCTAATGCTATAAGGTTACATGGAATCCTGTACAATGATATCTTGAATAAGTAAAATAAAATGTCATTTACAGGTGTGCTAAAAACCAATATATCTGCAGACTTCATTCTTCCTCAGCTCAGCCCAAATAGGCAGCAGGAGTTCACCCATCTGTACCAGGAGGGCTGGTGAGGTTGCTCAGGAACTTGACATGGTGAAAAAAACCAGATTCAACAAGGCAGAAAATTAAGCCATGTGGCCATCCCTATGCAGAGTGCTAGATTTATTCACTGCTGAGTTTTTCTCTGCAGACATAGAGCAGTGTAGACATACCCACAGCTTTTACTTTGAAAAATCCAATGAGAACAAGTGTGACGAGTTCTACAGACTACTGCTATGCATAAATTGCAAAATTAGGGTGTTCTGATGAAAAGTGTAAAATATAGTTTTTCACAGACTCTGATGGATCTTCTTCCTCAGCAAGACATTTGTAAAGCAAAGGAAGATTTCAGTTCCTTTGACAAAGGTGATAGCAAAAGAATGGAGAAAGGAGAGCCTAGCTGGTGAAGTGTGTTTAGTGACATTAGGCAAATGCAGATGCTTTATGCTTAGGTCTTAGGCAACTAAAAAAATCCACATACTTTCCTTTCCTGCTTTGCAAGTACCAACTCCTCAAAAACAAATACTTTCATAAGAACTGCAAGGGTATCTATTAGAATCCAACTGGTGACCTGTCAGACACTGATCTCCTGCTGCTTACTTAATACGGTGACTCTTCCTTATGTTTTCAGATCCCCAGAAATAGAGTATCTTGGAATTCAGCAGCATAAGAGACTGACTTGTCCCAGTTCCAAGTTCCAGCTCTTTCAGCTTTTTCTTCCTACTTGTACAAAAGAAAATAGCCTCCAGGAGAGAGACTTTTTGGTATATTTTTTATTTTGGGTTTTTGTTTTTGTTTTTCTTTTTTCGTCCTTCAAAATTTTTGCACAAAGAATATCCTAAGTTTTGTTCCCCTCTTAGTATTGCCTTCATTTTGCTGTATGGAATATAGTCATCTTTAATTCTATGTGATAAAATTTTATACGGGAAGTCATTTAATTACATAATTACAGTTATTTAAAGTACATTTTAGAATAAATATATTAAATATTCTGAGCTCACCATATTCATAGCAGCTTTAGTCACAGCTGAAAATATTAATTGCTCTACTTTCTGCCTCCATTTCTCTCTCATCTTTTGCTTTGTGCTTTCTCAATTCTGGAGACAAAATTTTGCACTCAATATAACACTTCAACCAGAAAAAACAGTTGAAACCCTCTGGTTAAGACATTGGGTTTTACCTAGCATCCACTGTGATCAGAATCAAGCTGGTCTCCAGGGGGCTTTGCATGCCCTAGATCAGTAAACAGATGCAATAATAAACATCTGAAAAAGCAAATTCCTTTGGACATAGCTCATCTGTGACCACTTGAAAAAACTGTTTTGTCTGGTGCTTTGGTTGTAAGGGATAATTTATGAGCTGTGTCCTAGGAGGACAGTCGTCATTTCTGTCTCTTTCATTGCCACAAACACATGAATCTACTGGGAACACAGGAACACTATTGAGAGCAGAAGGAAGGCAACATCACCAATGGAAATACATCATACATAAAAGTGACACACACACAAAAGACCCATAAATAAAATAACAAATTAGCAACACAACCAGGCAGCTTCCTTGCTGTCAATATCCATCATCAGAGGAGCTAGGGAGGCATTAGAAAGGCAATGTGCTGCTCTGATTCAGCAAACCTACAGATCCCTGGCAGCACTCATTTGATGGTCAGCTCATGTAAGTATGAAGGCTCTCCTCAAAAATGCAAATGAATTCTGAGGAGAATGCTCCTGTGCTCAGAGTGCCATGCATATAGATTTTTTTCTCTTTGCAGAAAGGAGACTTGGAGTATTTGTAAACAGGTTCATTCTAGCTATCTGATGTAACTAATTCCCCAGAATTTTATTACATAAATTTCCAGGTGATTGAATTTATTGGCCTCTGAAGCTAGATAAAGAAACTCATGTGGGTGTATCCATGCATAGACACAAATTTATAAGAGGAGAGGAAAAGAGACAGAGTAGGATAAAAGGCCACCAGATTTCATATTCTTTTTCTTTCTTTAATGAAGAAATTTAATTTATAATTTAAAATTATTTGCACAATTCTAACTTGTTTATGCAGTAGTAAATTCTGCAATTTTATATAGGAAGTTGCAGACAAGAAAAGAAAATCATCCCTTATTAGAGATAATTCACTGATGAACAATAGCTAAGCAGGAAAAGACAAACACATACATAGAACAGCAAGGTACCAGCGAGTTGGTAAAAAAATATTTGTTTTATTTTATAACATTCTAGACCGTGAGAAAAGCTGGTCTCCAATTACACAGAAAAATTCATCATTTTCAGTCTATAAATTCCAATAGCAAGAATGACTACTGCAATATTTTACAAATGTAATATTACAAAGAAAGACACTTGCTTGAAATGCTAGAGATGAGTATATTCTCATTTTGTCTCAAGGTTTGACAGAAATAACATTGCTAACCAGGGGCTGCAAGACTATGTAATTGTAGAATTTTAAGAAGAAAATGTAGTAAATGTATTAACATATTAAAAAGCAGTTTATTTGAAGCACTATCTTTTCCTGAAGTAGCATTTGCATCTATTTTTTAATTGTGAAGGAGACAAAACCTTTCTCATATACTTGCATGCAAACATACACAATTGTATACACATGTAGGTGAGGTGGGAAAAAAGCAGCTTTTCTTGATTCTTTACATGGAACAAAATACTGTGGCCTAACATTGGAATTATTCCAATGGTGTGAGACAATTTAGACATTTTTATTAGAAACAAAATTAAAAGATGCCTGCCTATCCAAATACTGAGATGGAAATCTGAGGCAAGTTATGTCTTCACACCTCAAAATATTTTATTTAAGGTCTAATCATCTCTAACATAACTGAGTTTACTAGTGCTGTGCTGTGGTTTTAACCACTTTAACTACTTTAAGGAAGCAGACAATACAACACTTGTGGTTTTCTACACAAAGGAGAAAACCATAAAGTGCCACTGTGGCACTGTGAAAACCCACCCATCACACTATCTCAAAAACAGCAGAACTGGAAAAGCACAGAGAAAGTGACAAGAAACAACGAAGTCACTGACCAAGGGAGGAACACTGAGAAAACTGCTCAGAACTTCAGGATCAGAAACAGTTACAGGTTCTATGTTGTCACGACATAGATAAGATACACAGCTTATGACATCATGATTGTTATGAAACTGAGTGATTAAAAATTACTTTACTATGAAGCGCATACCTGAACTATGAGTTCATTGCTATAAAGTGATGGAAACCAGCATTGTGTGCTCAAAGGCAGAGTTACAGAAAAGTTCGTCAGATGATTCTACCACAGCACTGTGGATACAACAAATCAATGGGAAAAGCTTGAGAAGGTAAGCTTCAATAAACACTCACCCTCTTCAGAAACCTGTTCTCTACCCTTGTACAAAACTCTCTCTTTTGGGAGACATTAGGCTCAGCAGAACTCAGTAGTGTAATCCAGTACAACTGTGTTTTAAATGTTATAAGATCTGGAAATCTGAAAGTGCGTTTTAGTCAAACAGTCCTATTTTTTAACTCTTTTTTTATTAGCAGTGCATAAAAAAAAAAAAATCTGACTTTTCCACACCAACTCTTTATGGCCATTCTGTATGGTCTGTAACTGTGCCCTCCATCTTTATCTGGAGCTATCCATCACTGGTGGGAACATTCTCTGAAGCCATCTACTGTTCATTTTAAAATCAAACACACAGAACATCTGATCTTCAGTCAGGTTTTACAAATCAGACCTTGTTTTCAGTTTAAAAAGTTTCCCACAAGACTTCTTTAGCAGATGGTGGAAAATTTATATATTATTAATGCTATCCAGTTCCATTAGAAATTGTGTGTTTGCTATCTAGGACAAAGAGATAATTCAAAGTCTCCATCTGTATAGAATGTTTGATTCTGAAGATTTTTATATAAGCAACAAAAACAAGTTTACTCAACAGTTATCACAGAACCAGAGTGCTGTATATCTACTTTCAAATCCATTAAAAGTTGTTCCTTCTTTGTTTTTAAAACCCAAAATGTAGGCAGGTAATGAACTTAATGTATCATTCTACACTGAATCTAAAATCATACACCATTTACAAAATAGATTTTTTTCCCATGAAGTTCAGCAATATCCCTAGGAAATCTGCTTGTTTTGTAGCTGTGGAAAATGTCACAACCACAAAATATTGGTCTTTTTCATCCAAGAGATGTTGGTATTAACATTAAAACTGTCTGCGGCAAGGCGCTTTCATCTATATTTCATTTCACATTTAGATTCAGTCTCGTGTTTTACTGAACCCATCTGCATCTCTATCTGTCTTTAAAATGTTCAGTGGGAAGAATTCTCCTCTCTGATTTATACCTTGATCAAGCTGAGTGAAACAAACATATACATTTTGGAGACCAGCAACAGGTACTGAGTCTCTGATAACTCCTGAGGAGGTTCCCAGATACCGCAAATTGTATTGCTGTACCGACTTTTCTCTCTACATTTTATCAGCTTGAGAAGATGGGCTAACTGAGGCACAAAAACAAAATTAAGAGCTGTTAGGATCACAGAGTGTCTTGGTTTGGCCCAGGGGGATGTCGGTCTTAGAGGTGACTTGTGCTGCAGGAAGCAGAACAACTTCCTTTTTAGGAGAGAGAGCCAATAACCAGGTATTTTTAAAGATTGATATGTAGGTACAGCAATAAAAAACTTAGCCCGCCTTTGAGGAGAAAACCCCTATATAAGCAGAGAACCCGTGATCTTCTTCCTCTTTTTCTTGCTGCTGTTGGTAGGGAAGGATCTCCCTGCTTTTCTCTTTGGTAAGGCTGGAGCCATTTCCCCCCCTCTCCTCCCCCACAGGGAGAGCGGGGGGGGAGGGAGGTTTTGGAGCGGCCGGGCAGCTGAAGCTGGGCATGGGGGAGGGAGGTTTTGGAGCGGCCGGGCAGCTGCAGCCTGGGCATGGGGGAGGAACTCAGCCAGAGCTCTTGGCAGATCCAGCGCAGCCGACCGGACGGGGCTGGGCCTCCCCTGCTCTGGGCTGGGCAGGGACCAGGCTGGACTCCATCCAGCTCGGGTCGGGCCCTGTCCTGCCGCCCCAGGCCCGGCCAACCTTATCAGACTGAGGCAGCCTCGCAGAGCCAGGCCACAGAGACTCTGAGTGCTTCTGCCATCTGGCTCAGACTTTTCAAACAGCCCGGCAGGGNGGTGAGGCTGAAGACCCATAAAAAACTGTATTTTCTTACAGGAAACCCATAGCACAAGCAAAAGAAACTTCTCTCCCTGAGGGAACTGAGACAAAGGCTCTCTCAGCGGTGGTAAACTGACTAGAGGTCAAAGTGCTGTCTTTTTATGTGTTGTCAAGGGGACAGAAATAGAAAGGTCAGGGAGGAGGGGTGGTCCGAGAAGTTTGTTCTGGTGTTTCTTAGTTTGTTTTGTTTTTTTTTTTTCCTTTAGCCTTAGTTCATTAATAAACTTTCTTTATAATCCCTAAAGTTTGAGCCTGCTTTACCTGCTCCTAACCCTCATCTCACAGCAAACATCAGGTAAATTTTAGTATATCTGCTGGCGTTTGGCCAGACACTTAAATTGGCGAACTGAAACCACTACACAGAGCCTGGAGGAAAAAACTTTATCATCCAGTGCTGCATGAAAGAAGGCTTTATCTAATATGGATGGCAATTAATATTTTTAACAGATAAAACACATTTTTCCAGTATTTTGGAGCCAATAAAAACAAATGAAAATATTTGAAGTCTACCTTCCCACACAATCTGTTCATCAAGCACAAAAGTCGGTATCTCACATTTGCTCAGTGTCACGGGTAATTCTTCTTTTATGGGTTCCTTCTATTTACAGGAAATCTAAATGTAAAATATTCAAGCTACCTACATTAAAATATATTTAAATCTTTGCCAGAACACCTGAATAAATGCCTTTGAACTACATAAAAGTTTTCTCTTGTGATAACTATTTGAACAAAAGTCTTCAAAATCACTGCAGTGACCACTAACCTAAGACTACCACTATCAAAGACTAATTATTGCTGGTAAGCCCCCACTGAGGCATCCCAGCTTCCCACTCACTAAATCAGCCCTGTCAACACCTGAACTGCCAATTGCCCAGCACTCCCTGTGACCAGCCCATCCAAGTGGCTGCCTTCACACCCCAGCAGTCTTCAGAAACAAACAGAAATGAGATCCAGCTACTAAGGAGCAGCACTGTGTACAAAATAGTGTAAATATAGTTTATCAAAATAGGATTTTTCCACCACTATTCTTGGAGGAGATCACCTTTCCACTGGAGCAATATGACAGGGGTGTCTCTCGGCTTCCCTGACTGAATATGCTGAGTGCACAGAGCTGACTTACAATTACACTGTAAAGTCTTTGGAGAACAAGAATTCTTCTGTTTATGCCTGCATAGTCATTTTCCTGTCCATAAGCAGAGCATGTAGGTATATTGATAATAAAAAATAATCACTAACAAAACAATAGCACTACACTAAAATATGAAACCATAACTCTGCTCAGGATTTTTACTTTATTGCTTTTGTATTGATATATTTCTGTACTGTATTCCAATATGTACAGACAAATATATTTAAATCATACTTAATATGGCATACCTATTTCACTTCAGCATCCAGGGAAATCTCTTTTTGGGCTTTTTGGTGCTAAATTGATTTCAATGAAAAACAATTTCTTTAGTCTTTCCAAACAGAAATGCTTCTGAGTGAAATAGCAACTCAGTATTTCAGCCTCCACTGATTTGAAAATCACACATCCTGCAATGGTTCCTGCTAGAATACAGTACATAGATGACTCCTGCTAAACACGAAAACTTAAGCCATACAACAGGCCCTTGAGACACAGTGATGGATCTGGTCGTCCACATTATATGTAGCTGACCAGAAAAAGAGGAAATTCTTTAACTATCCCAAGCACTGTATTATGACCCTCACACCCATGTTACAGGGCTGAATGAGGCTTTCAATAGATGGACAGCACCTCTCCAGACAGAGTATGTTCAATTTCCACAGTGTCAATTTGAATGTAGAGAAGGGTAGGACAGACTTTGAGCAGAGACCTGCTCTGCAAACACTACAGTTTGGTGGAGCATCTCATTTGCAAAGTGCTACACTAAGGAAATGAAGTCAACAAAGGCTCACCCTTGTTTTTACAAGTAGAAATGTGCACAAGAGCCTGTTATTCTTGGTATAAGAATATTGATAAAATTCACAGAAAATGTCAAGGAATCAGTTTCACAACATGGTTATGCAGAATGTTGTGGGGGACTCCAGTTTCACAATGGCTCTCAAGCAAAGGAGACCAGTGATGGGGAAAAAAGAGATGACATTTCCTGATTGGTCCTCCCAAGTTCTCTGATAGTCTCCCCTCTAATGCCTTTTTTTTTTTTTTTTTGCACATTTTTAATAGATTGAAGGAATCATCTGATGAATACAGAAAATTATTTTTTCCCTGACTGCCGTGGAAAAAAGGAAGACATGTGCATCCCACGTATTCACATTATGAACTATGCTTGACAGTCAATAACAGTATTAGTCTGATCCACTGTCTGGCAAGTTCCCAGTGAAAACAAGTTCTGTACCTGAAAAATACAGATTGCTGTCTGATATTTGTAGTTAACAGTGAGCTAAAACTAAGAGATGACAGTGACTGTGGCAGCATCACCACCAATCAACAAGAAATCAAATTTGGCACAAAACACTCTGAAGTCCTGTCATGCCATACAAAAGCTTTCCCTCCCCAGCTGAGAATGTTTGCCTCTCTAATATTCAGAAATAAAGAGATTGTATTAATGATCATGAGCTCTTTTCATTTCATACTAAGTTATATATAATTCATATTTTCAAGCTTCTTTGCTTAACAAGATATCTAAATTTGCAATTTTTTAATGGAAGTTGAAATTCTAGTGTAATCACTGAGCTTATGGCAGGCCTTCAAGAAAAGGCATTTATTGCATTAAAACACAAGAACTGGCAACAACGAGTCTGATTCTGACAGGAGCTTTAGCACTTTCTAACTTTAGCAATGCTAATTAATGATTAGCAAGCTTCTGTTTCACATTAGAATCCTGCACTTTCCCAACTTATTTTAAACCTTTTGTGCACATATACCAGCAACACATTATAACCAGAAAAACCTAAGTATAATATCCCAAACATGGGGAATCATAAAACAAAAAATTAATCTGTGACCCTGAGGAAGTTTTTTTGTTGTTTATTGTACTTAGATATTTCTTTTCCTGAGAAAACAGTTTGCATAAGTGTTAGTTATCTCATCATATGATAGTTGGGTAATTTAAGGAGGGGATTTACAGAGCCTTTTATCATAATAAAAACTAGTAATTTAAAAAAAAAAAAACAGCCTTTGACTGAAGCAGTAAATCAATTCATACTGATCAATATTATTAAAACATCTTTTCTGCATGTGGCAGAGGAAAATTTTAAAAATTACAGTCTTTTTTCTGTGGCTAAGGTGGGTGAAGCAGGAGTTAAATAAGCAGAAAATGTTTTAAAGAAATATCTTTCATGTTTTCCAACATTTAAAAGTATTTCCTGGCACAGCTCTGAGAAATAACTTAGAGACTCCTTGCTGCCCAGTGGAAAAGGACAGTTGTAGAGAACTTTATATAAGTTTAATATAAATAACTAATTTTTCAGGACCTCAAAAAAATTAGCAGTGTTTCATCTAAGCAGCCTGCAGTCACAAAAGCAGAGCTCTGCTACAGCTGCCAGCCTGCAGCAGAAATTTTGTTAAGTGGGGTTTGGCCTCCAACTTCACTTCATTCTGCCTATCCTGTCTTTATTAATTCTAGCATGTGTACTTTGCCACTATCATCATCATCATCATTACCATCATCATTATCATCACCACTCCTTCAGGACATGTGGTAGTCCTTACTTGCCCCTCTTGCTGGCAGCTGAGCCCACTTCTGCTGCATTCACCACAGGTAAAGCATCTTCTTTTTCCTTGTAGCTCTGGAAACTTGCAGCACCTGTGTGAGTGCATGGCAGGAGCTCCCAGTGGTGGCAAGAGCAGCAAAGAGGTTGTGGCAGTCAGTCCCATGTATGCCCAGTGTCTCTAATTCCTCAGCTTCCCCCTTGGGTCACTGGAGCCACATAGAAGTCATTCATATTGACAGTTCACAGACAAGGCCAAGACATCTGGTCCTGGTGCAACAGTGTGTTCTTAGAAATATTTAAGCATAGCCAAACAACATGAGTTCCACTACATGGGAAATTTTCCAATGAAAATAGACTCTTTGAGCAAGCTGGAAAGGCTAGTACAGCTACTGCACTTCAGTAGATCTTTTTATTTTACTTGTTTTCCTTAGTCACCCCAAATAAACCAGCTAGATCCATGAATCTAATGATCACTTTCCAATTTATAATACTTCTGCAGCTATTTTATATGAATTATCATCAAAATCTGGAAAAGGATCAAACTGCATACATAGGTTCTTTTTACAAAAAGTCCAAACACTGTGAAATATTGTGAATTCATTGGGTCATACAAAGTTTGGTGTAATATATAGACAAGAGACTAAAGGAATAATGATTAATTTTTCATAATATATAATGTTTTCTCTTGACATTGTTTCTTAAGGATTGCTCTAAAATGCCACAGCACATCAGCTTACCCACATAGGACAGTAGGCATTTTTAATGCATAAGAACATCATGTATTCTTCTCAAAAAATATTACTAATTGTGGGAAGAGGAGAGAAAAGACTGGAAGAAGCAGAGCATAAAATGTTACAAATTAAATTTTATGGAAGTTATGCCTGCTGCACAGTGAGGCACAGCAGTGCATTAGTTAGAATTCATACTGATCTTTACCCCAAGTGTTATGTTGTCCAAGTCATTAGAAATTTAATGTTACATCCTAGCCTAACTTTTCTGCCACGTTTGACATCAGCCAAAAGGGTCATGATCAAAAATTTAATCAACAGCTTTCTCTTGAGGTGAAAAATTTTTTGAAATATTTTTTGGAGCCCCTCTATCAACTAAAACATCATCCACACTGGCAGGGTATGAAGCCAGGTGTGAAAGTCTAGCAGACCTCTACAGTTCTCTGTTTGATCTGTTTTACTTTAGAGTGCAATAACAGATTTGTTATTTTAGAGAGTAAAACAGCCAATTGCACAGAAATGTCTCCCTCACAGCAGGTAAAGAAAGCACTTTGGGGTGAGTCCTCACTGATTGGGAAAACCTCTTTTCTCACCAGCTTCTCTCAAACTTGCTGTTTCAAATAAGCCTGAAGTTCCTGCAGAGGTATATGAATTTGTCTACAAGCATTATCTTGCCAAATTTCTTTTTGCAAATGCACCATTTCAATTGTTTCTGGGTTCCAAATGAAAGAAAAGCTGCCCTCTCTGTGGAAGTACATCCTTCCTTTTCTTTCACATTAGCTTTTTATCACTGAAATTCTCATGGATATGAATTGTGCCCATATGTTATGAGGTAGAGTGACTTGGAAAGAGATAGGAATATGGTTAACAGTAAAAAGCTTTTGATCTGAAAATATCTGTTGGTGGGCAAATGGCACATGTTTTCCTTTATACCATGAGCAAATGAGTGTGAGCAAACACTGCGATGAAGGATTCTTTGCATAACAAATAACAAGCAAGTACCATACATCATTCTGCTTTTCCCTCTGCTAATCTGGGAGTTCTTGAGCTTTAAAACATAAAAACACAATAATTTTCAATGTGTTATCTTAACCAAATTATTGTCATTATGCATTTGCGGATATGAAAATGATATTCCATTGCCAGGTGTCCCTGAAGTAAACTTGAAGACAAGGATCTTCTCTGAATCCAGTTTTAATGAATTAAATGCATGTTGGAAAGTCATTGGAGAACATAAACAAGGGAACTACATCCAGCTCCTACAATACCTTAGTTACTGAAATATAAACAGGTATCCTCCTCTTACATCCCTCACCCCATTCTACAGAATAGAGTCTCTCTTACTACAAGAAGTCTTTCTGTACTCACAGAACAATGAAAGGAGGAGAAATGATTTGTCTCTGTTACTTCACATGTTCTTACGTGATTCATAACACTGAAGTATACTTACTGTGCTGGGGGAATCCGGTTTTTTTGGTTAATACCAGGCTTTTCAATCATACCTTAAAAACTGATTCAGAATTATACCACTAGTTATTTCTGTACTGCCAATCATCAAAAAGCAAGTCTTTCTTTAATCAGTTTGACAAAAAAAGAAACAGAGCAAAGCAGCTTCTCTTTCAAGAGAAATGCTGCTGAACTTTTAGATTGTTTCCATTGACTTTAAATGGATGTTTATGTGTGTTCCTGCATGACCAGACAGGTAGGGCTACCTTCTACCTCTGCCCAGTAAATTAGAGTGAATTGAAGTTAAAAGAAGAGAGGGAGAAAACTTTATGCACAAATTTCTGTTTTGTTTTCAATTTCTAAAAGGAACTTTGGCTAATGTGAGTTCCCCTAATCTACTTACTAATGCTTAAAATCTTCTAGTAGGAGAAACTATTATAAAGTTATATCAAAATGGTCAACAACTTATAAGGTTATCATTTCCCTCTGTCATGTGCATAGTTAAGTATATTGTGTCATTTATGTAATAAAATATTTCAGCTGCATAAGTTAGTTTTAGTCGAAATTCTAAAAATCCCTTCCTTTGAACCTGGGTCTATTTTCAGAAACAGATTCACTTATTCTTAAGGGGTAAAATATTATTATTAAACTATCATTATATTATTTAAGAATTATGATTATCAAATTAGCTGTTTTCAAGTATTCCAGCTGCTCCTCAAAACAGATAAATCCTTAAATTAAGGAGGTATCAATGAACAAGCAGTAGAAGTCACACTGTACACATAAGACCAGAAGGTACACAGCCATTACATGCATAGGCCAATAAGCTGCACTCTTCTGAGCTCTTAAATTTCATAAATGCATTCCCTTGTATGATGATACAGACTTAATTATCACATTTACTCATTTTCAGTACCCAAAGAGAATTATTAAAGAAAAGGGAGTACTCACTACTAAAAAAAAATCTAGCTTTATTGGCAACAAAGTTCTCCATGTAAGACAGAGAAGTGGGAAAGGGTTACTTAGATCACTTAATCAAGTCTTCCTGTAATATGATTAGGGACAAGCATAGAATTATTTCCCAAACACCTACCTACGCCACTAAACAATCACAAATACCTTAAAACAAACGTACTAGTACAAAAATCCCAAAAGTTATAGTAAAAACTGCTAAAGCAAGAGCACAGTGGCTATTACAAATGTTAAAAATTACTAAAATAGCAGTCAAAGAAGGAGGAATGCCTTTAAAATTAAAGAGGGTAGGTTCAGAATTGGCATTAGGAAGAGATTCTTGACTTTGAGGGTAATGAGGCACTGGCACAGGTTGCCCAGAGCAGCTGTGGGTGCCCCATCCCTGGAAGTGTTCATGGCCAGCTTGGATGGGGCTCTGAGTAACCAGCTCGGACAGGGCTGGTGCAAGGTGTCCGTGCCCATGGTGCCCACAGCAGAGTGGTTGGGAACAGAGGATCTTTTAGCTCCTCTCTCACCTAAGCATTCTTTGCCTTTCAGAGTTTTATAGCCAAGTGCATAGAGACTTGCATGGCTTAAATTTTTCAGACAGTACTTCTAGAATTTAATGAGCTGTGTCCAGGGACAATGGAGAGTTATGATATGATTTCTGTGACTGAGTAGAACATCATTAAGCAGTTAGAGAACTTTTATATTATAATATCATAATGTGTCTTCAAACTGAGAATGAATATATTTTAGCAATATAAATGTTCTGTTAATAGAAAACATTATCACTGTGTATTCTAAGCCTTGCCCTTTTATCAGGTATCCTATATTCAGGAAAAAAAATTAGAGAAGCTAATAAAGAAATAGATACAGCTTAGTTGTCAAAGACAACATATTTGATTCCATTTTCAACTGAACTGGTAGTGGACATCTCTCACAGGGGATGATGCATCCCAGCTCCCCACCCCAGGCTGCATTATGATCTGAGTAACTTTGTCCTGCTGTTACTTTTATATTAAACCTGGTTTTGCAGATAACTTTGCCAATGATTCTTCAAGAGACCTTATCACACTTATTTGTGATACCACAAGATGACCAAGATGGAACCCCATACCTGAGTACTCTCTCCGAGAAAAATATGCTTATGCTTACCTATATGAGAATTACTACTAGCTTGAAAGAGTTCTGATTTGAGAAAAACAGCAATTTAAACCATTTTGAACTCCCAGATGTATATTAGCTTCTGTACAGCATATTCTTGCATGGATCAACCCACCTGTGTCATTGTTCTACCTTGTGCTGGGAAAAGGCTTCTGTGTAGGGACAAGCTGAATCAGTGTGGTCGGAGTTCTTAATGTACATTTCATAAAGGTTTAACAGAGAACAAGTTCCCCTACAAGTATGGTTTCCTTACTGAAAAACCCAGTCAATTCATTGTTTCAATACTGAGTCTAGCATGCAGAAATAGGTAGAATTTAAATTACTGTGACATATATAAAAGATTTTAGCAATGTTTTTCTGGTGAGAACGTTGTTAGATGTTAGTTCCATTCCGTTACATTGCAAGACCTCCATTTTTTTCTTTTTTCTCTCCTTTTTTGCTTAATCCTGTAAATTGTGGCAAGGTTTACCAACACCTTCCCCTTTAATTTTGGGCATCCTACCAAGGGGCACCCACTTTTATATAAAATCAATAGATATGATCCGTGTATTTGAAATGAGAGAATTAAATATACTGGGAAGTACAAACATATTGTTAGACTCCACTAGGAGTTTTTCCTGTCAACTAGAATGAATTTTGACACCAAGAATACCAAGGTTATAGCAGAGAACACAATTTCCTTACTCCATTTTCTGGGTTGAAAACTAGGTTTCACATACACACATGTACATATATATATTCTTTATATATATATATTCTTTATATATTTATATTTATATTATATTTATATTTTTTTCCTTTCTTTTCCTACTTTTCCCATTCATTTTCTCCCTGATTTACACTGGAAAAAAAAAAGTGTCATATTGATTGCACAGGAGTTGTAGAACACTCACTGTGTCCACATTAGGCTGACAGACAAAAGATCAGGCAGTTGGCCTTGTCCTACCCTGAGATGAAGCTGGATGAACAGGACATGGAAAACTATGCAAATTACATGAGAAATTGCTGGACATGTCAGAGACGAAAATCTGATGAGGGTTACAGATAGTCCAAAAGACATCAGGGTTTGACAGATGGATAAAAATGAGTTTTGTGGAAAATGGTTGGACTTCACAGATAACAGAGGGGAGTATTAGTACCCTTTTGAGACCAGACTCTTGCAAGGCCAGCAATGCTTAGATGACCATATGAATAATACCTTATGAGACCCAAATTAGCTTGGTTTCAATACCTTAAAATCCAGATTTGTGCAAAAATGTATCATAACAGGGACCAAGGAAAAAGTAGGCCAGGTTGTTTATTATCTGCTGTGTTAGTTCAAGACCCTGAGGGACCAGTTTGTACTGTAAGTTACTGGATCATAATAAGACCAAGAAAGCAGGTCTCCCCATGAGGAAATGTTATTTTTCAGTGAGGTTGAACAGAGATTACACTGTTCAAAAAGGCATGGGAGAAGCATGATCCATAGAAGAGTCCTTCTCCTCCAATCATCCACTCCAGTAGGATCCGAGCACTGAAGATGACAAAGCTACCTCCAGTAACTTTTACCTAAAAGGTTCACAACATGTCGGGCACAAAATTATTTCAGGTGATTGGAGAATTTAACCTTCAGGCCAGATAAGGACCGCTGTGTTTTAATGATGTCATCTGGATGGCTTCCCACAACCTGATGAGACAATGTTAAATTAGACATTTCTCCCTACATTATGCACTGACTCATTAAAGCACCATAACAGTAGATGAGATCAGTGATCTTCTCTAAGTATTTACAGCTCTGCAGTTTCAATTTTTCTCTTTTAACACTTTCCATAATTGATATGCAGTGCTTTCCTATGGATAGCGCAGATTTGCTGCGCTTTATGAAGAATGTCAGTCTTTTGAGTTTCCTCCAAACCTTTAAACTAGGGATGTGTATGAAAGGATAGAGCTTGTTAGACAGCACTTTGAACAGCAGAAAACTATCTGTCAAAATAGTGGCTTGATAATGCATCTGAGGCAGTGAGATATCTCCGAACGAACAGTACCTCACCCAATTAACCTGATATCAGAGTGGAAGTCCATCTGAACAAAAACAAAAACAACAACAACAACAACAAAGAGAGACAGCAAAGAGAGAAGCTTTTACTCCAGAGGTTCTCTTTTTCTGAAGACTTTCCAAGCACAAACCAGTGCAGATGATCAGTGCAGCAACCTGTTGCAGAGATCACCCGTGGTTTGATAAGGGCAAAGCAAAGCCATTTTCCATCCTTTCAAAATATGAAGGTCTGGAAAGAGAAACTTGTTAGCCAGAATGACACAGTCTAATTAAAAAGAATGTAGCATCTTTGGCCAGAAACTGTTGAAAATCCTGGTTTGTTATTTTGTTATAGTACTAAAAACATCCACAACTTTTGCTGAAGTTTCGCAAAGTTTGGTATAGCAATTCTTGCTATGAACATAGTGCCTCCATGAATAAAGCCCTGTGAAGTGTGAAAACCTAGTACTGACTCTTGTTCCCTTCCATGCATCCACAAAAGCAAAATTTGAGCAAAAGTTCCTATTAAACAAAATAATTTTTGGCTGTTAATACTGGCAACCTGAAGGCATAAAACTCAGCAGCATGACATAATTGAAAATAAATGATGGATCTTACTGGTCTCAGTGAGACAATTGAAAGCCTGACTCTTTTCAGCTGATTCAAAGAGCACACAACATCCACTGCACTTACAGACCCTGGTATCCAATTAAACCTCAAGCAACAGAGTTTTCTGGAAAGTATTTTAGACTGAAATTTACCTTGTTCAATATCAGGCTGCAAAAAGTTTTATGCTTTCTGAATTAGCAGCAACAAACTGCCATTATTACCCTCCATGTCTAAACTGCAATTCAGCTGAATTTCTCTGGGGATTCAGGCACTGTTCGTGCTACGCAGATTGTGCTATGATTGCAGCGGGGTTCCTCAGAATCTGTTGCAATTTGCAGAGAATAAATGTCCTTTATGACACGCAAGCCATTAATTCTACAAGGATTTCTCATACAGCAACATAAGGGGGGGGAGAGGGGGAAGGGGGAGAAGAAGAAGCTCCCTATTCCTATTCCCAAACTTCTGAATGGGAATGGATGTGAGATTTTTACCATCGAGTCATAGGCATGAGACTGCCCAGAAGGGAGGCCAAGACAAAAATCAGCTACATTAAATGAGGACAAGTCAATGGAAGACTGAGACAGCTGTTTGTTTACAATTCTTAAAGCCAGTGAGGAAGAAGGTACTCTCTAAATGGACTGAGTGTATCCTAATAGCAATTGTTTCCTAGTACTCAGTTTAAATAATCCTTGATCCAAATGGAGTTAAGTCCATCTTGTCCTTGCTCAGCAGACAGAGAACAATTGCTCACTATCTTTTTATAACAGCCCTTAAACACAAGAATATCATTCCATGACTCAGCCTCCTCTTTCCTAGACTGAACAAATACTCTTATTTCAAGCTTTCCTCATAGATCATATCTTTTAAATCCCTGTGCTGTCTTTGGGCTTTCTCCTGGACTCTAATGCATTTTTCTCACATCTTACTTTAAGACCATAAACCAAACAGTAGAAAAATATTCTTTCTGAGACCTTACCATCCCTTACCAAGTTATTCATGGTATCTTATAAAATATGCCTAGTAATATATACATATATATAAATAAATTACCTGGGTTTACCTACTTTTCAAGAGCAATTTAAATTTTTCTGTAACAAGTCCAAGGTAATGTCCATTCTCATAGCCTCATTTTATTTTTAGGATGGTTTTCTGTAGGATCTGAACAGTATCTTATAAATAATATTTTTTTCCTCTCACTTGACAATTTGCATTGCCAGCCTCTCAGCCTGCAGATTCCTGATTCCCAAAACCACAAGGGTCTGGCAATCTTCTGAGAGTACTTAGTAAACCCTAGATATGTTTCCCACCCCTTGTGGGATGAGCACCTGAACTCATTAGGAACAGTGTCATCCTCTAAATGAAGCAAAGACCCAAAAGTACTGCTGGACACTTGGGCACAATTGCCAGTACCAACACACAGCCATGCCAGCTCCCTGGCATGGTCACAGCGAGAACCCATATTACTCTCTCATTTTCCCATGCAGTTCCAGGGCATGGTTTGGGACAGGTCATTCACTCATTCTTACATTAACTGGAGCTACACTGCTCTTGCATAAGGAAGTTTGGATGCACAAGAGTAGACTTCAGTGTCTAGAAAAGGTATAGGGTACACTGGATACACTGCAGTAGATATAGACAATATTCATCTGTATTTATCCTGGTTCCAGTACCTAAAAGCAATTTGCAGACAAAATATTAGTAAGCTCATTCAAGTGAAAAGTACAGTTATGGTGTGATGAAAGACACAAAAAGACAAGCACATCAGCTCACCTTATTACCACTCTGATACATTGCCTTAACTCTGGGATTATCTCCAAATTTCTTTCAGCTACATGAAGCAAGTGTGCAGACTGAATAATCATCACAGCTTGAGAGATATGGGTTTTATTCAACAAGCAATGAAGAAGGTTTGAGACAAAAGTAACACTCTGAGTCCATGGCACTGACTTGTACGTAGTTTGTGAGAGACACTTTGCCCAAATATTGGCTTAGCCAGTCCTTCCTCACTTGTGCATTTGATTTAGCCTTGATCAAGTGTAGATTTCTACTCATCTTTTGTCAAGGGGTAATTGAAACCTGAACCAGCCTTTGAATGTGATGGCAATTGTCCCAGTTTGATATCAGACACAACACTTAGAGTGCTGTCCTTTCCACTACCCAAGTAATCAGCAAAAAAAGCGGAGCAAAATTGGCCAAGAAAAAAAAAATCCAGCTGAGCACCCACCTGACAATAATTTCTCATCAGCTGCATTTCCTTTGGGTTCACAGTCGCGGGGGCTAGAAGGAGTAATGGAAATGGGGTATTTGACAAACAGTAGTGATAAGTCTCACAAAGCAAAAGGACTATGGGAACTGTTGCACAAGCAGTGATTTAGTCTAAAATAAGACTACAGCAGATCATATTATCACAGTAAGAAAATATGAGAAAAGAAGATGGTAGAGGATTGTGTTTTCTGTTGGTCTAATTTTGAACAACTGTGTCTTCTTACACATGTGTAAACTCGCATGCTACTGCAGAACTACCATAAAAGTCCACTATCTATTTCCTTTTCAAGATTTTTTCTGAGACATAATTTTCTATTTATTTTGTTCAAATACTGACTTACTCAGAAACCCAGTGTCTAGCTTCTTACCTACTACTTCAGCTTCAATCAGAAGCTGGTGGTTTACATTATGTCTCCTCCTCTTCTCTCACACTAATGAGAAATGTTAAGGAAATATATATACTTCTATTAATGAATATTTAACACAGGAGATTAAATCCTTCAGTCTGTGTATAGAACAAACTTCAATTAATAGCAGTGCAAGTTCACCCTGTACAAAGATTGATAATTTTTGCCAATTCGAACTGTTTAGATTTCCATCTTTACCCAGAAAATTCAGAGAATATGCACTTACTGTACTTTAGTCAAGGACACAATGATATAGATTTGGCAGCAAGTCGTTTACATTTAGAGAGTCCTTTTTTGCAGGTTGAATGTGATGGGAATTTTAAAACAGCCTGCAATGAATTCTGAGGATTCTGTGCTGAAATTTTGAAAATCATATAAAATAGCTATCTTTAAATATTTGGCTTTTGTACTCTGTTGCTATGTAAAAGAATTGTATCTATAACTATTTTAGTAGAGTGGGTGATGAGTTATATATATAAATTGTATGTATATATACAGTAACAAAAAGAATAAATAATGAGAAATAATAAAAATAATAATAGTAACAGTTGTACTAAGTGTCAACAATTATAGTAATAATAATGTAGAGCAAGGTTTTACCATTCAAGCATTAAAATTATCAAGAGCTAAATGTTGAAATATATGAGGAAAAAAACCTGGCCTAATTCTTTTCTGATGGATATTTATGAAATAAAAGTCAACCTAGAGCAGCAGAGAATATAGCAAAATTTTATTCAAAAACATACAATTTCACACCCTAATAATTCTTATGCATAGGCTGATTATTATTCTCAGATCTAATCTTATTTAACAATATACCTAATCTTTAAAACCATAATCAGAATTGGCACAGGAATTTTTCAATGAAGATATTATTATTGATAAATAAGTACAGCAAGGCTTTTTGTTCTGAACTGCTTTTCCCTCATACAGGCACTGTGATTTTCAGTTTGCACATAATATTTTCTGAAGATTACTACAAATTCTGTTGTGCCAGGACTGACTGTACTCAGAGTTGGGGATTGTTTTTTCCAGTTATCAAGATGACTATTTCCATGAGAAAACAAAAACAAGAAACATTTTATCCAGTGTGATCCCCACTCAGAAAACCAAATATATGTGTAATGTTATTAGTGCAGACTATTTCTATGCTTAAAATTATTATAACTTTAGCAGTTTTCTGAAGTGAGGTATTAAGATGTCATTTTCTACATTATTTCATGTGTTTTGTCCAAAGAATCAAGTAAGGTTTCCATATACAAAGAGTAAGACAAGGCACCTCCTTTCTGCTGGTGACGTATTCACATCTTAAATATTTTTTAAAGTAACACCAAAAGGGATGTACTTAGTGCATGGAATAAAATTACTTCTTTATTTCAGCCTAAAGAATGTTTTTCTTTCCACCGTTCACCTCTCATAGGGCTCCTTGACAGATAATTTGTTATTTGGGCAGCAGAGTCCTGTGCCATTTTGTGTCCTCATTAAGATTTTAAAGTACTGGTTATTAATAATCAGTAGTGACTTTCCACTGTGGATCTTTTGTTGGTTTTTTGTTAGCTTGTCAGCTAGATCTCCTAAGGTTTTCTGCAATTACATCTTAAAATGAGGGCTTTATTTGAAGTGTTATGAAAAAGACAGTGCTAAAACAGTGCCTTTCAAAGTTATAACTTAGAAAATCATCTGGCATGAAGCAATATCTCTAAAATGTAAGATGAAAGTAACATTTTGTCATATGTAATCTTCTTTCTCTGATTAGAAACATGCTAAGGCTATCCTTAAGGAAAGTTCTGGAGAGCTCACTCAGTCATTTTCTTTTGGTGATGCCAGCCATGTCTCTTCAATTAATTTACAGAATCATAGAATATGCTGAGATGGAAGGGACCCATACAGATCATTGATTCCAACTCCTGTCCCTGCAAAAACAAATGTACTGAGGAAAACTAGGACTGCTTAAGCAACTGGCATATTATTTTGGTCAGGAGAGAAAAGGAAACCAGCAAAAGCACAGTGATTATGTGACCTAACGAAAGAGAAGTAACTTATAAAAAGGAGCTGCTTTCCAAATACGTGTTAATGAGGCAAGAAGTACTGCTTTTAACTAGCAAGCATAGCAGCTATTGTAATGAATGGCTCTGCATTCAATAAACTTTTGTTTTTAATAGCATTTAAAGCATCTCACATTTAAAAGGAATTCATTTGTTTACAACCTACATTGTTCTGAGAATTGCATTCCTCCCTCTACAATAACAGACCTTCAATTTTTTCATAAGTGTAATGATCAGAATTTTCAAAGTAGCTGCTTCCAATTATCCCTTAAATTTTAAGGTTAGATGGCCTACTAAGCTGTTTTGGAAAATGTAGCCAAAAAAAGATGTCACTGTAGTTTACAGATTGCTCACCTCTTCCTCACTAAGCCCTCCTACTTTCCTAATTGACTCCACTCAATTACCTTTTGTGCTCTGCAAAATGTTACAATCCATCACATTTATGGTGTGGGACTCTTAAGCAGATGACTCAGCGCTGATGATCTTCAGCCTGCATATATCACAAATACAAACTGCAATGAGCAGAAACCAATATTTGCATAATAGTGCTGGAAAATGACTCAGAGGTGACTCTTAGGGAATTTGTGTGCTTTGCTTTTAGCAATATTTACCATCAGTACCAAAGCAGAGGTCAAATAATAGGAAAAGATGGGGTTGCCTGTATTAATTCAATTAATGCTCTATGCTGTGTCCTGTTTACGAGCAATGTTTTGAAAGATGTGTCAGCTCTCCAAAGATGTTTCCCTTTTTCCCTGTTTTATCCTGATTTAGTTTTTTTTCTTCTATTTTAGCAAAATGTTAAACCTCAGGAAGGCAACCAACTGAGTGAAAATTGGAAACTTAATTATTTGTTGTTCCTTTAATGTGAAGAAAAAAGGTTACTGAGGTGGTTTTCTGGGCCAGTAAATCCTTCCCTGCAGTGAAGCATTACCTTTTCCTTGCTCAGCCATTGCTATTCAACGAACTCTACTTCTTAGTCACTAATTATGTTCTAATATTTGATCACTGGTTTCGTTTTTTGCTTACTTTTCCTGTTTACATTGCCTACACTGGCTGAGTAAAACAAGATTCTTGAATCTCTATCCATGTTGAAGGAAAGAACTAAGTGAGGTTTTCCAGCCATGAACACCTTTCTCTTTTTTTTCAGATGAAAGCCCTTCTTCATGCAGTAAATCTTGCACACGCTGCCATTGCATCCAGTGAGATTACTAAAGTGGGTAAGTGTTGGCACACTAAAAAGAAACCTTCAGATACTTACTATGTGGACATTTATCCCACACAGAAAGTGATTTAGTTTTTTGGACTGAAATAACTACTTTCTACAATCCACATCCAGGAAAAAGTTACATAGCCATCAGGCTGTCCACGACACATAGCAGTCATTTCTCACCACAGTTTCTATTAACCAAGAGTTGTGAAAAGATAAGAACTGAAATAGAGCATCTTATTTATAAGCCAAGTCTGTGATTGAATACCACAATTCTACATTGTCATTTTATTTTTGCCAGCTGTGGATTGGTGGGTAGACACAGTTTGAGATTAAATTAGTTTCAGGGCCACAGGTTAAATTATTACCATTTCAACTGTATTATCCTCTTTACAACATGTACTAATCATTAAAATTTAGAAAGCTGTATCTTTTTACGTGCTTGTGTTTTGGCAGCAGTGTTAGTTAGCTTCTAGCAATAGTATTATGTCTTGTACTGCTTAGATGCAATGTTACTGAAGTGTTTGTTCAATTAGGTGGAAAGAAGGTTGGCAGAGAAGGACCTGGTGGCCCTGGTGGACAAATATGATGAAGAGACTGTCAACAAAGATAATTAAGCATCTCTCCTGTGAGGAAAGGCTGAGGGAGTTGGGGATGCTCAGACCGGAGAAGGCTCGGCAGTTCTGCCTGTAGAAAAGAAAGCTCTGAGGAGGCTATATAGAAGCCTTCCAGTACCTAAAAGAGGTTTAAAAGACAGAGAAGAACTTTTTATTGAGATCTTTACTGACAGAAAGGAGCAATAATTTTAAACTGAAAGACTTAGTTTGGGTATTAGGAAGTAATATTTTATGCTGAGAGTAATGAGACACTGGCATAGTTGTCCAGAGCAGCTGTGGATGCCCCATCCCTGGGATTGTTCAAGGCCAGGTTGGATGGGGCTCTGAGCAACACGGTCTAGTGGAAGATGGCCCCGCCCATGGCAGAGGGGTTGGACTAGATGATTTTTAAAGGTTTCTTTCAATTCAAACTACCATTTGATTCTATGGTAGCTTGTGTTCTGAAACAGTCTTTATAATTAAAAAAAAAAAATTACAAATCAGTTTCAGATAATCACCCTTGTTCTAGATCTTTTAGAAGTGGAGATTATGAGTGAGAAGGAATGATAGAATAGGTTTCTCATGTGTATATGTACTCATTTTACACACTCATAAGCATTCACTCTTTTATATATACAGTAGTGTGTATCTTTCCCAATTTGTTTCTGAAGGAATTCATTTTTCTACCAGAGGGTTAAGGTTTTAATTTTTCAGTACTAGTTTTTCCACCATTCATCAAAATCCATTAATATTGCAGTATCTAATGTCCATGATGTTGGAAAATCATTATAGAATTACTGTTCGTACTACAGAACTGATTGTGTCAACCACACTCCCAAATGTGGGCCCTATTTCAGTGGAAAGGAACTCTCCAGTCCTCACAGTTATGCTGATT
The DNA here is from genome assembly GCA_013400955.1 of Drymodes brunneopygia. Classification (NCBI taxonomy): domain Eukaryota; kingdom Metazoa; phylum Chordata; class Aves; order Passeriformes; family Petroicidae; genus Drymodes; species Drymodes brunneopygia. The sequence goes on from VZTZ01031724.1 coordinate 394,954, forward strand.
AACTCTTTCAAAGAACCCTTTACTGATTCACAGAATTCATTATTGTGTCTCTTTTAGGAGATATGCCACCTTCTTAGATGTTGCATTGCCATAGAAATCACTGTCAAGAATGAGAAGCCAATAAAATTTAATTAAACGTTCAGATTTTTTCCTAGACTTAGTCACTCAACATTCCCTCAACAGACTTTTCAAAGTGTGTGCAATAATGACATCTCTAAATTAGAGTTTGCATTGAGAATGGTTCATTAAATCTCCTACATCTATTGGAAGATTTCTATGATTACCATTTATATTTTAAAAGCACCTCAGAGCCCTAAGTCAGTACATATCATTGCACTAGATGCTGTACTATGCACTAGATGCAGAGAACAAAAAGATGTTTCTTGCCCTAAAAAGATTTTCATTCTATTGTGGAGGAACAATAAGATAAATTCGTGTTTCAGTCACTTTGAATTATTGCCCCATGTCTCTCAATGAAATCTCTACCCACTAAAGAATTCAAGATGTTCATTAAATTTTCACTTCATCTATTTACTGTTTATGATGGATAACAAGTCACTGGAGTCACATGTGAATACTTGCACTCTTTAGTTGTGAGGATATAAATTTCACTTTAGAGAAACAGAAAAAATAGGAAATAAATCTATTTATAATCAACTACATTTGTTTAGACTAGAATAATAATTGATATGCTAAAAAATTGTTTTACCCCTATCAGCTGTGCAAATAATAATATGTTTGCTCAAACAATTCTGAACTAAAATAATAGACATATCAACAAAGTGATCACATATGAAAATCATGGTAACTACAACATATTGTGTGACTGTACCCCTGTCAACCTCTGAGAGCCTAATGGTAGAAGATACACATTTTTCATCTTGGACTATTCTTATTTCAAACTTCTTTCTTGAATAAAATACCTTAAACAGTGTAATAATATCCATAGCCCAGGGTAAGTGTTGGAATTGCAGTGGCACTCAATTGGCACTCTGTACAGTGTCACTGAAATACCTTCTTTAGACCAGCTTGTGTAACTTATAAATGGGAAATTACTTTTGTTAGTGTCAAGAACTCTTTAAAATATCAGACTCACCTATACTTTGCACAAATAATTGATTGTTTTAAAGTTGTGATTTGTTGAAATTGCAATAAAAATCAGGGTAACACCATATCAGCCCAACATGTGCAGCTATCTCATGAAGAGCCTAATGGCACTGATCTGATAAAAGGAGAGAAGTGCTTCACAATTTTGAATTTTGCAAGTTTGACTGATGTGACAAGGCTTTCATGTCACTGTTTGATGTGGCAAACACAAAAGATCTACAAAAGAAATGTAAGAAGAGTTTCAAAAGGCATGAAATTCAAAACTAATCAGGTATTCCTCATTTTACTGCCAGTAATAGGAGGCCAACAGTTGGGCTGGAATTTACCACCTAACTTCAAAACTGACGGGTTTTGTCTGTGAACGCCAATGTCTACTCTGACAGAAGCAGCAACCCTTTCCCACAGCACTCTGAGCTTTTCAGAGGTTCAGGAGACTCACCTGCTGTCACACTGAATGGAGGGAAGGCTTTAGTTCTCAGTTGAGTGGCCAAGCTGAAGTTAAACATAGGTCAGGTTGCAGTCTGGATAAGGCTAAAGTCTGCAGTGCAGAGATGAGATAGATGAGCACAAGCACTTAGTGCCATGTCAGAAGCCCTGTGGTATCATCTTCTGTCTGCTGTTCCAAAGACACACAGTCCTGTGACCTGTCTGTAAATCCCATGAGTGACTCACTCTACATCAGTAGTCTAAGAATTGAAATACTTAATGCTGGATCTTGCAATGTCTTAAGGATCAACACAGAGCTGCTTCTAGGATTAGGACTAGGACTTCAGGGGCTGAAGAACCTTGTTTGTTACTTGCCCACGCAACATCCCTGAGACAGGAAAGTGTTAAATTCCAGAAAAGAAGACTAGTCATTATTTTTCTCTAATGCCAGACAGGATAACTAGGTCCCTGATTTAAACTGCAAGCTGCCATAGGCATAAGTTTTATAAACCAAAAGGCTCTATTTTGAATTCTTGCAAGCCTTTTTTAACAGAAGGCTGGTCCAGATACTACAGAGAGAAATGACTTACACTATATTCTGTTATGGGCTTTTCTTACAGCTGGTGTTCTGGTTACTATTTAGAAGACTTATAACTCTTTCTTTAGAAGACCACTCCTATTTGAGCACCTTTTAAGTCTGTTAAAGAAGGGGTTTTATAATTATGATTTTACAAAACTAATGAGTACAAGAAAGTTATCTTCTATATGTGGAAAATAATTGGAACTAGAGGTAATGCTCACAGTCCAGCAGCAGGCACTAATGGCTCTTTGCTGACCAGCAGTCATCCACCAGATGGCAAGTATCAGGTCAACTTACTGCCTATAGCAGAATGATCCTTGATCTTGCTAAATTGCTATTCTTCTGCTCTCTATGATTTCTCTCAGAATTTTATATCTTTCCTTCAGGCCAGTATTTTTCGTCGGAGCTACTGCTATGATTGACTCAAGTGATTTCACTTCTGACTTGGTTTTAGCTTTTGTTATTTTGCAGAACAGACACTCTCACAAAAAAGTTCATTTTTTTATTTTCAATAAAATTGAGACAAGGTCACACAGCTGCGTGTCTCAAAATTGATACCTGGATCACACATAGCTGAGTTTTGCAAAATTATTTTTAGCTACTCTGATTAACTATTACTGTTCAGGTATATTATTAGCTTGAAGTTTGTGCTGTGGTTAAACACAGGCTTATATAAAGCAGATTCTGCACAGTTAATACTACATTGAGAAACATGAACTGGACAAATGAGGAAAGCTAATAACTTTTCTGGGGTTTTTTGCAGACTAGATTGCTGATAATGGAGGGCAGAGTGCAGAGAGAGCTGGCAAAGGAGCAGCATAGACTTAGAGACCTCCTTGCAGAACTCCTTCAGGTTCCCTGAATCTGCATGAAGACAAGCTTCAGAAAGAGAAAATTACAATTTGCTCCACTCAGCACTCACTTACTATGTTACCATTAGGGGTAAAACTCCATTTGCACTTACAGTGAGGAGATTATATAGCTTATAATTCCAATAAGGTCTGTTCTCAAGGACTGTTGAACTCAGCGAAGGCTGCTTCAAGAAGAAAAAAATGTTCCATGGATTAGGTTAAAGGGATTGAAGTGTTTGGTTTCCAGACAGAGCTTTGTGATAGGGAAGAGACTTTAACTTTTTGATGCACTCGGACACTTCACTAACCTCAAACAAGAATGAGGTGAGCAGGAATTGGAATTAAGATTATGAGTGCTGAGCATAGTGTCAGGGGACAGCAAGAGCAGAGCTGTCCCCCAGGGGCCAAAGAGCCAGAGGGCCCAGCCCCATCAGATTCAAGCAAGGCAGGCGGGATGACAGGAACAGGCTCTGCTGGTAGCCCAGCAATCATCAGCCAGGGTGAAATCTGGTCCACTCAGGAGTACAGCCACTAGTCAGGACAGCAGAAGCCAGAACCTCTGAGCTCAGGAGAGGGAGCCAGAAGACAGGCTGAAATAGGGCTCCTGGCCCATGAATGGAAGCTAAGGTCCCTGTTGAGACTGATCAGGACATGTAGTACACTCAAGGCAGTGGCAGCATGTTTGCATTGTTGTTTATTGCATTGTGCTGTTTCACACCAAAGATATTGCCATGGCAAAAAATTACACACAGCCGGAAGAATTACACTTCTAACTGTATTTTGTATGATTTTTTCCACTTTAATCTGAATGTTAGACTAAGATGTCTGAAGCCTATCCTTCACCAAGAGCTATGTTGTGAACTTCAGAATAATAAGGTATTCCTCTCTTGTACGACTTACACTTGGTAGAAAGTTGAGTATGAAAAAAGCAAATATTTAATGATTTTTTGTGTCCAGAGATTGTTCCCTGGGTTTTTCTTAAGACTGTGGAAGTTGTGGACGACAATAACCAAAGGGCTTCCCTCTGTCAAATGTGCCTCGGTGCTTGTTCTGAAGTAGAACGAATTCTGGAGACAGAAGAAAGAGTTTTTCTCAGTCCCTTCACTAGTGTTGATCTGTGTATTAGTGCTCCAGCACTAGAAATAAGTGCTGTAGCTACCAAAATGCTGGATACTGTTATACAGTGCTGGTTTTATAAATGACGAATATTTTTTAATGTTATGACACCTGAAGTAGTAGTCTTTCATTAAGCCTAAATTAAGATTACAGAGAAGGTCTTGAGACATTCCAAATCCCACAAAGTTAATCAGTCATTGATGAATGATGATTCTGGGAGAAAGAATGTTTTCTGTGTTTGTATCTAATCTAATAAAAACATTGACTAAGCATTACCCTTAAAAGCAGGTTAGGGACAGGGTCAGAACAAGACACTGATTTGTTATGGATTCATTTTAAAACTCCTTTATATCAGGTATTAGGGCCATCATTTCCCAAAATTACAGTTGACAAGCCAGTTTGGTAGCCTTTGGGGTTTGTTTAAGCAGAACAGCCTGTTAGAAACTACAATTGCTGCTGACTAAAGCTCCTCAATCAAGGCAGAGAGTCATAGTTTACTCTGAGACCTCTGACTTGCTGTTAAACCCACATAAGTCTTATGCTCAGGGTCATGGACAGCAGGAACCTGCTGATTCTGCAGGACTTGCTTAGAGGTGGTAAAGAATGATTCAGGAAGAAGACAGTGACTTCTAAGTTTCTTTTCCCCCTAATCTTGAGAGTGATGCAAATTGATAAGAGATGTCAGAGCAGGAAAGTAGCTACTATGTCATTTTCTTTCTTGAATAGAACTTCTGTAAACTTATGGTGAAAGATGAGTCACTGTGAGTGATTTTTCCCAAGATGGCTCCCTTTACTAAATTTATAGTTGGGGTTAGGATTAGAAAGGAGAGGGAATGAAGTACCTACTCTATTACTGAACCTTTCAAGGCTTAGGAACATAAAATATTACCTAGTGCTACAACAAAAAAGTTATTCCTATTTCATTCACTTCCCAAGATCTGAGTATCTCCATTCTTAAGCACAGCGTAACAGGAAAGTTTAAAATTGTAGATGGAATATTAGGAACAGGAATACAGCTACTGGTGAATGGCTGATGCTAGGGTTACAGAGAAGCACTACTCTGCAGCAGCCTCAAATCCTGCATCTCCAAGTCAGAGGGAAAGATCACTTCATATTTTTACTGAAGTCTCTAGCTTTTGGCTTGGTTTAGGTTAGGGTCAGAAGCTGCACTTATGATTACTGAAGTCTGCGTGACAACTTTCTTTCCCTGTTCTTTCCCTCACGACTGTGGCTTGCTCTAAAAGAGAAGGAAGAGAAGCAGAAGCATGTGGAGTAGGCTGAGCTTAGCAGTGGCTGTATCATGAATAATCACCTTACAATAGTGTCTGAAAAATTCCTTTATCTTGGTTCATGCCTAGACTAAAACCAAAGGCAGTTTAATTCATAAATATTTTTTAAATATCTTGGAGGGTATGCAGGGTGTTTTTAAGCTCAGGAAAACTGGGGACTGCAGGTTTGTGATAGAACTCCTGGAAATCATTCCAGAGTACAGCTAATATTTTCTTCTAGTCCAACAAGGGTAACCCAAGGACAGCAGTTTCTCTAATATCCTGTTATTCTCAGATGCGGACTATTATAAGTGCACAGTTTATGAGGATTCTGTGACCTAGGATGAGGCTCCATGCCAGAGGCAAAGAATTGCTCAATTTTTTGTGGCTCATGTCTTGGGGATATTTTTAAAGTCTAGCACTGGTAGGGTAGAAAAGAGAGTGAATGGACCTTCTCTGGCCTATGATAAACATCAGTGCCAGAAAATTCCTCTCTAGTCCTATAAATATATATGTTCTCAAACTGTTATTACAATTTTTTCCTCTTCTGATTCAGTCTTTTTGGTAGATCCTGGGAGGTTCAGCCAACTTTTTCAAGAAACCATTTCCATTTTCTTTTGATGAAGCAGAGATGAACCTTACTGTTCTCTTTTTCTTGAGTTCTACTAAAGTTTCTGAGAACAAAGCATGGAAAGAGGATTTTACTGAGGTGTCCCCCAATACCTGAATTGTAAATCAACAGTTTCTGGTTTGCTTCTCCTTATATATGGGTCTGCCACCATGAGACACAAACCCAGGAAGTTGACTCTGCTGATGTTTACAGAACACTGCATGGCAGAAGGTTTCAGAGAGGCAACCCAGAAGAAAGCTTGTTTTCACGTTGGAAGTTTTTTGTTGTTTGGCTCTGTTCTTGTAACATGTCAAACTTATTAGCATATGAGTAGAACTGTGGTTCATGCTAACTTTCTTGGGAACAGGGCCTGAAGCCATGAATATAAATTCATGTTTCTTTATCCTCCAGGACTCACTGAGGCATTTTGTTCTACTGTGGCCAAAAAAGAGAATTTTATCTTTTTCCTTTTTTTTCCCTGCCTATATCTCTGTTCTATTTGAAAACCTAGGAATGGGGTCATAAATATGGCTAAGATCATGGACTGGACAAACCAAAGTTAGACTTATTTAAGATCCTGTGGAGATCAGGAGCATATGGACTCAGATCTATTCCTTAGTGAGTTGTAAATGCTTAATAAAAACAGCAAATCTGAATGGATAGTTTCAATAGTTGAACTTGCAAATGATACCTGTCTAGAATTAAGGCTTCAGAAATCAAAAAATGGGCTTTTTTTTTGTTTTTGGTGGTTTTTTTTGTATTTTAATATAGTCCATATAGGAGATTCTAGTTAATTTCAGAATAAGGATCTTTGAGTACAGGAACTTAACAACTCTCTTACTGATGTCTCCTGTTGTCAGGTCTGCCTTTAGAAGGAGGAAGGCTGGTTCCAGAAAAAAATACTTTATTTTCTGTTTTCCAGGGAACTGGTTCTCTAGACCAATATTATGAATAATAAGTGAGAGTGAGCAAGAATTTCCTCAGAGAAAGCAGAAGCTGCAGAACTATGCAGTCTGATGGGTGCAAAAGCTCTACCAGTGGAGATTGAAATGCTGTGCTGAAGAGAAGGAAAACAAATCTGTGGGTTCTGTCCAGGCTAGGTTTGTTATTGCAAGTATGGTTTGGAAAGACAGCAGCTAAAGAAGATTAAATTTGCACTAGATGATAAAATGAAGGAAGATTTTCTTCCAAAGAAACAATGTATATAGATCTTGGGAGGAGTGTTGGTTCAGAGTAAGGATTTGTTCCAGAAGGAAATAATAACTTGCATATTATTCTGTTCTTTGTGGAGGTTTTAGGCTACAGTTAGGATTTGATTAGGTATAGGATCAGGAACCTCACAGAGGCTTCACAGTTCGCCGAACTGCACTGAGAACTGAATTTAAGACCAAAGTGGTCTTCTCTCAACAAAAGTCCCCATTGAGCACAGAAATGAAACTAGAGCTACAAGCGAGACGGCCTAAAAGCATCCATTTATTCCCAGAGCCTAATAAATCTAAAACAGGAAATGTGGCTCATAATTTTCTGGTGCAAATGGTCCCTGGCTTGGTTTTACTCCTTAAGCTACCTGTTGGATTTAAGATTAGGACTGCACATCGTGGGATAAACATTTAATAAGATCATGATTTTCCATCTTGCAAGAATCCAGTGGGTTCCATTAAGTACTAGTTCCTTTATTACCTTGTGAGGTCATGATTTTTTGATTTGTTAGATTTTGGACTAGATCAGATGCACTTTTCACCATAGCAAATAAGGGTTAAGAGCTGCCTAGCCTTGTTTTGATTTACTAAATCTAGGTAATTTGTGGTTTTTTGTCATTTCAAATAGTTGACGTTTTGCAAGGTAAATAGACTACAAATTCATTAGCTTCAAGGTATTAAGAGGATGACCTTTCCAGGTGAATTACTGCCATTGATATATGAAATCAGATGGATAGGTCGAAATATTCTAGTAACCTAATGACATTTATGCTTTGAAAAAAAGTTTAAAAAATATTTCATAGAAAAAGAAAAAACTAGAAATGTAATATCGAGGGAGTAACCCACACAAGAAATTTTATTTGATCTTTTTCTTTTCTGTATTTTCATTAGCAATACTACATGGTGCTTGTTCCTTAAAAGACGTAACATTTTTGTCTGTAAAAAAAAGACTGAAGGAGGCAATTTAAAACCAATTTCAACTGCAAACAATCCATATTTATTACTGGTGTGGTTTCATCCAACTTCTCAAATTGGCTCTTTAAAGCTATTCTTCCACATAAAAACTAAGTGTGCATTAAACTTCAGATAATGATGCATCAACATTTGTGACTTTTTTATCTTGGCAAATTAAGCCTAATTCTCAAGAGCAATGCTATCAAGAAGTTAATTTTATAACTACAGTGCTATTTTAAATCAGCTTGCAGATGAATTTGAATCCTTAAAGTGTATTCAACAGAAAAGGCCAAACACCAACATCAGGCCCCTAAGAACTTTTAATAAATAAAAATCTGGCATTTTCAGAGACTTTTTATATCATCATTCAGGGAGTGATCCAGTTAATGAGCGGTCCCACTTTTATTAATCCTACGTGCATTCTGTCAGCTGGAGTAGTGTCATTTATAATTTGTCTTTTCCTGTTGTGGAGGTAGAAAGAATGTGTCCCTGACTACAATTTCATATCAGGTCCTAAGAACACTCTAGATTTTTTTCTCTCTTTTTCAGTGCCACCTCTTAACCATTGTAATAACAAGAATCAAAGCAAACAGGTATTGAAAAAGCCTCAGGGAGCCTGAGATTCAAAAAAATCTGTTCATGTGGCTGCAGTCATGTAAATCAATCTAAACACCAACGTAATGAAGCACATATATGAAATGGTAAATGCAAATGATACTATTAAATAGGTACAGATTCAGGCTGATATGTAAAATTTTATATAGGTTTCAAAATGAATTAACTGTCTCTATGTTTCTCCTCTTGCAGCCATCTGCATAGATTCATTGCTGCACTAAGACATCATTCTAGGTCTCACAGCACTGAAATACGGTATCTCTTAGCATAAGAGAAACATAAATCTTGCAAAGAAGGAAGCATAAATCTTATTAACTAGAAAAGCCCAAAAGATTGCAAAGTATCCAGGTAATACATATTGCTCACAACCTAATAGAACCAGCATTTTTTTCTCTCTTCACTTTGTAGAAGTCCAAAAGCCAGAGTAGCTGTTTCTGTGAACATCACTCTCTTGTTCAGGAAGACTGTCTGAAAGAGACTGGTTTCTAAGTCACTCCTTCTCCAGACTTCCAGTATCTTTCATTTCTAAAGGTGAATAAAGCATAACCCTTGCTGTCCTACTTCAACTATAGCATAGCTAGAATAAATAAATATTTCCCAGTTTCAATAGAAGCATACCCAGTAATAATGACAATATGTTTTAGGATTAACTCTTCAATACTGAGAAATCAAGCAGTAATCAAAGTTCCAATCAAGCAGACTGCAGCCATCCATTGCAGCACTACAATATGCCTCATGTAAAAATCAGCTTAAATCAGAATCAGAGATCAGAAAGTTCTCAGCAGGAGCCCTGCCCTGACATGTCAAATCTGTATTTTGGAAACACAAGTCCTCCCAGTTGCTTGCAAGTAGCTGTTTATTTAGTAAGGTTTCAGAGATACCATTTGAAACTGAATTATAAAGGTCAATTCATCTGGTATTCCTATATTATTAAAATGGGATTTTTGGTCAAGACATTCACTGAATCAACAGTCCAAGAGGAAAATAAATGTTGTCTTCTATTTTGCTACCTGACCTGAGTTTTCAGTCTAAACTTAGAGATAGCTCTAAATTTAGAGATAGCTCTAAATAACTCCTGAATTGTGTCTCTCCAACAAGGAAACTAGGCCTTGGTGATCCTATACAAAAATCTGTTACCAAAAAAACCAATTACTTTCCTTGTATCTGGTTACATCAATGACATGTTATCTATTCATGTGTTCAACCATATTTCCACCATTTCTTGCACTGTTTTCTGCTCAGACTTCTGTTTTCCACTTTTGGTTAAATCCACAGTTTATGCCAACATGTTAAAATACAGATTTGGTTAGTAGTTTGAGAATAATCACACATACACACAGTGTTTTTGTTCCTACCTCCCTGTCTTTCAAATACATTTAAAAAAGTATTCAGAAGGATCTTGGCCTTCTTATCCAATATCAGTGAAATACTCAAACTATTCCTCTTGGACATTCAAAGATTTCAGCTTCAGACTGATCTCATACTGCCTCAGATTGAAAGTCAGAGGACTCTCAAACGTCCTTCAGATTGGCCTTCTCACTTCTTATAAATAACCAATTCCTCATTTACTTTGATGGACGGCTACACCATTATTTCCTCTGAATCTGAATCCTGTGATTTGCTAGCATTAGCAGAAAAAACAGTGACAGTTAATAACGACAAGAAAAGTGGGAATGGTGTGTTGAAAGTGTAAGACTGACACTGTTTAAGTTTGATTGGTTGGGTTTTAAGCTATTTCTTTTCCTCTCCTAGTTTTAACTGGATTCACCAAGCAGCACTGGAAAAAAACCTGTTGTTAAACTTGCTGAGTATCTCCCAGTATACAGCCCTGATTTGGGGTGCTCATACCTTTGAACAAACCATTTTGTTCTGTCTAACATTCTTGTTCAGACTATGCCTGCTCCAGGGAGAGTTTTCTTTAAAAAAAAAAAAACAAATTTATCATTCAGTCTTTCTTTGGTGTAAAAGCACAGGAGAAAGTGAAAAATGAGGTGAGAAAATGGAATATGATTAGTTAGGGGTGTAAAAGTTCAATTTAAGACAGAAAAGAAGGGGTCTTGCTAGGGGGAAAAATTATATTTAATCTGGTAAAAAAGAAAGTAGGATTGTGTGTATGGAAAAGGCACTAAATTAAAGGTCTTTGTGCAACTGGTCTGCCAGAATTCTTTAATTTCAAAATTCCTTTCCAAACTATGCTTAATGTATCTTTTAAAATACAGAAAACTATTTGCATTCCATTATACCTTGTAGAGTTTGAGCTTGGCAACACTTCCATAAGAACCTTTCTGCCTTTTAGCTGCACTTAGCTGTCTTTTAGCCGTTTTCAGTCTGTTTCATTTATTGCATGTCTGGTTTTGGCACTCAGTGGGATGGGTGGACGTCCATTCTGGCCCTGCATAAGAGTCATTCAGAATGAGGCTGCAATGCAACAGCTCTGCCAGATACACAGACTGGAGACTAGAATGCCTTTCTCCCAGTACAGATATGAACAGTTTGGTCCCATAGATACTGTCTTAAGTAGAGAGAATGAAATGCTAGGTACCCACAGTAGGATCTCTGCCACCTACTCTTCAGATGCTGTCAGCTCCAAGAATGAGAATGCCCAATGGGAGCATCAAGTTACTTGAAAAGTAACTCATGAGGTAAGTGCAGCACTTTCTATCCATTTATCATAATCCACTTCCATGGAGAAAAAGACCATTTTGCTGAAATAAGTCATCAGTCAGGAAAAAAAGAGGGTATCTATTTCAAAAGTAATACACTGGACAATGAGAGTTCTATACATGTCATGATGTATTTGTGCATCAAGCAATATATTTTTTATATATATATATCTGTCAAAATCTCTTCACTTCTCTCAATTATGCATTCTTGTGTTGATAAAACCACCTTAGTCTGAGCAGTTTGCATTTGCAGGCACACAGGGGAAGTGCCTACCTATCTTCCCAGGCACACTGTTTTGGTAAGCATAATGTGTCCATTACAGCAGCAAGCACTGGAATACAGTATAGAACACAGCAGGCAGTAAGTAATGTGGTTTCTGACACGGAATTATAGGAAACATTAGGAGGCACACTACGGCAACGATACATATTTGCAGATGTCATTGCAGCAAGAGTCACACTGAACTGCTGGAGGCCTAGATGCTTGCAGTGAAATTGGTGGTCCTTTAAATGGTTTCTTCTAAAACATAATTTCTTGGTTCTGGATAAGAAACAGAGTGGGAGGGGAGTATGTATCCTTTTTTTCTTTTTGCAACTCTGTGAGCCAGAAGAGCTACAGCCAAAATTCTGAGTCGAGAAAAATTATAAAGTCATTGTGCTTTTAACTGAATGCCAAACAAATTTTCTTCTGCTATTTTTTAGACAAGATTCATTTACTACAATAATCTCTTTTACACCTAAATACTGCTGTGATCACCATCTAAAAGCTTTATAAATGATCCTTCAGGTCTGCAGTATAGGACAATTACCTAGGTGCAAATCAAAGCCTGCCAAAACTCCTGTATACAGCAGGTTACTATTTTCTTTTAAAGCCCACATCTGCAGATTATGCATATAAATTGTGCATCCACCAACTGAAATTGCAAATATAGATATGCATTTTTCCCTACTACAAACCTATAGAGCATTTCAGCTTGTGTGCAGTTCCATTTTTTGCATATTAAATTTGTGCACCAATTTTAAATGTTAGCCTACCTATTAGTAAGCTATGTTAAAAGTAAAGCACATTCTACTCTTTGTAAATTAAAGTATATTTTTGAAATATCTAATAGCTATGATTAAGCTAGTGCATAGCTCCATGCCAAGTTCACAGATAGCAATATTTGTGCCAGTAATCTACTCAAAGGCAAATACAACCAAGTTATGAATATATTTCTATATAAAGAGCTTTGAAGCTCTGAAGTATAATGAAAAGCACCACAGAAGCTGCAGTACCACTAAGGAAATAACTGGGCTCTCAAGAGAAGAACAGGAGACAGATATAGTTAGAGACTGAAGCCCAAAGAGAAATGTGGCTAATATACAATTTTCAAGGGAAAAGAAGTGATGAGGCAGGAAGAGACTACCTGAGATTCACGAAGGGAGTCAAATCTATGCAACTGGGTACTAATTAGGAGAAATTAATAAGTCTGTCACCAGTGCAGACAGAGAATCTGGAATAGTACTGTAGCCACCAAAAGTAAGGATAAAAAATGTGGCTCTGAAGTTGATGTAAGGTAGGAGAAATTCTATAATTATCCTTTATCTATAATTATCCTTAATTATCCTAATTAATCTTGATTGCCTTCCATGATGTAATGACTGGCCCTGCAGACAAAGGGAAAGTGGTCTGTGTCATTTACTTGACTTTAGCAAGGCCTTGGACACAGTCTCCCACAGCACTCTTGTAGGCATACTGAATGGGTGTGGACAGGAAGGGCAGACTTCAAGGAGAGGGAAAAATTGGCTGGATCATTACACTCGAAGTATTGCAGTCAACAGTTCAGAATCTAACAGGCATATGGTTAAAGTGACTCTCCTCATTGCTCAGTACAAGGACTGATAGTACCAAATACATTTGGGATGGGATCATCTTGCTGTGAACAGCACCAAGCAGAGAGAAGCAGTTGATACACTGGAGGGGAAGCAGGGGACTTTGACAGATGGACGAAGAGCTGACCCATGAAGGTGAAGGAAAGCAAAGGCAAAGGCAGAGTCCTGAGCCTGGGCTGAGCCTGGGATGACATTAACCCCAGGTAACAGCAAAGCTGGAGGTGACTGGCTAGAAATCAGCTCTGCCAAAGGGCATGGTGGACAGAAAATTCAACATGCGGCAGCAGTGCACCCTAATGGCAGTAAAGAATAACAGCATTCTGGGCAGCAAAAGTGTCCTGAAGGTATGAGAGTGGTTATCTCTTTTTTGTTTCGTTCTTGTGAAGCTCCAACCTAAACAGTCTCCAGCTTTGGAGCCTCCCAACTGATTACCAGAAAGACTACAGCACAGGACATGCAGAGACCCAAGTGAAATTATTTGTTCAGCCTGGAGGAAAGAAAGCAATAGTGGGGGGAGGAGAGGAGGGGAGGGGAGGCATGAGAGGGAATAGTTCAGGTTGCTGCCTTCAGCTACCTAAAAGTGAGCTACAGAGAAGGCACAACCGGACTTCTCTTCAAACTCAAAAACCAGGTGTAGCATGTTCATGGTGAGAGTCATCAAGCTCTGGAACAAGTTCCTAGAGAAGTTTCAGGATCCACACGCTTGGAAATTTTCACAACTGGTTCAAAATGGTTCTGATCAAGTTTTGAAACTGAGCTTACTTTGAGCAGGATTAAATGAGCTCCAAGCATCCCTTCTGGACAAAATATTTCAAAGATATGTTTGGGGTGGATATTAAAAGAAGTGAGATCTGAAGTGGTTTTAGGGGATCTTTATTTTCTAGAAAAGGACAGAATAAGCAAAAAAAAAAAAAAAGAGTAAGGGGAATAATGATGTTTGTTAGAAATAAAATTTGGGGACATGATGATGATGAAGATGGTTTATTTGCCGGTTGGTTCCCACTCACTTGGGGGAAGGGAGCATTTTCCTAGTGATTTGTATGTTTGTGATTAGTTATGAACTAGGATAGTCAGCCTAAAACCTAGATAATCAGTGGCTTCAGAAATTATAGCCAAAGAGCATAAATCTTTATGAAAATTAGTTAGCTCAATAAATCATTTTCAGCAGTTTATTCAGACAAGAATCCAAGCCAAGTTAGAGTTCATATGAATTCTTCAGATATGAATTTACATTCTGAAGGTTTGAATATAAAGAGAAACTCATGGGGAATTGATGGCACATCAGGTAACATGTATCTTCAAAATTAGGGCTCTCTTTGGTGAACATAATACTGTTGGAGAAATATTTTGTGTAATAAATCCTTGTGTGTGCAAGTCCATCTTAACAGTAACCATATTGACAGCTTGTTTTATCAAAGAAAGAAAGAAAGAAACCTTTTAGAGATGATCTAACATATAGGTTTTCTTTAATGTATGTAGCTCTTTCTCTAAATATAGTAAGTAAATTATAATTAATATTTGTATTTCATACATATTTATTGTCTATAGGGGCAAACACGGGTAACTGGCAAGTGAGCCATTTCACACAGCTGATGATAATTAAAACCAGATTGCTGCCTATTCCATCAAAGTAATGCTAAAGGTACTTAAGTTGCATGGAAGATCTTATTCACAGACCAACATTAGGAAGTGGCTAAACAATGGGCATACTTGCCAGAGGGTTTTGGGCATGTAACATTGCATAAATCCCTGAAGGGTCTGAGTCCTAAAGGTCTATCAGGGGCTTTGCAACAGAAAAGGTGTCTCTGCACCTTCTCATGAGACTGACCTCTTTTAAATCCTTGGAGTACCAAGATTCTACAACCTGAGTGTGGGCAGGTATTATGAGAAAACATGGAAATTAAGAATATTTTTGGGACATAATTCACACCTGTTTTCAATACACAGAGAAAAGAAAAGCCAGGTAAACAAGACAGTAATAATGCATAAGAAGGCAGAGAAGGCAGGAGGATAAAAAAAAATCCCCCCACAAAATGAAACATACACACCAAAAAAAAAAAAAAAAAAA
>VZTZ01031724.1:410295-443833 GCA_013400955.1 Drymodes brunneopygia
CCACAAAAAAAAAAAAAAAAAAAAAAAAAAAGGCAATAATATAAAAATAAATGAGAGTATAAGTCAATGCAGCTTATGGAAGTTACTGAATTTAATTCATGTAAGAAATAGGATGATTTCTGAGAGAAAAAATGTTCCTAGATTAATGCAAAAAGCCTGGACAGCAAAGCGGAGAATAGTACAGGACATTAAACTGCTGTAACAGCTACAAAAGAAAAATAGAGCAATAGCAATCCTGATGGGAAGCAGGTAGAGGCTTTCTTCAGGAAACCATAAATAAACATAAAGGCAATGTAGTTGCACTGTACATTAGCAGTGTGACAGAGAATAAAGAAAAAAAATATGAAGCAATAGCACAGATAAAGTGGAACTACTTTATATCAAAACTTATTTTAAGGAAAGACTGGTATTATGCCAGATTTTTCTAAAACCCCCGCATCAGATTTATATTCAGGTGAAGATTTCATTTTAAAACTATAGTGAATAGTAAAAAAAAAAAAAAAAAAAAAAGGCCCAGATGTTTCTGCATATTGTATTTGACAAGTTTCTTTAACAAAAAGCTTTGAAGGCAAAAATGATGGGTCATCTTTGGGTCAGCAGTAGAAGAGCTAATCATACAAAATGTTGTTGAAAGAAGTTACCACAGCTGCCTTAAATTATGTTAAAAATATGCCCAAAAATTACATCTGTAATGAAGTTTCCAATTTCAAATTCTTGAACAGGAAGAATTTCTAGAAGTAAGTAGATTAAGTCTGGTTCTCTGGAAGGCTCGAGGTTCCCTCTATGTCTATGTGCTCTGAAACCAGTAGTATAAACTTATCTTTAACTTGTACCCCAAGTACTGTGAAACTCTCATGTGGAAAGTTCCTGTTCTAATGGAATAAATTGGTGTCTCAGAAAGGTTATTAGAAGTCAATGGAGAGCTAAAAAGCAAAGGGAAAGACTGACGGTTCACCGAAGAATGATGTAAAGACCTTGCTATCCTTCAGAGCTCTCAGGACCTTCATTTCTGTAACTGCTAAGAAAATCAATCAAGGAAGGTGAAATGGTCATCGGTCTCTGTTCTGCCTCAATAACTCCAGTTCTGAGAAGGCTGCCTAGTATCTAGAAGAAGCTTCCACTAAATAAAGACTGGAGCATTTGGACCTGGTTAATGAAGTCTGATGAGGGGAGTGAGACCATTTGGAATTTCTCCTTGGGTGGGCACTGTGGAGGTGCAGGGCAGGGGAGGGATGAGTTTTGCTTACTCTCCAGGGCAAAGCCATTCCCATCAGTACTTTATATGGTTATGTCTGACTTCCCAGCCCTCCAGGAAGGCAAAAAGAAATCTTTGGTCTGCACATAGGAAAGGTACAGTTAGGTCTGATGCCATTTATGTTTCCATACTCACAGCATTTGCCCTGCAAACAGGATAACGCCCAGAGTAACAAAAGGCATCTTGAAAGATCAAAAATATCTTGATTCCAAATGCTCTTAGTGTAGGCATCTAACTGTTGGTGTTTAGGTTAATTTTATTACACCTTTGACTAAATTGATTAGGGCCACTTAAATGATACTAGGTGGAATGTTTTCTGTAGGGAAAGTGCTAATGCTGCTTCTGATAAAACAGTGCTTTTCTCCTGCAATTTGGAATTAATAGCTCAATATATGCAGCAGGATTAAAAATGCTTGAACTTTCCAAATGCATTTCCAGTTCTGCCAATTCAGCTGTGTTACAGTAGAAGATTAAGTACTAAGAGCTCAGGAGTCTGACTGCGTCAATTTTGTATATTCATCTACACTGGTATTTATTTGTTTGTTTGCTATAACTTCTGTACCACAGGTTATGCTTTAGAAAACCTACATTCCCATCATGAAAAAAATGGCAAAAAACTAAAGCAGTAAAACTGTCCTTTTTTATCCCTTCATCAGTTTGCTTTATACTTTAAGAACCTGCAGCCAATACTTTTACGGCAGGCATCAGTATGAACTTCTCCCTCCCATGTTTCTTCTCCCCCTTCACAACAGTTTTTTTTCTTTCTTAATCACTCCCATTATGGTGCACATTTCATATTCAAGTGGACAAAAGTGGTAAGTCATGTGCTGAACAAGTACACTGCCCTCAGCATCATTGTCCTCATGCAACGCTTGTCAGACTCGAGTGTCCTTCAGTGTTCAGGCTCTTTGTCTTTTGGTCCAATTTGAAACAGGTCGCTTTCTCTGGCGGACCTTAAGAACATGAACCAAAAGCATAAGTCACCTAAACTTTTGATTTATGGCATTTACAACTATTCTGCAAGAGTTTGTAAGAAAGTGACCTACAACAATCTCAAAGCAGTCTGTGAAAGAGAGCAGTAAGGACAATTGCATTTTCAAACAGAGAAGCAAGAGTTGCCTTTAGTAACAATTGCCTTGTTTCACCGTCTATGTAACACTAATTGAAAAGGTACATGCTGACATATAACTCACAAGCATTTCTCTTACTAATTACGTATTTACAACAATAAGCAGTTTTGTATCCTGTAAAATAACAAGCAAGAATACATGTTTTAACACCTACTTTAAAACCACATTCTGTGACAAAAACAACCCTGACAGTTCTTTGCGCCATCAAAATCGACAACTGGGTTACATAACCTTATTCTCTGTGATATGCAAATTTCTTGGCTTGGGAAATAAGCATCACAAAAGAAGTTGTGCTGGTATTAGCCTGGTCTGAATAGAAGGCTGGATAATAGTGTAGAGATCAGCTCTGCTTTCTATATTCGAGTTTGAGGATCAGAGAAAATGGATGCAAGTCATTAATCACATCATTGTGGGGTTCTTTCATTGTTTCACAAGGAAATATCAACCTGCATGGCTGGCAGACTTGCCCTCTCTGTCAGTTAGAAAATGATAAAAGTGTTTCTTAAAATAATCTTAGTCTAATACTGTTACTTCCATGCACAATATAAAATTGCCAGGTCTCTACTATACTTCAAAGAATATGATTAACAATGAATGCGCTCTTTTTCTTTTGCTCTCATTTTGCAGAGACACTTGAAAATGGCAAATCTTCTGAGTGCTAGTAGCACTTGCCTGGTTTTTTTTTTTCCTTTGTGAGCTGTTAGTGTTTAATCATCTAGTTAAAGGCAGCAATCATTTGCCTAAACCAGGAAATAATTCAAGTAATGAGATATGCAAAACAGGCACATACGCACATGAAAAAATGCTTCATTCCCATAAGTCTCACTTTCTGAATTGGCAAAAAATAATGAATCTTTATGTCTGTGGTGATAAAGCAGGACTCCTCACTCTCAGTATCTCCATCTTCAGTTAGATTGCTTGCAGATCCACTGAAATTAGATGTCAGTGTAAATTATGGTGTAGGCCGAGTTACTAGCCAAGGCTATGAAGGGTAGACACATAAAAACAAGGTGCTATTGAAGGTAATTGCTTCTGATCTTAAAGTTCTTAGTGACAAAATTGGTGCTGATGTGGCATTTGCATCAGAGGCTCCCTTTTAATTGACACTGACTGGATTGAAAGCTAGCTTTTTTTCCCTAAGGGTTTTATTTTTTCTGCTAAATTCTTAAAATCCACCTTGTAAAACAGTGGCAAACAGTGAAACACAATTCAGCTGAGCAGGAAAAGATTATTTGTTTGTTTCACAGATTCAAGGCAAGAGCACATGTGTGTGCACATATACAGATTATATGTACACATCTGTGTACATGTGTGTGTGTACACATGTGTTTCATACAGAAAATGGAAAAGAGCAACTTTAAATTCATAAGCAAAACAGTTGTGTATGAAAGGTTAAATGTGAGAAAATGGTAGCTAGAGTCACCACTGCAGTACTTACCTCTCAGGCAAGCCACTGCCCAGTGTAGTGCTCAGCTGGATTTGGTTCCCCAGGCTCCCCATGTTATCTGTAAATAACAACTCTAACAATACATCAAAGGTATCACGTCAAAGAAGGCAGCACCTGATCTAGCCAGGAGAAAAATATAGGAAAAGAGTAAAAGCTAAGACTCGTATATTTAATGCTTTTAGCACATTAAGCCAAAGAGATGGAGACACCAGGTGTTTCAGTTTTCCAGCTAAAGCTTTTTCAGAAAAGTTCTTCTAAAGGAGTGATACCTTGCCACAGAGTTTCTACTGATTACTCATTACATCCTTTCAAAGGAGGCAGAACTGAGGTGGGATTCATCACAGTTTATTTTACCCATCTAAAAGACATCTGGATTAAGCTGCCAAAGAGCTATTGGAATTCAGTGGAAGGAGAAAAGCACTTCACAATAATCACTGATTTCTAGAGGTGACAGCTATCTTGGACTGGGGCAAAACTTGTTGGTAGCAGTAGTTACTAGAACGGAAAAGGCCGTTCTCCGATATCCTCCCGTGGAGAATGGATGCACAGCACAATTAGTTACACAGCCATACCCCTGCTCATCGCCCAAAGGAAAAAGCTACTTGCAAACATTGTTTTATCGTAACTTTTATACTAACATATAGTAAAATTTTATGCTAACTACATTAACAAAACAGGATGACAAAGTTGTGGGATTCACTTTCAGTGAGATCATTCCCCAGAGATGGGGCTGAATAACTTTTATGCTGCCTACGCAGAATTTAGATTGAGAGAAAGTACATGAGTCTGCTCTGACTGTCCCTCTGAAGAAGTCCACCTCCAGGCTAGTTAGGAGGTTAACTGCCTAAATTCAATCAATGTTCTCCTGAAAGTGGCTCAGCCCATATCTGGCCATTAAAAACTGGACCCATGAGCCGCATGATACCACCACCACAGCCATGTCCCCCTGGGAGCCACCCTGTCTCCTCTGCAGACACTTTAGCATCTTCAATCTTCTCACATTCAAGGCAGCTCACAGGAGTATCTGGGTCACCAAGAGGCAACTGCAGTCACAGCTCCTGGCCTGGTGTTCCCACCCCACAGCCAACAGATCTTTAGCATAGTTCAGCATTAGGCACCTGAGATAACTCTCTGAGAGTCCGTGTGAGGCACCTCCAGCACTTCTACCATCGCTGTCCAGCTCCATGTTACATGAGGACTCTTGGCATCAACATAGAGTTGTTGATGGCAAAATGCTCATGTGCCAGTAAGGAACAGGCAGTGCTGCCTGGGCAAAAGAGAAAACTACAGAAAAGTTTAGGGAACTGTCTGGACTATCACGAACATGAGCAACTTGCAAAGGCATCACAGAATTGCTCCATCGAGCACAGTTTGTCCTGTCCTGGCCAAGACTCATAATCTTATACTGATTCTGTATATACACCCTGGAGAAATATTATTAAATCACATCTTTTTTTGGCATATTAATGTACTTTGTTTACTACGTATTTTTTTCCACGACTTCTTTTTCACTTCAAAGAAACAAATAGTCATACTCCTGAAACATTACATTTAAAAGCTTAAACTGAGGAACTGCCAATACTTACAGTTTCTCTTAAGGCTTTGCTGAGACAAAAAAAAATGCAGCTATCTTTATTTCCACTTTCACAGCCTCTGTGGTAATCCATTCTCATTTATATGCTCACATAATAATTGACTAGCAGAAAACTTACAGGATGCTAGCACCCATGTGTATTATAGGAAATCCATATAAATTCTGTTCTGGGAAGGGGTGTTATGATCGTGTAATTCAAGAATAGGAAGAGAAAATTGAGATCTCGATCTCTGCAATTCAGTCAAAGAAGCTATTTTGGCCTCTTTTTGCCATGCATCCAAATTACTATGTTCACTATTTAAAAACTCTTAAACAAGGGGAAAAATTAGATACTTCATGCACAAACTGTGCATGCATTGTTTTCTCATATCTGCAATAGATGTATGATGAAGGTATTGACATCAAAAGTGATCCCACTTTCCTTTAGACTTTTTAAAGACTAAAGTAGTGAAATTTCCCTTAATGTACTTGGGTACAGGTATTGGGTATGGTTGGCACCAAGCTCACATATCCTTATGTCTTACCCTTTAGAAATCCTAAATAATTTCCGTCTTTCAGCTTTCCTTCCCCCACTTCCCCCAGCAGTTTATTCAAGAGGTGTAACAACCACATTTGCATTTTACATACTGGAAACTAAGTGATATAGAAGGCACAGTGAAAAACTATTTCTACAGATTATACAAAGCCCTTGACAATAGCTAATCAGTTAGTGCTCAGACACTGCTTAGCACACCCTATGTGTTGGCTTTCTTGATAGCTTCTCTTCCACCCCTCCCCTGCAATTGTTTGTTCTCTTTTACTGTTATGCCTTGTCATATGTCAAGATCGTAAGCTCTTTGCAGCAGAGATGGTTTTATTATGCACATGGATGGTGCCTAGAATAATAGGGTCTTGAACCCTATTTGGAATCCTTACATGTTACTGCAATAAAGAACAATTATTATTATAATAAAATGCCTTGGGTTGAGAATGGTTGGCATACTATAAATGCATGGAAGCAGTTAGAAAGAAAGACCCTTTTCGACTGTCAGAAGCAGTAGGTTTGTTCAGCCATTTCTTTTTAAATCAGTGCCTTGCTTTTTTCTCCTTCATAGTACATAGATATATGCTACTTGCTTATTTGCATTCTGAAAACAAAGCTGGTGTTAGTTAAAGGTGGAAGGACCACATCTGGATGTGGCTAGCAGCGAAGTCAAGAGAGTATGCTGTTTCCTGCACTATTTTATGTCTTCTGAGTTGTTCTATTATGTCTGTGAATGACAAAGAAAAATGCACCATAGTCTTACATTTTCTCTCTTTCCATTTCACATTTTAATAATGTATTTCCTTTAAGTGCCTTAGCTGTAATAGAAGCATCTCTCGATAAAACTATTAGGAAAGAAAATACAAAAAAGCAACAAAGTAACCTTCAAAGCAACCATAAAAATCACAACAAAGGAAATAGAATTTAAAACATCAAAGTATCCACACTACTTTAATCGCTGAAATGGAGGGTATAGGGGAAGGAGGGGTTGCATTTCTTATGTTGTTTTATTCCTGTGACTTAAATATCCATGTATCACAACAATAACATAAGAATAGAACAACCGTATTTTAAAATACACAAAGAAATGTAAATAGGAGGTGTCATTTTTATTTCTTACTGTCTTTTAGCCATTCTCTTAGCATGACATTCAGTGTTCATCTACACTCAGAAGAGCCTGTGCATGCTTCTATTCTTTCTCAGCTATTGTGATTTGCCTCTATTTTCTTGTTTAAAGTGGAACATGCAATTTGCTGCCGAAGGTGATTCAAGTGCAGCGTGGAAGACAGAGTACTCGGTGACCTTAGCTCAGCGCCCTCTCACTGCAACGAATAATGCAGTTCCTTCTAATTGTCACAAGAAGGCAATCACATTAAAACCTCAATCTTGCTCAAAAAATCTCCCTGGATAAAAGCATATAATTTGTACACTCCAATGTATCTGGCTGTCAGACATGGATTTATTAGCTCCACCTAGGACCACTTTCCTATTCTGCCGTTTCTCTATCTTGCTTTAGTGATTAGAATTATTTTCATCATCTGCTTCTATTTTCAGCCTCGAACTCCTGTCTGACATTTATCTAAAAAGCAGGATTCTAGCAAGAAAATGTAGCTGGAGCCAGAACTCAGTTTCCTTTGGGAGCTCCACCTCCAAAACACAATTTTTATCCCCTGCCTACAGCATCTCAATTATATTAAACTCTCTAAAGCACTGCCATAATGACTGTAAAAGGGTTTTCCTGGTGAAAAGGGGATAAATAAACATGCATAGAAAACAGCCTCCATGTTTTTCAGGCAGTGGGAAGCCTTTAAAAGTCTCTGCCTCTAGCAAAATTTAAATCTTACTAGAATGCAAGTTTCATGCCAGTATGCAACATTCACCAGCGAGAAGTTCCTCTACCCTGTAGTTTGGACTTCCCTAGTTTTGTCAATAAAAAGTATTCACAAATACAGGCATGGCTCAAAATCACTCTGTTTCCTCCTTTGGACTTACTTTAGTTCTTTTTTATTAGCCACACTAGAATTCATCTGCGGAATCACAGTGTCAGGAACTTGTGAAGTGACAGCTATGGTCCTTGTTTCCAGAATGCAGTTCTACAAGCAAAGCATAAAATGTCAAGAGCCGTGCAATAAAAACGACACTTTTAGATAAAAATAATCTAAGGGAAATTCAGGTGGTCATCTGGCTCGTCCTATACAATGGCAAGATCAGCTTCAGTGATGTCCTATCTCATGTATTTTTGTCTCATCAGTTCTTAAAGATTTCCAGTTCTGCAGATCCATATCCACCTCAGAAAATCTTTTGCAGTGCTTCACTACCTCTACCATTTAAAAGGTTTTTCTCAAACTCAGCCTGAATTTTCCTTGATACATGCTCATTGCTCTTCTCTCATCCACCAAGATTATTCTTCCCTCCTTTGCAGCAGCCTTGAACTTACTTCACTGTTGCAGAGCCACTTTTATTTTTATGGTGTACCTATGAATCACTGCATGCAAGATTAAGCTTCATAGATTGAGGCTACTTTTGTGATGCCAAACTGTAGCATTTTCTGATGGTTACCTTGCCTTGCTATGACCCACTAAATCCTAGATTTCCATAGTAATGTGTCTTTGATAGGAAGGTTTTGTACTAACCAGCAGCAGCATAGACCCAGTTCCCATCCCTCTTACTTTGTAAGTTATTGTTGGGGCTAGAGGGAGGATTTCTAAAGGCGTCCAATGAAACAAATCTACCAGCAACATTCCATTTGTAGCCTAAAGGGCACTGGTGGCTTTAGAGGACTGTTAAACTCAGAAGAAAATAATGCCAGCCATTAAGTCGTGAAAAATGTGCTCCCCGATCAATCCACAATGAATTTTACAATGAAGCATTGAACAAAGATAGTGTCAACGGAAAAGTGCCTCCCTGCACCTGGGGGGGAGCTCTGTTCCTCTTCACTGCCTCCCCAGCAACATGAGAGGAATTCCATAAAGTATGCCAGCACCCAGCAGCACTGTGGGAGAGCAGAAGAGGAGTGTGATCACGCATTTTTAGGAAAAATTTCTTCACTGAAAAGGTTGTCAAGCATTGGAAGAGGCTGCCCGGGGATAGTGGTTGAGTCACTATACCTGGAGGTATATAAAGACATAGATTTGGCATGAGAGACATGTTTTAGAGGTGGACTTGTCAGTGTGGGCCAACAGTTGGACTCAATGGTCTTTGGGGCCTTTTCCAACTCCAAACCAGAGCAGAGGAGCTAGAAAAGTTAGTTTTCCTCTTCAAAAAAACACTGATTTCCTGGAACATATCACAGACACTTGCAACTTGCTTTTACTGGAATACAGAATATATTATCTGGGGAAAGGGTCAGAGATCATAAGCTCCATTCTTTTCTCAGCAGGGTTTGTTTGGGATGAGAATTTGCCATTCAGGTTCAAGATGAGGTTCAGTGATAAGACCCTGATCTGACAGATCAGGACACAGAAACAGGCTGTTGTCCATGACAAGAACCTTTTTATTTTAAAGTGCAGTAAAGCTCACTGTCAGCCCAAATCTCCCTCTGTTCAAGCTCTACCATACCTATACCCTGCTTACAATTGTCTTTGTGCTTAGCTATAAGGTAGATGGGGATTTTTTTCCAGAGCCCCTCAGCATTCTTCAGCAGCATATGTATAGATAAATTTTATTCCAAGACTACAGACAAAGAAAGTAATTTCCTTCTTTTCATGGTGTGTGGAGGAGGAAGGGTAGTAAAATTTGATTTTTCAATGGATATGGCAGTAGCATTGTGGGAGAAAAAGGTGCCAAGACAGTTGAGCAATGGGCCAAGGACTTTCAGAATGGGAACCAGGAAAGACCAAGAAGGACTCAGAGAGGTGGCAGATTTTGGGTATCACAGATGTGGACAGGTATCTGTCTCCACCCCATTGCTAGCCTTGTATCTCACTAACCAAACTTACTTTAGGCTCTGGGATGCTCTTCTTTCCCAGTTTACAAGTCACTTGGGAGCTCCACCAGCACAGGAGATGACATCTCCACTCCATTTTCGGGGAACTAGGGTTCATCTGGCACCCCACAGCAGCTACCCTCCTTTGGTTCCACAGTGTCCCCAATTCCCAGGCTGCCTCCCATACCAGCTACTCCTAAGAAAATAGTATAACCCAGTCTAGAAACATGATACTGTGCAAGTGCCAAAATGAAATCTGCATGCCTTGTCAGTTTGTCTTCAGCAGTAATACAGAGGGGTTGAAGAACTTAGGTGGAGCAGGTCTTGTGCTGACCCACTCTGCTGGCATATCCATGTCCTGCTAAAACTGGCACTTTTTCAGAGGTGCAGCAAAAGGTTGCCAGCTGTGACTTTGCCACCACTCAGTGAATGCAACATGCACAGTCACTTACGTGAGGTGAAGACATAGTTGCACTCATGTATTTGGCACACTTTGATCTGAAAAATAATCAGCCAAAAAAACCCACAAGTAGACACAATTAGAAATTATGCTTTAAGACCACACAGGGCACCACATGGAATCAGGGGAACCCTAGGACTAACTGCTGGGTAAGGTGGACACAAGTAGTCTATGGCACCTGGGTTAAAGACTGTCTTCTTTGTGGCCATATATGGATCTGATTTTGGACCCGGAGCTGAGGAGAATAGTCAGCTGTGTGAGCAGAGAGATGTGTGACAAGTTTAAACAATGTAAGCCTGTGTTCCAGTTTGGTCTTTGCCTCCCATAATGCAGGCACACAACAGGAGGTTTCTCATTAATTCCAATCATTTTCAATCAGGCCACAGCAGTCTTGAGTTATGTAATTTAACTTTTAACTGCTTTAAGACTTGTTTTATAGTACTGGCAATACTCAGCAGTATTAGTTGCCACAATGTCCTAGGTTTTAATGTCTTTTTCTTCTTTGATTTTTTTTTTTACTTTTGTGAAGTATTAGGTAGTTGAATTGTCTTTAACTGTCTATTGTTTGCAATAATGGAGGCAGCTTTTAAACTGGCAAGAAAACGTTCAACTTTTCTAGATCTCCTTTCTAATGAGGGAAAACTGGAAGGTTGGTAAGTCTGAGGATTGTCAAGTCAGGAAAATCTTTTACTGCCTCACCTTAAATGGCAGCAGAGAAGTCGTGCTGTGCTGACAAAATGTCTTTGAAGTTGATACAAGGTTATAAGCCATACTCTTCAGATAAGAAGAAAAAGCAGATTCTGGACCCATTGGTTTTCCTGTGAAAAACTCTTGGTCTGAGCACTCTTAGGGGGCACCTATATGCCAGTGGCCTCGGGTCAGCACAGGGCCTGGTCTCCCTGAGTCCAGCTTAACCTCTCTTTTACTTGCTTAAGAGGAAGGGATATGGCACACAATCCTAATTTTGGCCTTTGCAAAAAGCCACCTTTCCTGATATTTTTATATTAGTTTTGTCTCACAGCTAATTTATTGTAACCCTTTAATGGAAATCTGATTGTTCTTTTACCTCTCTTTTTTTATTTGTTTGGTTTGGTTTTAAGCTCATTAATTTAATGCTCTTTCTTAAGTCTTCACTGCAAACTTTGCATTGCGTGCACAGGGGTTCATGACATCCATGTAAGAAGTTGTCATCCATCAATACCACTTAGAAAAGTCTTCCTTGTCCTCACAGAAAACCCACATTTGTAACAAACTGTTAGTGCACCTTCAGCCACAAGAAAATTGGTACAAACACACAGTACCCTGTAGTTCTATACTGATTAGAAAAAATGAGTGAAGAAGACAATAAATGTATAGCACAACTGAGAAGTTTAGGAGTAGCAGGACCATTAATCTGCCTTCCTTTTTTATTTTATTGCATTAACATCTCTTCCATCTCTACATAAAACTCCCAGGACAATACATTATAAATTGGTTTGTGAAAGCAGTTTTGTCTGAAGGCTTAAGATGTCAGAGCTTCATATTCCTTATTTACCAGTGATAATGATTACAAACAATACTGATGCTGCTTGTATCCTTCCACACTTCTCCATATACACAGAAATAGTAAAGTATAAGTACTTTTCTCTCAGAACTGAGGAAAAGATTATTCACTGAAAAAGGTGAGACCTGAGAGCTGTGTGAAGGATTTGAATTCAAATTAAAGGTTTTGCTCAAACTTAATCACTAGTTGGACTGCCACAGTTCCTTATGGTGACATGTTAGACAGGAAAGTAAAGCAATTGACTGGAAAAAAAATGGAGAATTTGGGGATGGGAATTAGGCTAAATTTCACTTGTAATTTTGTTTCTGACAGACAATGCACTATTCTGAATGTACTTACTAATGTTGGGAAGTTTTAAGCATTTTATGTTGAAGGTAAAGTTAAAAAACTTAGATTTAATGGGTTATTCTCTCTTCCCTGTCAATGGAAAATGTATTGTTAGGTCTAGCTGCATCAGGCTGATAAAAAAGCACAAGCACACATCTCGTAAGAGGCATCTAAACTTGCATATGCCATAGCTGTATAAATAAAATATGGTACATATTTTTTGACTATTCTTTTAGTTCAATAAATATTCTTTTTAAATGGATCTGAATAGAGTTACATTATCATTTGAATACCCAATAGTATTGAATGTCAGTACTCATCCTGCTCCAGGAAAAGCACTGAATTCCTGGGAAGAGGTAGATGCCTCTTGAAGTTGAAATAAGGAGCTGCATCAAAAAGAATAATGGGTCTAAAAATCATTGTTAGTGGTTTGGTATTTTGCATAGTGACTATGTAATATTTTTTCTTCATGTACATCTATTCTCCCAGAAATTAACTTCTCCAGAGAAGTCTGAAAAAATATTTTTGAGCTATGATTGCATCAGAACTTGTAGTCTTTGGTACCTTTAAAAATTCTAACAGTTACATTTTCTCACTGTGTCAAAAACTACCAAGGGATAGAGCAGGGTGAAGCAATGTCTGACACTCTACTGAACTCTAGGGAACCTCAGTAAAAAGAAGGCCTTCTGCAGGAAACAGCATTCATTATGTTGTGTTTCCTTCTTTGTTTTCCTCTTGTTGCCATAAATCCTAAGTACAAAATACAGCAGGTGCCACTAAGGAATTCTTATACCACCACAAGACTCAGAATAACATTCATAACATTTGGAGACATTGAAGGTGCTAAAATAATAAAAAATGCACAAATATATAGCAGCAGCTTAGTTTTCTCTAATATAGATATAAGTTTTGTTGTTATTCTGTTGTAGGACTACCACGTTCATGAAATGAGACTAAACCAGAGTCACTGGTGGGCCATAAAGGCACAAGTCAACATTGCTGCCCAGTAAGGCCAAAGAGCCAAATTATTGGAAGAGTTTTGAAGACTTCACAGATGTCTGCACAGGTGTCTGCACCTGGGATCACTATTTTAAAGCTAATTCAAGTCTGTTTAAGTGTTTTATTATTGGCTATACTATGGACAATCTCTTCAGATGTGTTTTGAGGACTGTACTAAGTTTCTAGGTCTTGAAAGAGGACATGTGGATATTGAGTATTCATGCATCAAAGAGCCAAAACAGAATAATGTTAACATTCATTCTTTCACCTCTACTACCCTCCTCCTCAGGTTTCTCTGAAAGTTTTCTCAGGAGGTTCTTAAACAAATCTGGCATCCTAACTGCATCACAGAAAACCCCTTATCATCCCTTTCCTTGGCTTGGAACCACTTTGGCAAGAGATTATCACACCTGCTGTAGAATAGAGATGGGCAATGCCAAAATCCTTGCTCCAAGCATTGCCCATCACAGTACAAATCTTTATGCTGCATTTAGGGCTTTTTCATGCACCATCTTGCTAGTCTTTTCCAAAGCCGTTTCCAGACCTTTTCTATATGGCCCCTTTCCAAGCATGCATAAGAAGCAGACTTTATTTTCCTGAGGGCTTCAGCTCCTGCCTCTTTCAGGAACATTCTATAAAGGAGAGATGCTTCCAATTATGCAAATACTGGTTAGATGAGAAAATGCCAGCAGATGGTGCTCAAGAATATGCAGCAATGCTCTTATACTCATTGAATGGCCTCTATGTACATTAAATGGCTGTACTTCATGTACAGCCTTCAGTCTCAAGAACCATACCCTTATGCTACTCCCACTTTAGGCTGATCTAGAAACAGACATATGAAGCATATGCAGTTCAGCTGTCTGAAAGGGCTCCTCCAGTATCCAAACAGCCTGTGTTCAGGCATAACAAAGGAATTCAGAATTTCCATTGGAGTAAGTAAATTTTCTTTTAAATATTAATCTGGAAACTCTTTGGGCTGAATATTATTATATTTTTTGAGCAGAGAGGGACTTGGAGATTCAGAAAGGACGAACAAACTGAATGTCAGCAGTTCCTATCTCTGTATCAGGGAGGCACTTCTGACTTCCTACAGTTTCACTATTATGTTAAATATACCAAGCAGACGTAAATATTCTGAAGGGCAAAATCTGGCAAAGAGCAGGAGATTTCACATTCTTCCTCCTGGTGCCCTTCACACACATAAACACCTGAGTGTGTGGCTACACAGACCGTTATCTTTCAAAACTAATAAAAGGCAGCCAGTGAGAAAATGTACTAACATCCATCAAAGGCAGAGCTGTTCAAGATCTGTGAAGCTCACCATGAGCTACGGTGCACAGTGAAGGAAAAACTCACACGGCAGAACTCATGAACCATATAATATAGCATGTGAAAGCAGCAAGTGCCAGATTTTGAACAAAATGGTATTTCACGGGGGAAGTCTGAACACTTCTTAAAAACGAAAAGAAAAAGTCACAGAAACTAATAGCATTAGTCAGGCTAAAAATCTGGGAAGGGCAAACATGTCATGGAGTAAATTATTTGACTTCTTTTGTCTATGTTTAAAGACAAAACAGTTTTTTAAAGGCAACACAGTCTGCAGGTCTAGACCATCTTGGACACAAAAAAACCCAGTAAAACAGCAACAGAGTGAAACAACAAACCCATTATGACTGACTGGCATTAGTAATTTATCACATTTTGTTACTGGATGCTACCTTTACACTCTGCCTTAGGCATCAGCTAATGTCATATTTCCAGGCTTCAGAGTTCCTTGTGCAGTCAGGAGCTGGAAATTACAGAAAACAAGGACTAGCACTAAGTGATAGCACTCTATGGCAATTTAAAAAGAGCTTGTCATTAGGTATCTTGGAAGAGAGAGCAAAAACCAAGCCTCTTGCACATTAGCTTCTAGAATTTTTAAGAATTTGGACATCAATCAAAAAGCACAGCTGCTATACAACAATCTTGAGAAATCAAACAGATGGACAGGTCCCTGCTGATGCCTGGCTCCCTACGGAGCACTGCAGGCTCATTTAACCCCTGTCAGCACCAATCTTAGAGGCACTCTCATGTCTCTAGTTCAGTCCTTTTTCCAATCCTGACCATAATAATAAAGTTGCATGAAGATCTTGAACAGGATTTACTTTTGATTAGATTTCCATTCCAGCAGCTGGTGGGATCAGCAAGAGACAAGGAGTTGCTGATACTCCTAGACTCTATCTAGGGTAAAACAAATACCCAGAAGACTTTTCTCTGGTGGTGTGTTTTAAATAGCTACTTTTCTAAGCCAGAATAGTGAACTAGATCAAGCTACAAAAACAAGACTTTTGACTTGCACATGCCAAATTATATAAGTTACAGCCAAGCTCTCAAGTGCAAGCTTGAACAGTTATACAGTCATTTTCTTTTGCATTGGGTGTTAACAGCCACAGCAAATTCTTGTAGTTCCAGAAATCTGCAGAAATGTATCTTCACAAGTCTTTCCCTTAAACTACCTGGGGAACCAAATAAGGTATTGCACAAGATGTTTTTGACTCCTTTCTCTCTGTCATGGTTTCCTACAGCCACAGAACATCATAAAGTGCTTCGTATTATGTAATTTCATAGTCATTGATAAAAACACAAGTCCGCTTACAAAACCCAAGTGTCAGTGGCCTAAAAGAGAAGAGCTTTCTGTTCTAGCCATTCCCTGCACCACAAAAAGGAAGCTGTCTGGGCCACCACTGTGTACACAGTAAGAACTGCTGCTGCTACGTAAGCAACAATATGTTGTTCTCCTGCCCCCAGGCTATGATAAATCAGAATAGATACCTTTTCAGTTGCGCCATAAGCTGATGTCTAGCAAGTGCAGATGACGTCTCCTAAACACCTATGTATTTTGTAGAGCTCAGATACTTTGGGTCTAGACAGGGAAGGTAATATTTCACAGTGCCTTGTACGCTCATGGAAAACAAACCTGAGTTGCCTTTTGTTCTTTAGGCACTAAAGCTGAGCTCCAAGTGTCTAAGAGGTACTGTACAAGCAAATGATCCTCAAGTTCTCCCTGCCCCAAGGATGAGCTCACCTTAGCTTCTGTGTGTGCTGTCTAACCACAATAAACATATGGTGAGTAGGAGACAGCTGTAAATTAAACCCTTCTGTGCCATTGCAGCCCCTTAGCACTCCCTGGGCCTCATCCTCTTGGCTGTCTACATGGCTCTCACCACCATCTACAGAGTCTGAGGAAGGTTCATCTTTACATCCATGACATGCTACAGACGCTAAGCACGTAAAGAAAAGAAATTAGTAAGCAAAAGGAGGTTTGTAAAGATGCTTTCTGTGTCTCCTATTGTCTCCTAGTGACAGGCAAGCCAAATTTCATTAAATGGATCACTTATATGAAAGAGCAAGAAATACACTTGGAATGGGAGTGGATAGTCACAACACCAGTAATTTAAGAGTTTCTTCAAAATTTACTGATTTTAAAATCCAAGAAATTATCCCTACAAGTGTAGAACTAAAACTCTTAATTTAAATAGAATATGCCCTCTTACTAAAGAGGAAATGAAGCAGAAGCAAAGATAAAAGATTTGCAGGAAAGTTGAGAGTGAAGCATAAAACCTGATGGACAGAAAAAGCACATAGACATCCAGCTCTGAAGAGGTCAGGCAGAGCGTACGACTCCATTAACATCAAAGTCATTAGAGTATGAGATAACAGTTTGGTACATTATCATAGAGAACAGCAGACAATGAGTTATTGTATTCCCATGGACTCCATTCCATACTTTTCTGATAAATTCAAATTAAATATACTCTAAATGCATTGCTGAACAGAAATTAGTCTATTTAAAATTTAAAATTATAGACACTCCTATCCAATTTGATTTGTAATTTCCTTGTGCTTTTTATTCTGAAAAGCTGTGTGTAGAATGTCTTCTGCCAACTGTGATACTCCCCTTGAGAAGGCAATCTGAGGTATGTGGCTTTCTGTTCTCTGATGGTTGTGCCATCTCTTTCTATTTCTTGACTCTCATACTAGGCTGCTGCAAAAGTATTGCTAAAGCGGTGTTCTAGTTGACAAAACTGAGAAAGCTGTACAGTAGCCTAGTGAATATTCTCATATGGAATTGAATAGAGGCAAAGTAGAGCTCCTGATAAAAACTCTTTAGCATTCTGAACTCCTAATGCCATCCTCTAGCACAAAAGTACATGTTTTTCTCTTACATTAATGAATTTTTATAGCAGCAATATGGTAGCTCCAGGTGGTGTGGTTATCGTGAGATAATCACTCCCCTCGAGGATGCCTGCTAACACCCCAGAGAAGATGAGAACCAGGCCCTCTCTCGTGCCTTATTGCTTCTATATGTGCTGATGGCAGCAACTAGAAAGAACTGTGAAACACGAAGAGCATGCAGAATTAATCTGCACTGTCCATTTGTTAATTATAAAGGCTACAATCACTGCCAGTGAGCACCATCTACACTTTTACACTGTCATCATAATTAAAAAGTTTTAGTATGTGGTTTTGTGTTGCAACAACATCGATCAAAGTCCGTTTCCTGACATGTGCAGCAGAAGCAATATGTTCCGCATAGGTTATTTCTGGAATTGTATTATTTACTGTAATAGAGCCCTGTCATGCTACCTCTATTGCACCAAATGTACCTGCCATGTCTGCAGAGACTTATTCCATTTCCTGGCTCAGACTCTCTCAAGCATGCACCAAATGGACTTGTTGCAAAAAATAAAAAAATCAGAAGTTAAATTTATATAATATTCTGTAGCAGGATTTTTTCCATTTTGTACACTGCAAGACTTATTTTTATCTCTGTGCTCTCCTCTGGATATCCATGAATATGCTGTTGGGAATAGGGTAACACTTCCTACAGATGTGGATCAGAGAAAAAGCAGTAACAAGAATTTAGAACTAGAGGAAACTCTGCATAAATACTCCAAGTGCAAAGCTAAAAAGTAGAAGGGGTGGATGATGGCTTGGGTCACTCATGCTAGCAGTGCAAAGCATGTGTCACAAGGTAAGGCCACCGTGAAACAGTCTGTAGAGTCCGCAGTTACGCCTCACTTGAGATCCAGACACAGGGTACTGCCAGACAGCACCAAGATAAGAGCAGCCACATTTCTTCGCTGTCACCTGCAACACACTTCCTCAAGAAAGACAACCCAGAAGCTTTCCCATCAAAGTAGAAGGAAATTATAGAAACCCAGACTCACAAAGAGTTAACTGTTTATAAAACAAATATCAGGAATGCAGGAGGAAAAAAAGCAAACAACAAAACCAAAAAAACCCATGTAACCTTTCCTCTCTTACAAAACTACGGTAGTAAGGAAAGTGTGTGGAGGGAGGGAAAGGAGTGGGAAGTTTAATACCCACTTTACATCAATGTCCCACTTGTTTACTCTTCGTAAAAATGTAGATGAGATGTCTGCTCTTCACATTTTAGTGTCTGTCAAATGATGCTTTTTGGCACCTTGTTGTTTGAGAAGAAAAACAAGAGAAAAGTTGAAAAACAGCAGTGCCATGATAATAACACCTTTCTTGCTTTTGATTTTCTATTCAGCTTGTATAAGTGTCATAAAGTAGGAAAGAGAAAACAGGTCATCTTTGAGGTTAGCTAAAAGAAAAGACAGCCTGAGCAGGGAACTTGACAAAAAGTGGATCGGATCCCGAAGTGACGCTTAGTACGTGTTGCAGACGTAGCACTGGTTTTTGCTGTTCATGGGAGAAAAAAACGTTTGCAGAACTTGATTTCCTTCCCAGAATTTAACTAACTGTACAGAATTAACACACTGCCCTGGTGCATTGCAAAAATCATTCACAGTTACAGCCTGGTGCACAATGTTCTATTACAAGAGCGGGTAAATGAAGCCAGTTTCAAAATACACAACAGAATCTCATTCTGGCCTTATTTGTGCCATGAGACCCCTCTCAGAAATTAATACATGACTCTCTGTGTGGCTCCACTTCTCTAGGTATAACTGCATGTGCTGTCTTTCAGTTGTACAGTTGTGGTTTTGGATCGTGGGGACTGTCATATACAGCCAGAATACTGGAGCATGTGGCATTCATATATGAACCAATCTACTGGTTGCCACAGGATAAAGATGCTGTTATGCTCATTAAAGGATGTTACAAATGTGCAATGCCAGATGAAGACTTCAGTACAAGGAGAAGAAATGGAGGGGATGTACATCTTTGGGTCAGGCAGTTCAGGAACACATGGTCACCTGGAAAACCTGTCCTGAAAAATATCTGTGTTTTTAAAAACAAAAAATCTATTTTCAGAAAAGTAGCTAAAATGCATAACTACATACTTCCATTGATTGAGAAATACACTGACTGAGCACCAGTGGACAAGAAGTAGGATCAGAATACCAGGGATTTGTCTGGTTTCTCAGGCAACTGGGATAATTAATATGGTCAAAACCAAAAAGCAAGGCAAAATCAGGATTGTTGAAACCTCAGGCCAGGTCAGTTAACTAGTGTCATGGCTTTATCCCAGAACCTGAGCCCAGCTAACACAGAAGAGAAAGCAACTTCTTATTTTGAGAGCTCAAATTAACTGTCTTGCTCTACATCTTTACATTGAAAATTTCATGCTTTTCTCCAAGACTTTCAGAAGTTTTGACCAAACTTGGGTGTTCATTGAAACCTCATCTCTCTAGTAATTATACCAAAAAAGGGCACTTGAAGTTCAAGTAATGGTTTTTACTGAGAAGGATGCAATCCTAATATTTCTTGAAACTTGTTTAAAATTGCTTTAACAGTATTCTCAAACCCCTACTTATTTCCGCTTAAGATAATTTTTGTTTTTTCATAGCCAATCCTCTTTTTGTTACTATAGTTCATTAGCCTCATTTTCAAGTGGTTAAAGGTTAAGGATTTGATCAACGAGTTCTGTTGTCGGCCTATGTCAATAAATACCCTTTCCTTTCATCTGACATATAAAGTCAATGCTGTTTGCACTTCCACAAGACTGAATCTCAGATTCAGCTACTTGTCTTAAACTTAAAACACTACTTCTGTGGGATAATTTTTCAGGTTTTATAACTATATTTCAGTGGCTTTTTGGTTTACACAAAGGGCAAAATGCAAATCTTAAATTTGTCGAATTTAATTTATAAAGAGCAGAACCTGATATGCTTTAAAATCTTCTTAGCTTTCTCTTTTTTAATGCCATTTATCTCTTTGTTAAGTTCAAGGTGCTCTCAGAAGGTGGGATTTCTAAATACCACATCTTAGAAGATGAGATATTTTGGGAGGCAAGTATAGTCACATACATAACATGTTTCTAATGGCAATAGCATGAAAGTTATGTACTAAACTACGATCCACTGTCAGCAATGTCATGGGGCTGCATCTAGAGAGTCAAAAATCCTTAACAAAAAAGAGAGGAAGAATGCAAAGGTGGGGTGGAGGAAGAAAGAGAGCAAGAAGGGAAGGGGAAGGGGAAGAGGAAGGGAAAGGCAAAGGGAAAGGGAAAGGGAAAGGGAAAGGGAAAGGGAAAGGGAGAGGGAAAGGGAAAGGAAGGACTACAGTGGTACCAAAAATTACTTGTAGGGAATGGATGGCTTTAAAAGCCAATGAAATATCACAGACTTTGTATCTGGACTCTCAGTGATTCTGAAGTAGTTGCTGACCATAATTCAGTCTGACAACATTTCAAAGCCATGTATAAAATTTCCCTTAGCAGCTCAGATTGTCCATCCTCTTAGGAATTAACATCTCCCCAGCCACTGAGATCTGTGTAGAGAAACAGGAAGTTGGTTACACAGCTCTTGCCCCTTCTCATTAGTTACCAGAGCTGATGCTGGCAAGCAGAGCTGTTAATTTTGTCTTTTAATGCAATCTATAATCAATTAGGGGTTGAGGGAGAGAGAAAGATTATCTTCACTATATGATGCTTTCAGCCCCCCAGCTGGAGCAGAGCTGTACAAACATCTGATTTTGCTTTGGAGACAACAGAGGGGCATAAATGAATGGCTGCCTCCAGTGAAGATCTGCTCAAGGCAAAAATGTTTATTCTGTTGGTGGCAGTTCTGCTTTTGGACAATCTGTCCTTACCTCTTGCTGCTCTTTCTCTCCATTTCTTCACTTTCTCTCCCTCTGCTTCATCCCAAAAGAGAGTCTAACCCTTCAAAGCATTTTGAAGACTGAATTAGTTCATGTAAATGTTCTCTGATGAAGAAATTATTACTCATGAAAATGATAGGCAAAATGGTCAACTTTTAACAATTCCACCAGGAACACATGATTCTTAACACAGATACCAGCCTTCAACCTCCTTTCTCCCACTGCCTTGTGAATTCCCCTTATTCTCTTCACAGTGCGAAGGATTTTGTTCAGGTGAACAAAGTGGCATCTAATTGCTTGTACTTGGGAACTCAATACCCTGACAACTCCTCCAAGAAAGCATAAAAAAGCCCACTGTTCATATATTTTGTGATTTTTTTTGGCCAAGGAAAAGTCTGTCTTTTGTCTGATATTAGAAAGGTCTTCAGAAGGGAATTCTCCAAGCTAGAAATCTTGAACATGGTTCAGTTGCACAAACAGCTGTCAAGAATCATGTTAGGCATTGTATGGGATTCTGCTTATCCTCCAGCCAGGGCAATATGGGTCTTTCTTAACTGCATGCTCTAGAAAGCAGTCTTATGGGGAGGTTTCGGAGACCCTAAAGTGTCTGAAATCTGTGTGTCTATGTCAAGGGAACCTAGCATGCACCTGTGTAGGTGCATACATGTATAAATATTCTTGATTTCAGTGCTAAATTTTGAGTTATTGTCGTGGGTTGCCCCTGGCTAGGTGCCAGGTGCCCACTCAGTCCCTCCCATTGGGAGAAGGGAGAGAATAATATGGAAAAAGACTAGCAAGGTGAGACAAGGCAGTTTATTACAGCAAAAAGAAAGAGACAAGCAGAGATCTGCATGCGCAAGAGCTGAAAGGAAAAAAAAACAATCAGTCTCTACTTCCCATCAGCAGCAATGTCTGGACACTTTCTGTGAAGCAGGGCCTCAGCACACATAGTGGTTCCTCCAGAAGGCTCCTGAATGCCTCCCCTTCCTCCTCTCTTCCTTCCCTTGTATATCTGAGCTAACATCACATGGTATGGAATATCCCTCTGGCTGACTGGGGTCAGCTGGCCTGCTTGTGTCCCCTCCCAGAATCTTGCCCACTCCCATCCCCTTTGGTGTGGGAAGGAATGTCAGAGGGACAGCACTGCTTGGCAGTAGCCAAAACACTGGTCTGTTATCAACACCAGCTACCAATGCAAAACACAGCACTGTAAGGGCAGTGAGCTTTAGTCAGACCCAATACAGTTATCTTAGGCTATGTCTAAAGAGAGAAACCCTGAAGTCCTAGTTCTCTTGTAGAAATGTGACTGAATTTTCTGTGTCTTTCCTCTGGCTCACACATTCAGATTTTCCTTACGTGAAAAGGAGCTAATATGAGTTACCGGTCTTGTCCTTATGTGGCTTTGGGACATAAACCCAGAGCAAGTGGAATTGTCACACCAGCTAGAAGTCTGGTACATATTCCCGTTCTGCATTTGGTACAACCAGCACAGCTTATGTTCATTCAGTTAACATGGTGGAAAACTTAACACGAGGGCCAGAGCTTTATCTCTTCACAATGATTCAGCCTGATTATGCTCTAGTATTTTATAGCTGCCTAAAGAACTGCCATCATTATCTTTCTAAGTTCTATAATCTCTCTCTGAAGGTGAGGATAACTCAGGTTCTTGTTAATAGATCCTTTGAAGGTAGATTAGAGTGAAATTACACTGAATGATTGATGTTTATAAATATATATATGTATTTATATGGGTTTATTTCAGAACTATTTGGTTGCTATGGAAAGGATGTATGTGGCGATTTTGGTTATTCTTATCTATAGTAATATCACTTAAGAATATGCAAAAAGGAAAAGAAAGAAAGAGAAAGGAAGGATAAAGAAAGATCTCACTGCCCCTGGATCCAGCAATGAGTCTTTATTGTTACACTTTTGATGTCTGTTGGTGGAAGTAATGGTCATAGTCGTGATCCATTGGGGCTGGGGAAAAGCTCCTACAACAGGGAGTTCAATGGATTAATACATGTTTAGGTTTACATGGGAATGTCGAAGAACCTTCCCTGCAGAGGAGAGTAAATGAAGTACTTATAGTTTAACTCTAGAATTATATGCTAGAAAAAAATGGCTTCTAAACTTTTTAGATTAAAAATGTGGCAACTTTTTACTCTGCTTTCATGGCAGTGTTTTTTTTCCAAATCCCACTAAACAAATGTTGTTTATGCCTACCAAAAGGACATGATTTCACAGAGCCACTGAATTTCACATCTCAGTTATAAAATATATACATATAAAATATATATATTTTTTTTTACATTCATTAAGTTCTGAACTGCCAAAGCCCTTTCATTCCTGTGGGAGTATAGAATTAAAACAAGTTTCCTCTTCTTTTGAAAAGACAATATGTAAATTCTTTCTCTATTGAAATTAATAGTATTTCTCTTAACAGCTTCAAAAAGTTAGGGTCTGGTTCTAGGATAGTAAGTCCATTTTATGAACAAAATAGTTGTACTGCACATGTCAGCTACCAATAAGCTACATGAGGAATGACTAGCTAAGGACCTGAAGACTGATGCAATGTGCAAGGCACCTTTACCTGCCCCTCATTTTGTTTAGCTAGTTAGCCAAAAAAGCACATCTTGTCCAACATGGTGAGATCAGAGTTCAGGTGCCACTTGGTGAGCTGCAAGGGAAAGATGTTGCAGTAGAAGTGGTACAGGACCAGCCCAGACCCATCAAATTTCATTAATGCAGGTGCAGCACCAAACAAGCAGGATTTGCTCTTTTGTGTTCAGATTAATTTTTATATTACTTAGCACTGAGCCGAAAGTGACAAGCCCTATGACAAAGCACAGACTCATTGCTGCTGAGGAAGGTAATATTACTCCTCATCAGTTTAGCACATCAGAACCAGGTAGATACTCCTTGTGCTCATCCATCCTCCAGGCTACAGCAACAGCACAGCCCCGGTTCTGCTGGACCATGCTAGCTCCTGCCCAGGGCTTGAGCAGTCTCTGCTGTGCTCTACAGAGCACAGGTTGTTTACTGAAGCTATGCGTAGAATGAAATCATCTGGAGTTTGGTGTTCTTCCTAAAGCAATAACCCTCACAGAACACAGAGCATAATTCAAAGGCATATTTAGCATTACCTTCCCAGTGATCCCAGGACCATGTGCCACAGCATTTGATTGGCTCCAGTCCACAGGGCTTATGAGGTCTGATTCTGAGTCTTGTTGTAGTGCTTAACAGTACTTAACCTGGATTCACTCTGGAAACGTGCCACTTCATTTGCATTAATCAACTTTGGCAGCACAAACCAGTATCAACATTTTCTCGCTTCCTTCTATTTCCCTTTACCTCTGGGTTTCCCTCTTTTCCTTTTCTACCTCACTTCCCCCACCCCCATGCCACTCCCTTTACCTCCCTACTTTCCCATTATATTATCCCTAATCAGTCTTGGAAGCAAAGGGACATGTTCTATCCTTTCTCTGAACAGTTGTGCACTATCATTAAAGAACTACAGTTGGATTTTCATAAAAGAGCACTGAAGGTAGCCTCTAGACCCCAGAGAGAGCTGTTTACATTTTAGCATTTCACAACTTCCGAGGATTTTTCTAAATGGATCGTATGAGGCTGTAATATCACACCACTGATTTTTCAACAGATTCCAAAACGATCTCTCCGGGAAGTTAGTCTTGGAAAAAAAAAAACAGCAGAGGAAAAGAAGTGACATTACATGGCTTAAACTGGTTAGAGATTGAGAATTCTTAGCAATAATGCATTAGGTATTAAAGATAGCATTACATGATCTATGCATTCCAGGATTTGTATGAGATCTACAACCAGATTAATTCCCACTAGCTGTGCATCTGTAATTGAGATGGTCTGGGGGTGAGATAAGGAAGTAAAAAATTCAAAAGAATTGTAGTTTCACTGGTTAGAATCATGTATAGTGCTATTTCTCTTCACAAAGCCAGTCTTAGTAACAAATATTTTCAATTTTCTGTCTCAGCTCAAGGATTTCTGATTCCAGACCTTAATGGAACCCAGAAAACCTTGATATTAGGACCAATTTTCTAAAAGCATCTCCTGTAATTACATCACAGCACAGAACCTGCTCAAAAGTGCAAAGCGGGTCAGAAGTTCCCCATTACTGTGCAACCCCGTCTACCTGTAGGCCGGCAGATCAAATAACAAAAGGTCATGGCAATTTAAACTTGTGTTGTTACCACTTGTTCAGATGCTGTCTCTCTGTTTAGCTGCACACTGCTGAGCAGCAGTGGTGCCCTCTTTGTCTAGTGGTGCTTTAAATCCAGCATGTGTTTGCTACTCAGATATGGAAGCAGCGATGTGGAACATAAAACAGTAGCGGTTCAGAGCCTCTGCCACAAATTCATGTTTGCTAATTTCTTCATAGGAAAACAGTCACCAGCCAGGTCCCCAGACACTGTTTAATATAAAATGAGCACATAATCCTCGGTGTGATGCGAGGTTATTTTTCCAGAGGATTGGGAGTTTTTTTAATTCTTTGGAGATATTTCACGTGTCACTCATGAAGATAAAACTACCTGCACTCGACTTTTCCATTTTTCTTAGCCTACTTTACCCCACCCCACCTCATCAATAAAAAAAATCCTTTGTGTAAACAGTTTCAGTACTGTTTTATGTTTCAAAAACCAATACAACTTGGAAACTAATTATGACATTTTCTCTTTCAGGTTTGTCTCTTTTCCTTAAAAGCTTATCTTACAAATCACTTGGCCATTAGCCAAAAAAATTTGCAGTATTATGATTCTGTAGGTGTTTCACAAGCCTTTAAGTACATTTTTGAGGTTTGCTATTAAGCTAATCTCTGAGTAAGATGCTGTGGAATATTAATGGAACCATTTTGGAATTGTAAATAAATGTGTTTGGAGCAATTTAGATGTAGGGCAGAACGATAAAAATGGTTATAAAAATCTAATTAACATTTTAACTGTATAAAGCTTGCTGATACAAAAGAATAGTCTCAGACAATAGATAAAGTTAAATATTCCCATGTGGGTTTCCAGCAGATGAAACAGTGCTATCAATATTTAATGGAATGTGTCAGAATTTACCATCATTTGAAAGAATGCAAATAGAGGTTACCATAGAAATCACCTTGGCAGATTCCTGCACAAAATGCAACATAAACTACCCCTGAAGCATCCTCAAAGGAGTTAGCTAGATCTGTGTCTGCTACCTTTTCATGTAGTTTCTTAAAAGAAAGGAGAAAAGGCCTGTATGTGAGTGTGTGTAAATATACCTTATGAAAAGCTATTAACCAGTAATGTTAAATAAGAGAAATAAGGAACCAATTCTCTTCTAAATGCTTTCATATTGCAGATGCCTGAGCTCAGTTCATGCAGCAGAATAAATAATTGCAGTTAATAGGTTGGTAAAATGTCTCCATATAGTTAAGAAACAGGACATACTAAAATTCTCACATCAATTTTGATATGAAACTTTTCCAAACCTTTTCTCTCAAGAATTTCCTACTATCAGCTTTCAGTTTACCTTTACACTGCCTAAATACAGTAGGTCCACAGAATATAATTGGGACAGTTCTCAGGATAAATTTTGTTGTTTTCATGTTTTTCCTCTGTAAGAAGAATATATATGTTCTTAAATGTCTATATCCACACAAAGGTATTTATCAACCAAATCTGTCAGTTCAAGAAGCAGCCTAACTATCCTATCAATTATATAATGCCTGTAATCTAGAATATAGAATCCTTCTACATTCTCTTTTGAGACCTTTTCCTTGTAGTTCTTGCCAATATGCTAAACTGGAACTAATGAACATCTTTAAAATGCTACATTTCCTCTCAGCTTCTCAGAAAAAGCAAGATGTGAGAAGCAACTAAGTGCACCTGAACTATTGAAGATCGAAGGTTGGTCAAAACTTCCTCCTGGCAAGAAAAAATGCATAAATATAATTTATTGCCTTTCGAAACTGAGTGTAAGAGCTTCAAGGCAATTTGCAATGATAAAAAACTTGCCTCTTCTGTAAGTTATTCTGAAATAGTTTAGAAAACATGAGTATGAAACGCAGCTGGAATCTTACCTGCTATCACACCTCAGAACCTTATCTTCTCTTATTATTCACATTTGAAGTGGTCACTGTATATTACTGCTTAGTAAAAAATAGATCCACAGATTCTGGTAATGTCCAATTGTCTTATACTAAAAATTTCTGAATTCTGATGTTTTCTCTTTGCCTTTTGGAGGTTATATGTACATTCAGGAAATACAGTCAAGAACATTGCATTACAGTTTGGGTTTGGTTTAGTTGTTTGGTTAATTTTGTTAAATTAATCAAGATCTAACAGAACACTATATGTAAAAAGGCATAATTTCTCCTCTACAAAAAAGTCTGTAGCAATATGTGGTTCACCTCTTCTTGAAACCTAAGCCAAAGGAGAAAATTTTTCAAAACTTCATATTGATGGCTTGAAGGAGGTGTACCAGGCTACACCTTTGACTAAAGCAATAGCCACCTTCCTACTGCAGTTGGATCATTGTACAGCAGGATCTAGAAATGCATGAGGCCGAGAAGAGAGGCCAGAAATAGTCTTCTTCTAGGAGGAAGAAATCACTGAGAAGAGTCCCACTGTTTGAATCTCTGGTGTTTCAAAAAGTCCTGCCAGAGATGAACTATAACCCCTTCAGTTTCAAACATGATAAGCATAATGCAAGCATCTAGGCAGGTGATTTCCCCACTGGAATTTTCTGAAAATATGGATTATTTCTTTCTTCAAGACAGTGAATCTTCATAGAACCTAGTTAGGCTCTTTGTCTGAATATACTTCAGTGCTTTCTCCCCATATTTTGCTTCATTGCATGTCACACGCTGCAACAGGAGCTAAACAACTAGTTCTTAGTTTCCTCCTGGAGAGCTCTAAAACAGTATATGGCATGAATGACAGCAAATGCTGGATTGTCACACACCTAAGCTAAACTGCCTTTTTGTTACTTTTGTTCTTCATGGCTCTGCTCTACAGTGCTTTGAGGGAAAAAGGAATGTATTTTCTGACTAGACTGATGTATACTGCCTTTCACTAATATTTTGCTGCATAAACCCGTAAAATCCTTATGACTGGTTGAGGAGCATCCTGTAACTACTGCTGCAAACCACTGAGTTACTGAATGATCCTGCTTACACAGTGTTACCTGAAATTACTGACGTTCTTTAAGGCTCGGAAGTATAAGTCTTTTATAAAGTACCTGACCAACACTACAACTTTGTGTTGCTCAGTTAAATGAAATTAATCATTTTTCATATTTGAAATTAATCATTAATCATAGATGAATCATTATGCATTTGTGAAACAAGAATCCTTTCACGTACTGCTCCTCTAGCCACACTTAGTAGTCAAAATGGCTCAAAGAACAGAATTGAAATGTAAAGCAAAAGACTTTTCTTACAGTGTTATTACCTTAAAAAGGAAAAACTTGAAAATTCACAGCAAAAGTTATTCACAGGAAATCTGACCATTTTTGTACAATTATGGGTGATTCAGAGACATTTTTGAGTCTATTTTTTTTTATGTGGGTGGTATCTTTGATCTCAGATTGCAACTAT
The DNA here is from genome assembly GCA_013400955.1 of Drymodes brunneopygia. Taxonomy (NCBI): domain Eukaryota; kingdom Metazoa; phylum Chordata; class Aves; order Passeriformes; family Petroicidae; genus Drymodes; species Drymodes brunneopygia. Next base: position 439,175 of record VZTZ01031724.1, read on the forward strand.
TTAATGCCAATGCATAATGGACTGAATGCTTTGTACGCCTCCTGAGATGACAAATGGATGAAAAGGCATGGATGGAAACTCATACATCTGTGAAATGGCATCTGGAACATATTGTCATACCAACCTCTCTATATATGATGAAAATAAAACATTTTCTGAAGCATTCTGAAATATTTTACCCATTTTTTCCTTTGTCTTGCTTAGGTAGATATCACCATTAAGTAGTATTGTTACTCTCTTTTAGCTGGAAGGAAGGACTAAAGGTTCTTTCTAAGGCTACTTTTGCAATCAATGGTAATGTTGTTCTTTAAACCATTTGAAATAAGATCAGTCTGCTCCTCTGGAGTCAAGATCCTGGAGTCATAACACTAACATATCGTTCTGTTTTCTTAGCTAAACTTTTAGACTTGTGGAAAAAAACCTTGGTTGGTTTTGGATAATTATACTTTCAGATACAGTTACTTTTAAAGAAACACAGTTTAGCTACAGCATGGCATGCACAGGTTATATAAGTAAGATGCCAAACAATTTATCTTGTGGTTTAAGAAAGAAAATGTTTGCTTTCCTTTTTTTTATCAAAATGAAAAATACCAGTAAGCCTAGATTTTGTCCCATGTGTCTGTTGCAGCTGTAGCAAAGCTGCAAATTCATCTAAACAGGAACAATCTGAAAGACACCTGGGGAGGTGGGAATGCATTAATTCTCTCCTCCTGCTGTAAACCTCACCAGCATATGGAACTGATGCAGACTAAGGGCTAAATCCACAGCCTGAGGGATTCAGAGTGCTCTTCAGCTCTCTTCTCAGGAAGATGTTTGCGTTCCAGCATAGAGACTTACCATCTACAGACCAAAGAAAACCTTTCCTAGATTAATACATATATCAAATGCTTGGCAAATGCAGTCACAGGTCATTATGTAATAATTTTATATTAACATTGCATCAAAACAAGGTTGACAGATGTGACACAGGTTCCACAGGTGACCAATCCTGGACCAGAAGCTAGACACCAGCAGGGGTTCTTGGAAGGGGTTAGACACCTGGATTTAGGTAATTGAGTCAAGTGGCTGTGAAAGGTGGTGAGGCACCAAACGCAAAAAGTAAACCCGTATTCTAAATACCAAAGTCCAGGAGTCTTGCTCTGTAGCTGGGACTGACCCTCATGTCTATGTAGCATTTTTTCAAACAGAAGCTTCCTTCCAACAGCAAGGAACAGATGTCAGGTGCTGGACATCCTGCCGGTTCTTAAGGAACCAGAGCCCAGAGCAGAGCTTGTCCTTTCCTAATTCTGTGTGGTGGAGCACTACATACCAGTAAAGTGGGTAAGGTTTCTGTTATACTTGCTCTACCTCTGTGTTCTCAAATATGTACAGTAATTTGATTTTGAAAGAACCACTAGTTCCAACAGTGGTCCTAACACCATCTAGTCCTAGTTATAGGACCCAAACTATTGTTAGAGCAGGTACTTCAGGACAAGCTCTGAAAACTTCCAGAATGCAGACACAAAAATCCTTCTGGAGAACCCATTCCAGTGGTTGAGCACAAAAGGGTGATCTTTTAATTTCTTTCATAAATGTAGTTGGAACTTCCCTTCCTGCAGCTTGTGACAGCTGCCTCTTACCCTTTTGCTGTAGGAAAGAATCCTGGTTCTGTGCTCCCACCCCTTTAGGTAGTTGAAGACAGTTACTAGATCCTCCCTTAGCCTTCTTTCCTTCAAAACAGAGTTGTCTCAATCTCCTCTTATACAACAGGACTTTTCATATGATAAGAAACCTCATTAAATTTCCTCCCTTCTTGATTACCTACCTACTTCTCTGTGAGTGCTGCTGAACCTAAACAGAAATCATACATAAACTGCTCATGAAAATGAGTGTGCAGTGACATGTAAAGGAAGTCAAAGAGTGGAATATATGACATTCTTTCCTCAAAAATAATGACAAGATTTTCTGAGAGTCTTCATTTTTCATGTTGCAAAGATAAAACTGTTCATTTCCATTTTATCAGTAAAATTAAAGCCTTTTAAAACTTCAGAAAGCTTTGTATTTTAATAGTAAAACTTATCATTGCAAAACCATTATTAAATGCATGTACAGAAAAACAGCACTGTTATTTGTATGGAGTCCAACTTGATAACAGAACTTCCTATATCTGCTGAAAGATTTATTTTCAGGCTCATTTACCCTTGGACTGATAGAAGAGCTTCACAGAATTCTCTGCCTAGAACGGCTTTGGAATATAAATGTAGACTCAAGGGAGTGAAGAAAGAAGAGCAAAAACAGGGCTGAGTTGAACCTTCAGATGAGTAGGAGCAGACATCTGAATTAATCTCCTGCTGCTAAGCAAGAACATAAACTAAAATAATCAAGAAAGGATAAAAAGGTTGGGTTTGAAGTTGAACCTTACATTCAGATTTAATCCAAACACTCTAAAGCCAAAGCAAAACTGATTGCTTGAAATGAAACATAGTATTCTATATGCACAGTTATGCATTGCAGCTGGAAACAGTTGAAATTTTTCCCAAAGCAGCATGAGAGAGAAAGCAAGAGGAGAAAAAACTATTTAGGTATAAAAAGCAGCAAAAAAAGATATGTTAAGTCACCTAATATCAAGTATCCCATACCTGATCAGTGTAATGAAGCAGGGCATTATATTTTTGTATGTCTGGTCCTGTCTGGCATTTAATCTTAAAGCCCTTCCAAAGAATACAATATTTCTGTAATTCTGGAGAAAGTTGTAATGATTTTGGGCATGATCAGAACTGCATGCCATTCTGCCTGGAGATCTGAGCATCTTCTGCTTAATCAGTCACACAGGCTGAGACATAGAATACAGCCAACTAAAAGAAAGTCTGAATTCTAGACTATGTGTCAGGTCGCATCCATGTCTAGTTAAGGATGTCTACAGATAAAAAGCTGCCCAATTGTCATAACTTTTGCTGAGCAGCTGACTTCTGTTTCACTGAATGGCACACTACTTTTGCTGGAAGAACAAGTATTTGATTTCATCCCTATGGACACTGCTACTGGCTATCTCAGTTGTTAAAAAGATGTATTGGTAACTGTTTGCACAAAAACTCATGTTGGACCCAAATAATGGAAGCTAATGTATAAATAATTGCTTTGCTCTCCCATTTGAACATTTCTGCCATTTTAGGCTCCCACATGCCTGTTTTTCATAATCTGTACTAAAACACTTCCCTTCTTGACAAAACTGAGGTAGTATTGCCATAAGAACGAATATTGTTTGCATAAAAAGACTTCTCCTTGTTAACACTATTGCTGAGCAGTGCCTCACAGCATCAGTGCTGTATCTCCAAAATTCCCTCCTCACCAATAGACTGAGAGTGGGCAAAATCTTGGGAGGAGGACAGTCAGGACAGCTGACCCAATCCTGACAAAAGATCTGTCACTTGCTGATGGGAAGTAAAGAATAAAATCTCTCTGTGGTTTTTTTTCTTTCTTTGTGTGCATGTTACCTTTTGCTTTTACTTTATTAAACTTCCTTATCACAGCCTACAAGGGCTTTATTTCCAGCTTATTTTCTTCCACCATCTTGCTGAGAAGAGGAGTGATAGAGGGCCTTGGTGGGGACCTGTTATCCAAAGAAGGGTAACTCATTTCACTATAGTTACAGACATCTGAAGCTTTCCAGTCCTCAGGTAAGTCCCCTTAATGCAAATGCATAATAGCATTTTTTGCTTCCTTGGAGCAAAAGAGAGGTCTCAGAGACATTTTTCTCATGTGTTCTCTCCTCTGGGGTGTCTTTCTCTTATGCATTTTCTGACTGATAGGTTTAGCTTGTTGCACTTTATAGGAAAGTTTCAGGGTTAACCTGTCTGAAATATTACTGCTAGAACAGTAAGGAATCTGCTTTCCCAAAAGTACCATGATGAAAAATGAGCTTGATTCTTTCTGTTTTCCCAGACACTCATCATGAATGGGAACAGAATTTCATTTTCTAATGCTAGAGGAAAATTATATTGAAGATTGCCTTTATGACACTAAACCAGAAGGGGAGTATGAATCAAAAGAAAGTCACTCCTTTTTTGAGCATGACCCATGGTCACTGCAAGTCCTTGTACCAGGTGGGAAGTATAGAAGCTGGCTTTGCCAGATGATGTTTGAAGTCTTGACTTTGTTTCTACCTGGCATAAGCCAGTATTACTGGTGCAAGGAGGGCAGAAACAACAACAACAACAACAACAACAAACCTCAGAATGAGGTCATAGCTATAGTCATAACTCTCTGTCTGGCTCATCCTATGACTCTACAGATATGTCACACTTCTTCCCAAGGTTTTTTGTCAAATAACTAAAAAGAGAGAAAGTTGCTTGGATGTCACAGGGATTGGGTATGATATGCAAACTGGAAAGATCCCCAAAAAAATTCAAGTGATGATAGATCAGAAGCTTTAAGTCTTCAGCCTAGCATTCAAGCCTGGCTAAAAAGGAACTCTTTCCTGTAGTTCTGTCTTTATGCAGTACCACTGAATGCTTATAAAAAGACTTCTGTAGAACTATAGTCTACATCTCTGCTAGATTACACTTTGAATGGTGTACTCTTCAAAACAGGAACTTTTTGTTTTGACTGCTTTTGTGTAAAAATATTTTGTAAAGAGAACATTCATAGAACATCCATATATCAATGTCCTAGTTTAGGGCA